>CM049802.1:25587811-25830311 GCA_027422405.1 Ptychobarbus kaznakovi | reverse complement strand
TGATGTGGAAGTTTCAAATTTCAATATTTTATTCAGAATACAACATAGATGACATATCAAATGTTTAAACTGAGAAAATGTATCATTTTAAAGGAAAAATAAGTTGATTTTAAATTTCATGGCATCAACACATCTCAAAAAAGTTGGGACAAGGCCATGTTTACCACTGTGTGGCATCCCCTCTTCTTTTTATAACAGTCTGCAAACGTCTGGGGACTGAGGAGACAAGTTGCTCAAGTTTAGGAATAGGAATGTTGTCCCATTCTTGTCTAATACAGGCTTCTAGTTGCTGTAACTGTCTTAGGTCTTAGGACCTAACTGTCTTAGGTCTTCTTTGTCGCATCTTCCTCTTTATGATGCGACAAATGTTTTCTATGGGTGAAAGATCTGGACTGCAGGCTGGCCGTTTCAGTACCCGGATCCTTCTTCTATGCAGCCATGATGTTGTAATTGATGCAGTATGTGGTCTGGCATTGTCATGTTGGAAAATGCAAGGTCTTCCCTGAAAGAGACGATGTCTGGATGGGAGCATATGTTGTTCTAGAACTTGGATATACCTTTCAGCATTGATGGTGCCTTTCCAGATGTGTAAGCTGCCCATGCCACACGCACTCATGCAACCACATACCATCAGAGATGCAGGCTTCTGAACTGAGCGCTGATAACAACTTTGGGTTGTCCTTGTCCTCTTTAGTCCGGATGACATGGCGTCCCAGTTTTCCAAAAAGAACTTCAAATTTTGATTCGTCTGACCACAGAACAGTTTTCCACTTTGCCACAGTCCATTTTAAATGAGCCTTGGCCCAGAGAAAACACCTGCGCTTCTGGATCATGTTTAGATATGGCTGCTTTTTTGACCTATAGAGTTTTAGCCGGCAACGGCGAATGGCACGGTGGATTGTGTTCACCGACAATGTTTTCTGGAAGTATTCCTGAGCCCATGTTGTGATTTCCATTACAGTAGCATTCCTGTATGTGATGCAGTGCCGTCTAAGGGCCCGAAGATCACGGGCATCCAGTATGGTTTTCCAGCCTTGACCCTTACGCACAGAGATTGTTCCAGATTCTCTGAATCTTTGGATGATATTATGCACTGTAGATGATGATAACTTCAAACTCTTTGCAATTTTTCTCTGAGAAACTCCTTTCTGATATTGCTCCACTATTTTTCGCCGCAGCATTGGGGGAATTGGTGATCCTCTTCCCATCTTGACTTCTGAGAGACACTGCCACTCTGAGAGGTTCTTTTTATACCCAATCATGTTGCCAATTGACCTAATAAGTTGCAAATTGGTCCTCCAGCTGTTCCTTATATGTACATTTAACTTTTCCGGCCTCTTATTGCTACCTGTCCCAACTTTTTTGGAATGTGTAGCTCTCATGAAATCCAAAATGAGCCAATATTTGGCATGACATTTCAAAATGTCGCACTTTCAACATTTGATATGTTATCTATATTCTAGTGTGAATAAAATATAAGTTTATGAGATTTGTAAATTATTGCATTCCTTATTTATTCACAATTTGTACAGTGTCCCAACTTTTTTGGAATCGGGTTTGTACATAAAATACAAGATTGCCATATGTATTGATTTACAATATGATTAATATTTTAATGTTTTGTATTTAAATGCTTTAATTTGCATTATTATTTAATTTGTTCTTTTATTATTTCTGTTGTTTCTGCAGAGGGAATAGAGATGATCAGACTGGAGACCTGGATTCTCCTCAACCAGTGAATGATGAACTACAGAGAGTCAAAGACCAGCTCAAAACCAGCATGAAGAACAAGTATGAGAGATTATTTGAGGGACTGAAACTCCAGGAGAATGAAACCCTCCTGAACAGGATCTACACACAGCTCTACATCATAGAGGGAGAGAGTGAAGGAGTGAATGAAGAACATGAGGTTTTACAGATGGAGAAAACAGCCAGAACACAACACTCACAAGACACTCCAATCTACTGCAATGACATCTTTAAAGCCTCAGCTGAACCAGCATGTGAGGAGAAAGACCAGATCAAGACTGTTCTTACTAAAGGCATCGCTGGAATCGGAAAAACCGTCTCTGTGCAGAAGTTCATTCTGGACTGGGCCGAGGGAAAAGACCATCAGGAGGTAGATTTCATGTTTGTGCTTCCATTTCGAGAGCTGAACTTGATCCGAGATCATCAGTACAGTCTTCACAGACTTCTGCTGGACTTTCATCCTGAACTTCAAGATCTGGACTCAAAGATTTATGAGGAGTGTAAAGTTGTGTTCATCTTTGATGGTCTGGATGAAAGCAGAATCACACTGATGTTTTCAGATACTCAGAAAGTTTGTGATGTGACTGAGACTTCATCAGTGTGATGTCAAAGCTCATGAAAGGAGAGCTGCTTCCCTCTGCTCTCATCTGGATCACCTCCAGACCAGCAGCAGCCAATCAGATCCCCTCCAAATACATCAACCGTCTGACAGAAATTCAGGGATTCAATGAGCCTCAGAAGGAGGAATATTTCAGGAAGAGAATCAGTGACCAGCATCAAGCCAGCAGAATCATCTCACACATCAGAAGAGCAAGAAGCCTCCACATCATGTGCCACATCCCCGTCTTCTGCTGGATCTCATCCACTGTGCTTCAGAAGCTCCTGGAAGAAGATCTGAGTGCAGAAATCCCTAAAACTCTGACTGAAATGTACATCCACCTCCTGCTGATTCAGATCAACATGAGGAAGCAGAAGTATGAAGAGAGAGATCCAGAGAAACTCCTGCAGTCCAACAGAGAAGTGATTGTGAAACTTGCTGAAGTGGCTTTCAAACAGCTGATGAAGGGCAATGTGATGTTCTATGAGGAGGACCTGATTGAGAGCGGCATAGATGTCACTGACGCCTCAGTGTATTCTGGGATTTGCACTGAGATCTTTAAGCAGGAATCTGTGATTCATCAGAGGAAAGTCTACAGCTTCATTCATCTGAGCGTTCAGGAGTTTCTCGCTGCTTTCTATGTGTTTTACTGCTATTTAATGAAGAACATGGAGCCACTGCATGAATTCAGATCTTACAGATCTGATGAAGACTCTCTGTATAATCTACTAAGATCAGCAGTAGATAAAGCTCTTGAGAGGAAGAATGGACATCTGGATCTGTTCCTGCGGTTCCTGCTGGGCGTCTCACTGGAGTCCAATCAGAGACTCTTACAGGATCTACTGACACACACAGAGAACAGCTCAGAGACCATCAGATACACCACACAGTACATTAAAGACCAGATCAAAGATGAAGGTCATGGTCTCTCAGCTGGTGAATCCATCAATCTGTTCCTCTGTCTGCTGGAAGTGAAAGATCAGACTCTGTTCAGAGAGATTCAGGAGTTTGTGAAATCAGACAAACACTCAGAGGAGAAACTCTCTGCTGGTCACTGCTCAACAATCTCCTACATGCTTCAGATGTCAGAGGAGCCGCTGGATGAGCTGAACACCATGAAATACAACACATCAGATGAGGGGAGAAGAAGACTGATACCAGCTGTGATCAACTGCAGAAAAGCTCTGTGAGTGTTTCATCATTAACTAAACTATCATATTTAATAATGAATCTGACACCTTTATAATAAATGTTCCTAAATGAGAGATTTTCTCCTAAATAACAGTCCAGAATCTTAAAGGAGTCACGACAGGTCTGTTTAATACAGTAAATAGAGTAAAATGTCTGTTATCACCACGGTAAACACAACCCAGTCACATGAGAAACTCGTTCATTAAATCAGCAGCAGGTGCAGCAAAGAGACGGTCGACAGCATTGATCAGTAAAGCTGCAATTCAGACATTTTCACTGTGAATGAAGATAAAATAATGACATACATTACTGGTAATATTAATAGCAATGATAATATTATCACATTTAATCTCCAGTAATTATTGATCATAAATGCTTGTGTTCCATTTACAGTGTATTACAGTGAAGGCAGGGCTCTAGACTCATTCTTCTCACTGGTCGCACGAGCACATCATCATTTTATTTATTTATTTATTAACATTTGACTAATCGATGCATGCTGATGAACTTTTATCATAGTTTATAGTTACATGGCAACAAAAGTGTTCAACATTCAACCCGTTCTTTTTCATCAGTATTATTTGTGATTTAAATTTTGTGAACAATTCCTCTTTTCATGTGCTTTCACTTTCACTTTCATGATCTTGGTGTCACGCTTTACAAGAAAAGATAATGGTCTGTTTTGCTTATATCTATACACCTTTCACTTTTTAAAACTAAAACAAAAGATGGATTAATTGTTATTCTTAATTAAAAAGCACAACAACAATAAAAGAGTATGTTACAATGACAAACTAGCTTACATAACATTTATTAACAAAAATTAATAAGACGAGGCATAGGACACATCACATGGTGTTTTATTTACCGAATAATACATAACAGAATGTTTAGCAAACACTGAGGAATCAAATAATAATAATAATTAAAAAAATAAGGAAAGCCTCCATAGTGTAACGTGAGGTAAACAGCAAAGATAATAAGCTTCTCAAAACGAAAACAAAAAGAAAAGTAAAACTAAACTGGCTGTAGCTGACAGGACTTGTGTTTTCTCTACAAGAATACCAACATGTTCACCTTCTCTGGTTTAAGAAGTGCTCTTTTACTTTAGTTTGAAAACCAAATCCTCCGTTGCGCTCCATGGCGCGCACCTTCGGCTAACTATAAATATAAATTCCGCTAACCAGGCTCTACCCACGACGCGCTCGCGCTGAAAGCGCCTCTCTTCACGTGATCAGTGAAATCTGACTCCTGCTACAATGTCCTGCGGCTCTGCAGCACACGCTGTATGAAGCAGACGCTTTGGAGCAGCGCAGACCATGCACTCACACAAGTGCGACCACGACCAAAAAAATGGTCGCAAATGTCTAGAGCCCTGGAAGGCAGTGCTTGAAGTGTGTTTACTCTTTACTGTACAGCACTAGCCAGTATTTTACATTATTATACATTTACAGAGGTCTGCATTATACCATACAATAAATAAAATGAGAGAAAAGGTGGATTACCATGAATGGATTATTACGAGTAATATAGGTCTAGGGTAAACGTACCCATTAAGCACACTTTCATTTCTGAGATCAGATTATAAAATAATTTATTATCCTGATTGATGTCTTAACCAATTTATGTGTTAGTTACTATGTACCTCTTGTAATTTCAAGTCAGTCAGATCATCACACACTGAGATACGAGTCTCCATGTGTTCACACTGTCTGGCGGCCATTTAGAAAGCTGTCTGAAAACTTTCACCAAAAGAGGAGCCCCTTAAATGTGTGTTTTTTTAGATGTTTAAGCCTTTATTTTGGGTAAGTTTCACTACTTATTGTAAAATTAAGAGATTAATGTTCAGACTTTTGCATATTATAACCTGGAACTTGGATGTGGAAAATAATTACATTAGATCCAAAAGATAGTTTTAGCAACACAGCGCAGATGCTACAGAACACAGTTAGCTGACTAGCTGTATAAGATTGTGTGCTACGCTAACATATTACTTCACAGGCATTACTGGCTTGTACTTTTACATCCATAATATTATAAATTGAGAGTTTATTGCTAGTCTGTGGTTTTACAGTGCTGTAATTTTTAAAGGTATCATATTATTTTAAGGTGAGTTTAAAGGGTGCACGACTATGAAAATCACAGCTTCAGTGTGACATCAATAAGAAAAAGTATCATTTCATAGATATTGTTAATAATAGTTGTTCGTATTAAAATGTATGAACTTAATACATGACTTCCAATCCTTAATACAATCCTGTCATTTTAATAAATATTACATGAAATGTATTAAAAATAGTTGCTGCTCCCATTAAGCTCAATGTCTCTCTTTAAGCTCTTCCACACTGAACATCTATATAAATACTTCATAAACACACTTCACATATTAACTGATGGTTATCACTTTAAGTTAATCTTTATAAAATGTCTAATAACTTATTTTAACAGCTTTAAGATGACAAAATCGAGACATAACTATAGTTCATGCCCAAAGATGAAAGATGCATGTCGTCCATCAGAAACCTGTCGTATCTGTCCAGAAAAAAAGCAACTAAAGGCTGGAATAAACTACATGACTTTTAAAATGTGAACAATTTTTAAAACACCAGACATCATACACTTAACGACTTTGTAAATAGTCACAAAGGAAAACTGTCCATCATACACTAAACGACTGAGGATCACACACTAGCAGACTTTAAACTCTTTTAAAATGTTTAATTGGTTTGTTTTATTAAATTTTTTAATGTGTTATTTATATAACTGATCAAGTTCAAGGTTAAGTTCAAGTTCAAGATTTATTTGTCACATACACGATTATACAGAGAGTATTAACCAGCAGTGAAATGTGAGTCAGGTCCGCTCCATGGACAGTGCAATATTATAGAAAACAACACAAAGATGTATACATAAAATTAAATGAATAAAAAAGAAAAAGATATAAAGAACAAAATATAGAATATAAAATAATGTGCATGATAGTATACTGTAGACTTAAATATTAAGATAAGATAAGCATGACTGTACAAGAGAGGAATGTGCAAATAGGTTGTACATGGTTGACATGTAGCAGCAATCTCAAAAAATAAGTGAAAAAATAAGATACCAAAACACAGAAAGTGATGTGTGCAAATGACACTGTCAGTATGAGGTAGATAATAATGAGTGTGAATATCTTACTGATTGTGAGTGATTAATAAGTGAAGTCATGATGATGATAAGAGGCTGAGTTTGAGTTTAGGAGCCATATCAAACCATGATCAATGATAATAATCACAATGATAATAATCATTGTGTTGTGATCAGTCATTGTAGATTTCAGTTGAGCATTTTGTTGCAGAGAAGGCTTAGCAGTCGTTTGATTTCTCTCACATCACTAATGGACAGTTCCTGAGCCGCTGCTGCTGTGATAGTACCTGGGCGTAGCTTGGTCTCTGCTGGGACGGGCCTTCAGTGTACCTCTCTTGCTGTCTGTGAGACCAGCCTGACGTCATGGGTTGTCTGTGAAGGTCTTGTGATGGTCTTGAGCGAGATGAAGGTCCAGATGGCTCAAACGGTTGCGTTCTCACATTTATTTTTGCTCCTTTATATCGGGTTGTCGGAAAGCGTCTAAGGGCAACATCTTTGATCTTTGATGACTTCCTGGCTCCCTCCTGATTCAGGTGGAGCCCGTCATACAGGCGCCATGGTCTTATAGAGCTGTGATGGACTAGATGCACGTTGGGCAGACTGGAACAGGAGTGACGGACCTCTTCGTTGATCTTATCAATCACAGAGGGTGGGACGTTGAGCCGTGGGAGCAAGGTGGAGACCAGTACACGTGAACTGGGGAATGTCTGTGAGGCTTTCTCTGCCATCTCATGCATTGCCTTGGCTGTGCCTTAATTTAAACTGTGGAGGTCATTCGTACCTGTATGAATGATAATACATTGCGGGCTGCCAAGATCATCACTAGTGATCAGTTCATGAACACGTTTTGTGTTTCTGCAGTGGAGCTCTAGAACCCGCTGTCTGGGGAAGAGTTTCTTGGGTTCATTGTTCTTTCCTATTGACGTCACTTCATGATGGAGGTGTAAACTACTCTCAGTACAGTTGTTGTTGAGAGATTCACTTTCCCTGTTTTTCGGCTGTAAGCACATTGCGGTCTGTTCTTTCAGCTTTTCTTTTAACTCGTGGATGTTTTCCGTGAACTTTCTTTCTCTCTGTATTGAGTCCTTGGTGGGATTTTGTTAAATGTGAGCCTAAATCATCACAATTAAAAGAACCAAAGACGTAAACTATGTCTGTGTGCATTGAATTTATTTAATACACAAGTTTTACAATTCGGGTTGAATTACTGAAATAAATTAACTTTTCCACGACATTCTAATTTATTGAGATGCACCTGTATTATTATGGGTTAATATTGGGTTTATTAAATGGTTTTCAGTGTTTTCCACATTAAAGTGCAGTGTGATCACTGTCAGTCGAGTTCATTATAAAAACTAGGCAGGTGTATAAGATCAGGATTTGAACAATAATGAACAAATCCAGCACTAGATCATCATATCTCACAGTCAGTGCAGAACTGTCTCCTCAAAACAATGATTATCTTTATTATTGTGAAGCGAGAGGAACGAAGAGCTTCTCTCCGATCGTCTTTATTATTGTGAAGCGAGAGGAACGAAGAGCTTCTCTGAGCTTTATTATTGTGAGAGGAACGAAGAGCTTCTCTGATCGTCTTTATTATTGTGAAGCAAGAGGAACGAAGAGCTTCTCTCTGATCGTCTTTATTATTGTGAAGCGAGAGGAACGAAGAGCTTCTCTCTGATCGTCTTTATTATTGTGAAGCGAGAGGAACGAAGAGCTTCTCTCTGATCGTCTTTATTATTGTGAAGCGAGAGGAACGAAGAGCTTCTCTCTGATCGTCTTTATTATTGTGAAGCGAGAGGAACGAAGAGCTTCTCTCCGATCGTCTTTATTATTGTGAAGCGAGAGGAACGAAGAGCTTCTCTCTGATCGTCTTAATTATTGTGAAGCGAGAGGAACGAAGAGCTTCTCTCCGATCGTCTTTATTATTGTGAAGCGAGGGGAACGAAGAGCTTCTCTCTGATCGTCTTTATTATTGTGAAGTGAGAGGAACGAAGAGCTTCTCTCTGATCGTCTTAATTATTGTGAAGCGAGAGGAACGAAGAGCTTCTCTCTGATCGTCTTTATTATTGTGAAGCGAGAGGAATGAAGAGCTTCTCTCCGATCGTCTTTATTATTGTGAAGCGAGAGGAACGAAGAGCTTCTCTCTGATCGTCTTTATTATTGTGAAGTGAGAGGAACGAAGAGCTTCTCTCTGATCGTCTTTATTATTGTGAAGCGAGAGGAACGAAGAGCTTCTCTCCGATCGTCTTTATTATTGTGAAGCGAGAGGAACGAAGAGCTTCTCTCCGATCGTCTTTATTATTGTGAAGCGAGAGGAACGAAGAGCTTCTCTGATGATCTTTATTATTGTGAAGCGAGAGGAACGAAGAGCTTCTCTCTGATCGTCTTTATTATTGTGAAGCGAGACGAACGAAGAGTTTCTCTCTGATCGACTTTATTATTGTGAAGCGAGAGGAACAAAGAGCTTCTCTCTGATCGTCTTTATTATTGTGAAGCGAGGGGAACGAAGAGCTTCTCTCTGATCGTCTTTATTATTGTGAAGCGAGAGCAACGAAGAGCTTCTCTCTGATCATCTTTATTATTGTGAAGCGAGACGAACGAAGAGCTTTTCTCCGATCGTCTTTATTATTGTGAAGCGAGAGGAACGAAGAGCTTCTCTCCGATCGTCTTTATTATTGTGAAGCGAGAGGAACGAAGAGCTTCTCTCCGATCGTCTTTATTATTGTGAAGCGAGAGGAACGAAGAGCTTCTCTCTGATCGTCTTTATTATTGTGAAGCGAGAGGAACGAAGAGCTTCTCTCCGATCGTCTTTATTATTGTGAAGCGAGAGGAACGAAGAGCTTCTCTCCGATCATCTTTATTATTGTGAAGCGAGAGGAACGAAGAGCTTCTCTCCGATCGTCTTTATTATTGTGAAGCGAGAGGAACGAAGAGCTTCTCTCCGATCGTCTTTATTATTGTGAAGCGAGAGGAACGAAGAGCTTCTCTCCGATCATCTTTATTATTGTGAAGCGAGAGGAACGAAGAGCTTCTCTCCGATCGTCTTTATTATTGTGAAGCGAGACGAACGAAGAGCTTCTCTCTGATCGTCTTTATTATTGTGAAGCGAGAGGAACGAAGAGCTTCTCTCTGATGATCTTTATTATTGTGAAGCAAGAGGAACGAAGAGCTTCTCTCTGATGATCTTTATTATTGTGAAGCGAGAGGAACGAAGAGCTTCTCTCTGATGATCTTCATTATTGTGAAGCGAGACGAACGAAGAGCTTCTCGCTGATCGTCTTTATTATTGTGAAGCGAGACGAACGAAGAGCTTCTCTCTGATGGTCTTTATTATTGTGAAGCGAGAGGAACGAAGAGCTTCTCTCTGATCGTCTTTATTATTGTGAAGCGAGAGGAACGAAGAGGAACGACGATTTATCTTCTTCTTGATTTATGTAGGCTACCACGGTCATGCTGTCCGAACGGACCAGAACGTGGTGCCCCCTTAGGTCTGGTAAGAAGGTATGAAGGGCTTGACACACTGCCAGCATTTCCAGGCAGTTGATTTGAAGACTTCCTTCCTCTTTCGACCACAGGCCGAAAGCCAGTCTGCCCTTGCACAGCGCTCCCCAACCCATGTTGGATGCATCTGTCGAGACCACCTTCCTCCTGCGCCGATGCTGCTTGTCCAGCTGAAGTCGTCTTACAGGGCTTGGACGGGTGGGCAGCCTTCGCCGTCCAACCGATGGTTGTGGGCGGGCAAAGATGCGCTGCCACTGACTCATCGAGAGGAGACATCTTCTCGTACCCTTTTTCTTCAGCACCGTCTACAGAGATGAGGGCGGATGAAGAGGAAGCACGCAGGCGGGCCGAGTAGGGGGCGCACCATGACCTGGTGAGTTCTTCGTGGACTTCCGGGAAGAACGGCGAGGCTTGCTGACGAGGGCCTGATGGCACCCCGGAAGGAACCATTCATCCAGGCAGCTGCGAGTGGGCTCCTCCGACGGAGACCACTCCAAACCCAGCTCATCCACAGCCTTGGACAAGACGCGGAGCAGTTTGGCATTCCGTGCCTGGCTTGGGCTCGCTGGGCTCAATAGCTATCCACGAGTGCAGAGAGGCGAGACTCATACCCTCACAATGAGGATATTCCGTCCCGGTGAGTGCAGCTTCAGCTTGGGCGCTGCCCAAGCAGGAAGTGCACTAGCCGTGACCATCAGCAGTGTGCAGGGAAGCCCTGCACAAGCGACAGTAACGGCGCAGCAGTTGCAACAATGCTGAGAAATTTGCTCTTTGAAAATTTGCTCTTTATAGCGCTCACCGGATGGCAGCAGGGGGACTGTGAGACCGCGGCTGCTGCAGGCGCTGAAGCAGCTTGAGAGCGGCGAGTCAGCGGGGAAGTCAGCAGAGCCGAGAGGGTCTTGATCCACTGCAAAGGCTAGTCAATGGCGAGAAGGCTTCGAGTCTTGTAGATCAGCGAAGAGTGATGTCGTTGCTGAAGGAGAAATCTGAGGATCCTATGGCGAATCGGCGGCTTATATAGCCAGATGCCCCACCTATTCTGGCGGGCTCTGGTGGGCTCTGGCGGGCTTCGTCACCATAGGCTCGTGCAGCACTGCTGCCGAGCCATTGGTTCGTCTTTATAGCACTGCACAAACCAATGGCCGTGCAGTAACACTGCGTTATTGAAAAAAGGCTTCAGTTATCGGAGAAAAAGGAGTTTTCCCCATATGTGTCTAGTAAGACGCAGTACAAGTGAAGTATCGAAAGGGAACTAGTGAGTTTAAACATGAGGACATTTTATTAATCCTTTCCTTCTTTTAAGTTCTATTGTTTTAGCTAAATTGTGGCCATGTTTTATTTATTCATTTTTTAATTAAATAATGGGGAAAAAAATTATATATTTATTTATTTGCTCCTTTTCCATTTTGCATTTACCTGTACTTTTACTTTCAATACTTAAGTACATTTAATATAAAAAAATATATATATATAAAAAAAAAATCATACTTAAGTACAATTAATATACATATATATATTAAAAAAAAATCATACTTAAGTACAATTAATACCACATACTTTAAAACTTTTTCTCAAGTAATATTCTAGATGGTGACTTCAACTTCAAGTCTTCAAGTCATTTTCTGGTAAGATATCTGTAGTTTTACTTAAGTGTGGCTTTCAGGTACTTTATCCATCATTGCGAATAACAAAGTATGTCCGTGACATGTTAAAATACATGCCATATTATTAGTAGACTTATTAAATGTAAATATCAAACATTTGTATTTTCGTAAATAAAGTGTTTTTGTTTTTTTGTTTTCTCAAAAAGAGCTTCATAAAATTCAGTTTAAACCACTGGAGTCACAGCTGATAGTGAATAAAATTAACAGTTTTTTCCCAACATGCACTCATTCAGGGCTCTTCCATTTCATTAACCTAATTTTTTAAAGGATTTGATTTCCACATACGTGACTCAGTGAATTAATCTGTCTCTTACTGTGAAGCTTAAACTACATATCAAACATTTATTCAACATATCTCATTTCATCTTGAATGGGTGTGACATTGAATAAAGTTAATAAAGCAAAATAAAGCATGGCAAGTTACTGAAGCACCAAATAATGGGAAAATAAAAACATTTATCAAATTAACCGTTTAGCAGTAAGGATTTAAACTTCACAGTTTTATTAACTGCACAGCTGTCTGGAGAATCTCTCAAAACTTATCATTTGTATACCCTCAGAAGGCTTTGCTACATGTTGCTAAATTTTAAATATTATTTAGCTGAAGAAACAGTCGGGAGCTCATCTGATCTAAGATATGAATCGATCTGAATGATAAAATGATCAGATTATCTCACTCTCAAGAGCTCATCTTATTGTGATTCAGTGTTCAGATCATGTCATCCTCTGTTTCCTGAGGGCAGAAAACTGGCAACATGGTACATGTCTTCATTGTTTTGTTAATTCTTAAATTTTATTTAATCTTTGTGTCTGTAGATGATCTGTCTGTGTGTTAATTCTTAAATTTTATTTAATCTGTGTGACTGTAGATGATCTGTCTGTGTGTTAATTCTTAAAATTTATTTAATCTCTTCCAGATTTTCTGGCTCTTAGATCAGCATTGTGGAATTGTGTCATCAGCTCTGTTGATGTGTGTGTTCTGTTCTCTTTCAGTCTTGCTGGCTGTAATCTCACTCCTCAGTGTTGTAAGAGTTTGTCTTCAGCTCTACAATCCTCAAACTGTGTCCTGAGAGAGCTGGATCTGAGGACCAATGACCTGCAGGACTCTGGTGTAAAGTTTATTTCTGATGGACTGAAGAATCCAAATTGTCAGCTGCAGATACTGAGGTATTAAGAACATAAGAGATAATTTACAGTCAGCTGGTCACAATGCTGATGTGTGTCTGTAGATGATCTGTCTGTGTGTCTGTAGATGATCTGACTGTGTGTGTCTGTAGATGTTTCGACTGTTGATATTTGTGTTCTGCTCTCTTTCAGTCTTGCTGGCTGTAATCTCACTGCTCAGTGTTGTGAGAGTTTGTCTTCAGCTCTACAATCCTCAAACTGTGTCCTGAGAGAGCTGGATCTGAGTAACAATGACCTGCAGGACTCTGGTGTAAAGTTTATTTCTGATGGACTGAAGAATCCAAACTGTCAGCTGCAGATACTGAGGTATTAACAACATATAAGAGATAATTTACAGTCAGCTGGTCACAATGTTGATGTTTGTCTCTAGATGACCTGACTGTGTCTGTAGATGATCTGACTGTGTGTGTCTGTAGATGATCTGACTGTGTGTGTCTGTAGATGATCTGACTGTGTGTGTCTGTAGATGATCTGACTGTGTGTGTCTGTAGATGATCTGACTGTGTGTGTCTGTAGTTGATCTGACTGTGTGTGTGTGTGTGTGTGTGTCTGTAGATGATCTGACTGTGTGTGTGTGTGTGTGTGTGTGTGTGTGTGTGTGTGTCTGTAGATGATCTGACTGTGTGTGTGTCTGTAGATGATCTGACTGTGTGTGTGTGTGTGTGTGTGTGTGTGTGTGTGTGTGTGTGTGTGTGTGTGTGTGTGTGTGTGTGTGTGTGTGTGTCTGTAGATGTTCTGACTGTGTGTGTGTGTGTGTGTGTGTGTGTGTGTGTGTGTGTGTGTGTGTGTGTGTGTGTGTGTGTGTGTGTGTGTGTGTGTGTGTGTGTGTGTGTGTGTGTGTCTGTAGATTATCTGACTGTGTGTCTGTAGATGATCTGACTGTGTGTGTCTGTAGATGATCTGACTGTGTGTGTCTGTAGATGATCTAACTGTGTGTGTCTGTAGTTGATCTGACTGTGTGTGTGTGTGTGTGTGTGTGTGTGTGTGTGTGTGTGTGTGTGTGTGTGTGTGTGTGTGTGTCTGTAGATGATCTGACTGTGTGTGTGTGTGTGTGTGTGTGTGTGTGTGTGTGTCTGTAGATGATCTGACTGTGTGTGTCTGTGTGATCTGACTGTGTGTGTGTGTGTGTGTGTGTGTGTGTGTGTGTGTGTGTGTGTGTGTGTGTGTGTGTGTGTGTGTGTGTGTGTGTCTGTAGATTATCTGACTGTGTGTGTCTGTAGATGATCTGACTGTGTGTGTGTCTGTAGATGATCTGTCTGTGTGTCTGTAGATGATCTGACTGTGTGTGTGTCTGTAGATGATCTGGCTGTGTGTCTGTAGATGATCTGACTGTGTGTGTTTGTAGATGATCTGACTGTGTGTGTGTCTGTAGATGATCTGTCTGTGTGTCTGTAGATGATCTGACTGTGTCTGTAGATGATCTGACTGTGTCTGTAGATGATCTGACTGTGTCTGTAGATGATCTGACTGTGTGTCTGTAGATGATCTGACTGTGTCTGTAGATGATCTGACTGTGTCTGTAGATTATCTGACTGTGTGTCTGTAGATGATCTGACTGTGTGTCTGTAGATGATCTGACTGTGTGTGTCTGTAGATGATCTGACTGTGTGTGTCTGTAGATGATCTGACTGTGTCTGTAGATGATCTGTCTGTGTGTGTGTGTGTGTCTGTGTGTGTCTGTAGATGATCTGTCTGTGTGTCTGTAGATGATCTGACTGTGTGTCTGTAGATGATCTGACTGTGTGTCTGTAGATGATCTGACTGTGTCTGTAGATGATCTGACTGTGTGTCTGTAGATGATCTGTCTGTGTGTCTGTAGATGATCTGACTGTGTGTGTCTGTAGATGATCTGACTGTGTGTGTCTGTAGATGATCTGACTGTGTGTGTCTGTAGATGATCTGACTGTGTGTCTGTAGATGATCTGACTGTGTCTGTAGATGATCTGACTGTGTGTGTCTGTGGATTATCTGACTGTGTCTGTAGATGATCTGACTGTGTCTGTAGATGATCTGACTGTGTGTGTGTGTGTCTGTAGATGATCTGACTGTGTGTCTGTAGATGATATGTCTGTGTGTGTCTGTAGATGATCTGTCTGTGTGTCTGTAGATGATCTGACTGTGTGTGTGTGTCTGTAGATGATCTGACTGTGTGTCTGTAGATGATCTGACTCTGTGTGTGTGTGTGTGTCTGTAGATGATCTGACTGTGTGTCTGTAGATGATCTGTCTGCAGAGATGGAAACTCGAGTCTGCGACTTGGACTCGAGTCGCACTTAAGTCGCATAAATAAAGACTTGGGACTTGACTTGGACTCGTGAACAGCTGACTCAAGACTTGACTTGGACTCGTGACTCGTGAGACTCGTAAAAAACGCAAGTCATTTGGTATAGGAGTTTATATGAATGTATCTCTGAGGGAAACTGGCTGTCTTAAAAAAAAGTTTAAATGGTATTTTCTTTTCATCTTTCCTCCGTATAATGCATATTAATGTAGTGTTCATAACCGCGGCGCTGCTTTGTTTACAGCGGAAACCAAGGAAACAATGTTTAATTGATGTTCAAGTGCCACCTGCTGGCAGAGAGTGAATCTGTATTAATTCAGCCTGTCTTTGTCTGCTGGTTTGTTTCATATAGATGTTTTATGTAGAATAGTTTCACAAAACTAAAGTCAGACCATTTTGTTTTCGAAATTATACAATCCAATTTAGATGAAAAACTGCTCATGCTGGATGTATGCAGCCTCTCTGTTTGGATTGTGTTGTGTTTAAAACACAGTGGTTGCCTCTCATTTTAAATTGAAAAAGAGCACAGACAAAGCCTTAGTTTGTTTATATGAGATTTATTTCACTTGTGTAATTCATTTGATTAATTGGGGTTTGTTTAAAAATTGAGTTTTGTTGTTTGACATATTTAAATTTTACAAAGAAATGTGCAGCATTTTATCTGACAATTAATAAATGGGCACCTTTTAATTTCTTTGTCTTAAATTTTGTTAGTTTTTTGTTGTTGAGAAAATCATATCGTGAAATCAGTATTTCAAAACTGATTTAGCCTCAATAACTAGCTGAAAGAACTGTTGCTAATAAATAGAACAAAGACTTGAGACTTGACTTGGACTCCGCTTTAAAGACTTGAGACTTGACTTAGACTTGACCTCAAAGACTTGAGACTTGACTTGGACTTGGACCTCAGAGACTTGTGAACATGTCTGTCTGTCTGTGTGTCTGTAGATGATCTGACTGTGTGTGTCTGTAGATGATCTGTCTGTGTGTGTTTGTAGATTATCTGTCTGTGTGTGTCTGTAGATGATCTGTCTGTGTGTGTCTGTAGATGATCTGACTGTGTGTGTTTGTAGATGATCTGACTGTGTGTGTCTGTAGATGATCTGACTGTGTGTGTCTGTAGATGATCTGACTGTGTGTGTCTGTAGATTAACTGTAGATGATCTGACTGCTTGTCTGTAGGTTGTCTGGCTGTATGGTGACAGAGGAAGGCTGTGGTTATTTGTCTTCAGCTCTGAGTTCAAACCCCTCACACCTGAGAGAGCTGGATCTGAGCTACAATCACCCAGGACAATCAGGAGCCCAGCTGCTCAAACACAAACTGCAGGATCCAAACTATAAACTGCAGATACTCAAGTATGTTAAACACTAATACTGACATACTGAACGATACAGAACTACATTAATGTGTGTTTGTGTGTTTATAGTGTGGATCATGGAGGAGAGATCATGATGACAGCAGGACTACGAAAGTGTAGGTTTATAAACACACACACACATTCTCTCACTCTCTCATACACAGTTATGGCAGCGAAAGAAGCTCGCGTTTGAACTCGCATGACTTGCTGCATGCTCTCTTTCACATCCTCCACATTCCTAACCCAGCACTGATATCAACCCAAATTTGGTCAAATCAAGTCAGCTTCCTAACCCAGCAGTCTCAACCAAGTGTTTGGATTGAAACAAATACCAGCGTGTTTTATATGTGTAGGATATAAAAAAAGTACACAGTGTGCGCGTTTATATGTCACAAGCTTCAAATCGGAATTTCTTTTTTGACATGCGCACACTGCACAAATATAGAGTTTCTCACTGTTTGCACATAATAACCACTCTCTTACACGGTTTCTTTATTTATTTTAAACAGCCGAATTAATATTTTATGGAATGCCACTCCTGTCGTAATTAGAAATAAATAAATAAATGTACAAAGAAAAGTAAAAAAGCAAATAAACAATTATTTATAATAATACATTTTTTCCACATTTATTTATTTTATTTATACATTTATTTATTTCCACTTTTATTTATTTCCACATTTATTTATTTCTACATTTATTTATTTCTACATTTATTTGTCTGTAGGGTAATGAGGAGGGCGTGTTTTACCTCAGGAATAGCAATCGATCCAGAGTAGTCAAGGGGTAAGCTTTGAGGCCACAGTGACACCTTGTGGTGCCCAAACGAAGTACAAGAAGTGTATCCTACATGACGCACCTGTTGATAGTGTGGGATGAATGACTTAGATGGGCAATATGGCCAAAATATCACGGGTTATTATTTCAGATTCACGTGGGGGGTTGTTTCGGCTAGGAAGCTTGCAATCTGTGATCGCATGCATTTGCTGAAGCTCGCGAAAGCGTGCAATCGCTTTCTTATGCGCGCTTTTTTTTAGGTTTTACTTTCAACGCATAGCCTACAAAGCATGTCTCCAAGATTCGGAATAGAAGGAGGTTACTGTAGAAGATTTGTCGCCTCGCACCACTTCCCGTGTGGACAGTCACCGCATCAACTGATTATAATGGCTTCTCTTGGTGTAGACACGCTTTAGATACGGATTAATCACATGTCTAAGGCTGGAAATATCCAGAATTAGGTTAAACAAAAGGTGTTCATGGGAATGGAGCTAGTGAAACACACACGCCATGCATTGAACACAAGCATCATGCTCATCCAAACAGCGCCTGTCGTGTGCCCTCAGCTTTTTGAGCTATATATATCTTTCTTTCTTTCTTTTATTTATTCCTCCCTTGCTAGCTTGTACTTATTTGAACAATGACTGAGACTTGGTGTTACGAGCACTTCCTCTGTCTGATTGCCTCTTCAAGATGAATCGCTTTATGTATTCCCCAATTGTAAATCGCTTTGGATAAAAGCGTCTGCAAAAAAAAAAAAGACTAAATGTTCTCATTTCCAATCGATAAATTCAGTTAAAGGTGCCATAGAATGCATTGATACAGTATTTTAAATTGTTCTCTGATATCTACATAGAAGTATGGGGGGAAGTCGTGGCCTAATGGTTAGAGAGTCAGACTTGTAATTCAAAGGTTGTGGGTTCGAATCTCAGGTCTGGCAGGGATTGTTGGTGGGGGAGTGAATGTCCAGCTCTCTCTTCCCAACTGCTCCCCGGGTGCTGTAACATGGCTGCCACCTGCTCCGGGTGCGTGTTCACTTAGGATGGGTTAAATGCAGAGAGTACATTTCACTGCTGGTTATATACTCTCTATATATAATCGTGTATGTGACAAATAAAATAATCTTAATCTTAATCTTAAAAAGGTATGTGGTTTAGGTAAGGGCAAAAAATATCCAGAAACGACTTTACATGTGCATTTACAACCCTAGGATTTCTCCCTAGAATGAAAGGTCTGTTATTGGCTTATTTGGCAGGGTCATGAATAATTCAAGGATTCAAGGCTTTTAATTAATAATGAGCTCTGCTCTGATTGGTTGTTTCACAGTGCTGCTTAATGTTGAGCTCTGCTCTGATTGGCTGTTTCACAGTGCGGCTCATCAGCAAGAAGGAAACACAGGGAGGAAAATATATATTTAAATACTTTCTCTCACAGTTATATCGTCAGGTTATTATACTGTATATAAAACGTGGGCATCAGGGAGCCGTTATTAATGCGCAATTAAAACTATACGATTAAAACTGCTTTTGAACGATCAGTCGATCGTGTTATAGTTTCACTTTCGAGATTCGCGATCGCATATACTCTGTTTATATTATGGAGCGGCAGTACTTACCACACATTTTACAAGATCAGATGCTTGTCAGTGGTGCTCAGGATCTGTAAATCATTCTCCATCATCCTCAGTCATCTCTCCTTACTCTGTTTATGTGGTAAGTGAAATCTTATCAGAATCAGAATCAGCTTTATTCGCCAAGTGTGTGCAAACACACGAGGAATTTGTGGTTTTAAGAAGCTCTTGGTACATACATGCATACATACATATAAACATACATATCTGACATGAGAACAGAACATTTAAATAAGCCTTAACAATAATAATAATAATAATGTGTCAGAATCTGGAACAGAAGATTTATGTACAGATTTGTGCCTATTTACTCTATATATACAGCTGTATAGAAAATTATGCATACATATTTACATAGAACTAGAGAGAGTAAATAATTAGAGATGGGGGATGAATTACAGAACACAGGTAATAATTCCTGTGTTAGTTGTTTAGCCTGGAGATGGCATGGGGGAAAAAACAGTTTTTATACCTAGATGTTCTAGTGCACAGAGATCTGTAACGTCTGCCTGAAGGGAGAAGCGCAAACAGGTCATGTCCAGGGTGAGAGGGGTCTGTGATGATGTTACCTGCCCGTTTCTTCACTCTGGAGTAGTACAAATCCTGAAGGCTGGGCAGGTGCACACCAATCATCAGTACATTATGTACTGTAATGTAACAGGCTACAGTTAGCAAGGAGCTAACCATGTCCCTTTAGTGGCTCGTGTTATTTTATTAGAACGTGTTATTTGCTTTCCATGCCTTTCTGAATACAGACACCAACCCATCCCCGCACTTCACACCCCCTGCACAGCCTGCAACATAACATTTATTTCCATCATCTGCCATTTTCGTTGTTGTCCTCGCTTGTTTCTTCACAACACCTGCAGAGCTTCTGATGATTCAGCTGGCGGCTGGTCTAGAACATGGGCGGGTTTATGCAAATGTTGGGGGCGTAACTATTAGTGACCCCGACTGTAACATCACAGTCGGTGTTATGTTCTGATTCGCCTGTTTTTCAGTGGTCTTTTTTATTCACAAGATTTTCATATGAAGGAGGAAACAATGGTGTTTGAGGCTCACTGTATGTCATTTCCATGTACAGAACTCTTATTATTTTACTATGCCAAGGTAAAGACAGTTTTTCATTCTATGGCACCTTTAAAACAATTTCAGTCAGGACCTCTTAAGTCAAAAAGAATACCATACATAAGCCTTTAAGTCATCTTTTATTGGCATATTTACTAAAGTTACATTTGGCGGTATGGCTCTGTTCCAAGTTCCCTCTCCTTTTCATGAGCTCCATGAAAGCCAAGTCAGGGAAACAGCAGCCACTTCAGGGGCAACCCTCCCATTTTAGGAATAGGAGAGTAGCACAAACCCCCAACAAACCATACCAGGCGATCCTCCCTGGATCTTCCTGCTAAAGAGCCAGCAGAGGAACCAAATGAGCATACCGGAAGCCAATTATTGCTTGAAAATAGCTAAATTAACTACGTGAAGTCAGCATAAGAATGAAGATAGAATAAATATTTTAAATAACACCCAACAGCTACTGAAGCCATGTATTTTTATTTTAAACCACAGATTAGAGAGCTGCACTCATAGCTTTTTGAGCCTCAAGGATGGCTCGAGCGTCAGGTCGGAGGTAACGTTCATAAGCAACTGAAGACCATCGCCCCATGGCCTTCAAGGTAGAGACAGGATTTTTGCATTTTTCTTGATTCATAACAGTGGACTATAAAAGCACTAACACATGAAACATTGACCGGAAATACAGCTACGGAGAGAGTTGCACAGAAAGAACTGAAGTGAGACCAAGCAGAGTCGTACATTTTTAATGTAGTTTTAGCTAGACCATTACGCATATAGTGAGCGGCAGAGTGCAAATATGATTGAAAGGTCATGTCTAGTCTAGTACGGTTTGGCTGAAAGAGGGACAGACCAGGCTGGATGGTGCTGCCTCCGGGCACAGGAGGTGGAATTTCTGAAATTCAAACCGAGACAAAGAATCAGCAATTTGGTTGTTTAAGCCAGGAATGTGAGCAGCCCGAAAATTGAAGTTACCCAATACGGATAACCAAGTAAGGCGCCTAACAAAACGGTTTATAAACGGTACTGAGGAGCGACCCTTATTAATAATATTGACAGTTGCTTCATTGTCACAGAAGAACATAATTTGTTTCCTTGACCAGTGCTTACCCCACAAAATACAAGCTATCACGATAGGGTACAACTCCAACAAAGCAGTTGACAGGGTATTAACAGGTACAGATAGCAGTTCATTTGGCCATGCACTAGCAAACCACTGACCATTAAATACCCCCCCAAAACCAACGGAAGGCGCGGCATCTGTGTATAATTTAAGGGTTGCAGAAGACTCCAGCTCATCATAATAGAAAAACGAGATGCCGTTCCAGTTAATAAGGAGCAAAGACCAGAATCGGAGATCTGATCTGCAACCTTCATCTAGGGTAACTATATCATTAAGGTCTTTAACTGACTTTGAGAGGTCAAGGAGCCTGGCTATGAAAGACCTTCCCTGTGGAATTATCCGCATCACGAAATTAAGATGGCCAAGTAAAGAGAGCAAATCTCTTTTAGAAAAAGATGCAGATTTTTTAGCATTTCTCATAACTTCTCTAATGCGATTTATTTTCTCTGACGGCAGGGAAGCTTGCATTAAGTTAGAATCTAATGTGATGCCTAAAAATTCAATGGCTTTAAGAGGACCTAGTGTTTTCTCCTCGGAAAGAGGAACACCCAAATCGTTGAAGGTGCACTTTAGCGCCGAGATGCAACGGTCCGGCTTAACATGTGGGTAGTCGACTAGCAAAAAATCATCTAAGAGATGAAGTACGAACGGCAATTTGCAGTTATTGAGAAGAATCCAACACAGCGCCTCTGACAGAGTATCGAATATTTTTGGACTACTGCGACAGCCAAAGGTGAGCCTAACCGAAAAATACAACTTATTTCGCCATTTAACGACAAATAAATGCCATTGCGATGGATGTAAAGGCATGACTTTAAAAGCGTCCGAGATATCTGCTTTTGTGAGCCAAGCACCCGACCTGCTTTTTTGATGAACTTGATTGCATCATTAACGGTAGCGTAAAACAGAGAAAAAGGAGCTAGAGGAATGAGACTGTTAACACTTTGAGCTGCATCATTATGAGGGGCAGATAGATCAATAATTAAACGCTTTTTCCCTGAATATTTACGAGTCGCGATTCCTATCGGATTAATTCGATAGTCAGGAAAGGGAGGATCATCAAATGGCCCAATCATAAATCTTTTCTTAACCTCCTTCTCTAACAAAGAATCGACTACTTCAGGCTCCTTTAAAGCAGAAAGCAAGTTTTTACAGACTAGAGAATAATCAGGCATCCAAGACAACCCTGCAAAAAAACCTTGAACAAGACCAGTTATTAAGTAATTGACGAAACAGCGATTAGGGTGATTTCTCAACGCCCGACCCAGCTTTGAAATGTTCACTGGGGTTGATGGATTTATTTATTTTTCTCCTTTTTCATAAAGCGTGTTCATCTCGGGCACACAGATTTGGGGTGGCCGTCTCCACAGTAACTACAAGCATGAACATATTTACAATTATAGAATTTGCAAACATTTTCATTAAAATTATAACACAGTGGAGTGGCAAATGGCATCACCTTAGGATCAGGTTGCAAGCTTGAGCCAGGTTTAGGAGATTGGAGAGCGACAGTTTTTGGGCATAGATTGGGCGTGTGAGTGTGAGAGCCGCAGATCGAGCAGGAGAGAGCTTGATGACCGGTAAAGTGTCTGCTGATGAGAGTTAAGTCGACTACAGACCAGTCCAGTCTCTGATTGAATCGCTGAATGAACATGGCAGCTTTTGCGGAGAAAGATTTATGATATTCATAAAAGAGAGTTCCTCCATATGTGAGAGCTAAGTCAGCGATAATAGCCAAATACGTGTCTAGCTCGGCTCTACGAGATGGAAAAACTTTGCATATAACATCTCTGAAAACTCCAAATGCTACGATAAATTCAGCCAGAGTCAAAGTTTTTGAAAGTCGGGGGTCATTGTCTTTAAGCATGACGGACACATCGCCACAATCAACAACACGCCCGTCACTTAATTCTGGGCCCAGTAATATTTTTACAAGGTTGACATCATTACCTGCAATTATTTGGCTTCTCAACTGATGGGAGATTGCAGCAGTTGGCGAAAAGAATGTAGAACCAGTGGACACGGGAACTGCACTTCCCATAGTCCTCCGCGGGATTGTCGCCGGAATGACGTCATCAACCTGTTGCTCGGCTCCAGGTAGTCGCACCGTGACCGTGGTTGACGCGGTGTTCGAGGAAGCCGGGCCGGAGAGAAGATTTTCCGAAATCCTGGATGCTGAGCCAGACTCCAGAGCCTGGATTCTGGAGTTTATGTTAGAGATCGAAGACTGGATACTTGACAATGTTGACAACACTGGATCATTGTTTTGAATCGTGGAGTGGCTTGATCGGGCTGAGCTGGAAAGACCACATGCCCGTTTGGGTGCACCAGTGGCCGAAGTGGAAGCCGGCTCGAGGTTTTTCCTTTTCTGCATATTTTTCTTGCCGGAGGTTTGAGGAGGAGGTGGAGACTGGGGAGCTGGGACATCAATACTTTCACAAAGCAAGGTAAACAGTTCCTCATGAGTAGCTCCGGTTGGAACCGGGATATGGCTTTTAAACAGAACCTCCAATATCATCCAATAGTCGCTAATGCCGGGAGGACAAGAAGATTTACTTGCCAAACGAGTGCTCCGACGGACAGAAACATTGTTCTCATCTAGAATAGCTTCCCCTGTTTGGCTTTGATGTTGTTGAGATTCTTCGATTGATTCGACCCACGGATCTTCATCATTGGCAGCAGAAGACATGATAACCAACTGGGTGAGTAACGTCAAAAACAAGTGTAATTTCATGGTACGGCAACATACAGTGAGGTTCTTGCAAGCAGCGTACAGAGGAAGCAGCAAAGCAAGCAAACAGAAGCCGGGTTTAAGTAAGGCGCCCTGTTTGAGATTTGACAATTGAGAGCTTGGGAGTCGGATCAGCTGATAGGGGCCGGGTTTGAATTTCTCCAATCAGCTAATAGCGGAGCTTGACTACGAGGCCTGCCTGAACTAACGCAGAATGCTTGATAAAGGGCTGTTACTAGTAATAATCCAATCAGTGTCAACAAAAGCCATCAGAGACATCATTACTGAATGCATTTACACTGCAATTTGCCTACAAATGCATAACATGTTATGAAATTAATGTTTTAAATTTTGAAGGCAGAAATATGTCAATATGTCAATCAATTGAAACGTTTAATATGAAACTAAAACAGACACTAAGTGGCGCCAAGTCACTGTCTTAACGAGTGAGTTCAATCCGGATTCCTTCAAATAGGTTATGCTGATAATGAAAACACCTTGTTGCTGCGGTTCAGCTGTGGATTTGTTTCTGTGATAATTATATGTGGGCCTTATGTGTTATTTAAAAAAATTAAAAAATCTTTTCATGACAAAATGATCAAACAGATGGCAGGATCGGGGACATGATCAGGGGAACACCACTTCTTATGTTGAGAGAAGGACATTTATTTCTCGTGGCCATGCGTTTAATGCAGGAACCTACGTGACCATATAGCAACCTTGGATATTCAGAAATGGATATTACAAATGCATTAATAAAATGTTTTGAATTCAATAAAGCGCAGAATTATGAAAATATTATATTAACCTACCTGTACATTGTGCGCGTGATGCTGCAGATAGATGCAGTCCACGGACAACATTTATGAACCTTGTTATATAATCAATACATTTAAAAATAAGACATGACATGCCTAGAAAAACATTACTATCTTTCCCATCCATCCAGCTTTTTAAATCCATTCAGTGATAATTTCTTTCTTTCTTTCTTTAATTCAATTATGAGAATGTTACGAGTTCTCTGTACAGGAATTTAACATAGGTTAGGCCTAGGCTATACATTTATTTATTTTTTGATAGCCTACACTGTAAAAAAAAATTCCGTAAAAAAACTGAGGACTTGCTGGCAGAAAATTACTAGGTCATTTTCTGTTAAATTTACCGACATTTCCTTCAACATTAAAACAGAAAATTCTGTAGATTTACATTTTCTTCTGTACCATAAATGGACAACCGTTATGCAGAAATTTCTAAAAAATTATAGCATAGGCCTATCTTTAGCAGCAAATAAATCCAGCACAATATATACAAATTGAACATGGTTTATTTTTACCTCATGTAAACATTTTTAAAAGTGCATTCAGTAGCTTTTATTTGCCTTTAACAGGTGAAGACAAAAATATTCAGTTAATTTAATAATGTGTAAAGCACCATAGAAAATGCTTGTATTGTGGAAAACATTTTAGTTTTAAACAGCAACAGGCAGAAAAAAGAAAACATGAGCAGGTACTTGTACAATACTGGTGTTGCACCAAATAGTGGTCACAAAGATAAACTTCATTGTGAAACAGTCAAGATTAAAAAAAAAATCATATACATGTGAAAAAATTTATACAAAGACAGGGCTGTCATTAATAACAATTGCTATATACTTGTAGTCAATAGTCAAGTGAAATGTTATTTAAAAGGACAGTTAAAAAAAACTTTCTTGTACAGCATTTGAAAATAAAGAACAAAGATTCATGCACTCATGCCTGACATTTCAATGTGAAACTAAGATAATTATACAATCTAAATTAAGAGCAGGGCTCCAAGTGTTTGTGTGCTCTTAGTATCTCTTGCCATCTGCAAGCTTGAGGAAACTACTTTTTTTTTGTTTGCTGCAGCAAGTTCCGTGTTGAGATTTGAAAAAAGCTCAGATTTTACGTGGATTCTCGAAGTTGTTCATACAGGAGTCTTGGAAGCGTAGGTTCCCTTCGTCTGAACCTTTGACCCTCGTTCAGGATTTCTTCACAGGAAGACTGGAAATGATAAGAAATGTAATGAATGAAAGTGAAGTACAAAGTAACGTGCAGAACAGGTTGAGATTGAATTATCAAGTTCCAGTTCAAACATTGTTTATAAAATGCTAAACTTGCATTTCTAGTGGTCTCCAATTGCATCTGTCATGTGATCTTGTCAACTATGTTTTATGATATACTTAAAGGGTTACTCCATCCTAAAATGAAAATGTTGTCATTAATCACTTACCCTCATGTCGTTCCAAACCCGTAAAAGCTTCGTTCGTCCTCGGAACACAATTTAAGATATTTTGGATGAAAACCGGGAGGTTTGTGTCTGTCCCATTGACTGCCAAGTAAATAACACTGTCAAGGCCCAGAATCACTGACAAGCTACACAATATCACGTTCATTATCGCAGATGAATCGCCTTCGATAATGAACGCGATATTGTGTAGCTTGTCAGTGAACTACAGCTCTGTGTATTAAATGCCGCTCCATTTGAAAACAGGTGATGGAGATTTACCGCAAATCACGGAACCGGCTTTACTACGAGATGCGCATGACTATCGCGTGCGATATATAATGAAAAGCATCGTCAAAATAGTCCATCTGCCATCAGTGGTTCAATCTGAACTTCATGAGGTGGCAAGAAAAATTTTTGGACGCAAAGAAAATAAAAATAACGACTTTATTCAACAATTCGTCGCATCTGCATCACACTAGCCCCATTTTGGAGAATATCCACTGAACACAAACTGCGTACACTGTTCTGTGTCAGCCGCACCACACGGATACACTGTTTTTGTTAAATAACGACTTGTTGAATAAAGTCATTATTTTTATTTTCTTTGCATACAAAAAGTATTCTCGTCACTTCAAAGTTCAGATTGAACCACCGATGGCAGATGGACTGTTTTAACGATCTCCTTGCTACGTTTCTGTGCCTTGACCGTGTAAGGACCCTTGCAGTCTATGGAGGGTCTGAGAACTCTCAGATTTCATCAAAAATATCATAATTTGTGTTTCAAAGATGAACTGAGGTCTTATGGGTTTGGAACGACATGAGGGTGAGTAATTAATGACAGAATTTTCATTTTTGAGTGAACTAACCCTTTGATTATTTTCAACTAAACAGAAACACAACAAAAATGCTATATACACAGTTTCATTATTGTTCCTTACATTTGTATGAATTCCAGCATAGGTGCCATTCCCCTCTGGATGTTTTATGTTTAAAATAAAATGAAGAGAATGTGTAGCTCAGCCACAATGGGGGAGGAAATGATAACTTCTTGAATGACAGCAATCTGGAATCACCAATAACAATAAACAAATAAGCAATTATAAACAACATTGTAAATTCAGAAAGCATTGATTAAATCTTTCCTACACAAACAACTTCAATAACAAAGTCAACTGAATAAACGACTCGATGACAAATTTTTTGTCAGTATTGAACATCCCTAAAGGTAAATAAAAATGGAAGCATATGGGTAGCAAAATTCAATTTGAAATGTTCAGTTTGAAATATGCAAAATGGCAATGTAGTTCTGTATTTTAATTTACAATTTGCCATACATGTGTCCAAAATTTAGTGCAAAATGAAAATTCAGTTATATAATTTAGATATGCCATTTTCTACACTAGTTTTAACATGCAAATTAAAAAGAAATATACTTTAACACTTTATAAGTTGCAAAATTAAAACGAAAATGTATTACACAAATTGATTAGATATGTTTAATATGTCCAAGCAAAAACTGTAGCAAAATTATCATTTAAATGCTGTTTTTCCTAAATGCATTTAGACTTAGGACACTTGGGATTGCATTTTCATCATCATACCGTGTGATAATTGTAGCAAAACGCAGTGAGAATTTGAGGATGCATTCTGAGCCAAAGGGTAGCAAAATGGTGATTTAAATGTCTTTTATTTTTCTTAAATGCATTGACACTTACATATAAGACGTTTCAATAGCATTTTCCTTTAATACCTCGTAATGAATATAAGTAAATGTGGAAAGCGTTTGGTTGACGGAGAATATTGACCTATTGTGTGTCCTGTTGCGGAGCCTCACCTTGATGTAGCCTAACGATTGACAGGTCAGGGGCGTGTTGCATTTTCAAATGCATTTCAAATCCACATTAACTTTATATCCATAGCGAGGTATTAAATGAAAATGCAATTGAAACATCTTATATGTAAGTGTCAATGCATTTAAGAAAAATAAAAGACATTTAAAACACCATTTTGCTGCACCTTTGGCTCAGAATGCATCCTCAAATTCTCTCTGCGTTTTGCTACAATTATCATGCGGTATTATGATGGAAATGCAATCCCAAGTGTCCTAACTCCCAAGTCTAAATGCATTTAGGAAAAACAGCATGTAAATGATAATTTTACTACAGTCTTGGCTTGTACATATTATTGCAACTTATAAAGCGTTAAAATGTTTTTATTTTGCATATTAAAACTAGTGTAGGAAATGGCAAATGTAAATTATATAATTGCATTTTTATTTTGCACTAAATATTGCACATATGTATGGGAAAATGTCAATTTAAATACAGAAATACATTGCCATTTTACATATTGCATTGCCATTTTGCATTTTATATTTCAGATTGAATTTTACTACCCATATGCTTACATAAATAAAAACTGTAGTGTTAATAAACAAAACAGAATACAAACCCATGATAAGAATGCAGGGGGTGCTTGGGATGCACAATACAGCAGCAATAACGACCTGTCATTAGAAAAGAAAACAAAAGAAACACCATGAATGTCATGAACTGCTGTCCCTTTAAAACATCGACGCACATCTGACACATCCCAACTCTTTACATCAGTCAAGGCATTTTAACTTTTTAAGACTGTCACTAGCCACAAATTGTCATTTTGACATTATTTTGTGTGCTTTTGTCCGTGTGCGAGAGAGAGAACTCGGTGCGTTACTGACGCGCTGTCTGAAGCGCATTCTCTGCGCGTGCATCATGACGTGTGTGCGTTCACAGACAGTGTGCCAGTAACGTTACCGAATTAACATCTCGTGTGTGTGTGTTTAACATAAGACAATAAAATGTCTAAACCTACCTCGTTTGGCAGAGAAGGTGCGTTATCCTTGAAGAATTCCATGATGTCAGATCTAGTCGTATAATCTCTTTTAACTAATAAAAAAAAGTCTTAATGGTATCTTCTTTTCTTGACAATTCCTCTGCCAGCTCCTGTTGAAGGCATAAAGCGCTCTAAACAGTAAACACAATTGTACCGCACTTTATGTTAGATTTAACGTTATCACAGCTGCTTAACATTATCTCAGTAACGTTAATATGCCGGATGCTTTACGACACGCTCAGTAACCAATACACCGCATCAACAACAATTAAAAGTTAATAACCTTTTATTAATAAAACTGAAAGTGAGCACACTGTAACACGTAACTTACCTCCATGTCGAGTTAGATGTGACGGTGTGCTGAAAATGTTGAATGCGACGGCACCGACATTCATTTGCCAAACAAGGAAGACTTTTTCTACTAGGTTAACTTTACAGTTTGTTACATTTAACAAAATATAATTTACCACGAAAGTGTAAGAACGGTTCCTCAAACCCGAAATCCGACTTTAAAATGAAATTTTTACTGAGACTATCTCCGTGAATAATGGCGCTTGCTCAAGCACTGTTTTCGCGCCGAAATTCGACTGAGCTTCTTGTTCCCACAATGCAAAGCGTAATTCACAAAATACAGGAAAACACATGTAAAAACCAAATACAGAAAATTCCTTCAAATTATTAGGTATTTTTCATCATTTTAAGGCCGTAAATATGCTAACATTTCTCAAATAGTGTAATAAATGCCTTAATTTTAGTTTGAATAGGTTAAATTAAGGAAAGACGAGGTGTATTCCGCCTGCTGAGGGGGATGTGATCAGAGCCTGGAGTGGAGCTAAAGCACGTTCCTCTCTCCAATCTGGGTCTACCCACGAAAAACTGCTCCGTGTTCACTCCATTTTAAAAGTTATCAGGGATTAATGTTTTCTGTCGCTATGACGGATTTCCATCAGTTGGAAAAAATGAGGGGAAAAGAAACATGTAGCGCTCTGTTGTTGTTCTGCCGGCGCACCAGAAATCATCCCCGCCATGGCTGCAGCTTCTCACTGACAACATAAGCCGCTCGCATCATTCACAGTCGGGTTATTAGCAGAGAACACAGAACAGAACTTGAATTTCGGCGCAGGATTGCGGATATTAATAATAATTCTTCTCATTCTCGCAGGTTCTGACAGAATGTATCACATTTGCATGTGTTTTTGTGTCTTGATAACTCACTCGAGCTCTCATTTTCTGTGCACCCACTGATCGCTATAAGGAGAGTCACAGCTTTTAATAATTATTAAGGGAGTTTAGAAATGTGATATTGATTTGATACAACAGATCAATCAACAAGTACTGCATGATTTTACTCTATATCATCAACGAAAATAGTTCCAGATAAAGTAACAGCTGAGCGCTGCACATCTCTAAAAGCAAACACAGCGGTGTTTCATTCATGAATGAACTGCGTTTCTGAATGAATCTAGTGAGTCAGTGATTCATGATTCTCCATTCATAAACACAGTCACTTGCTTCATTCTGGAATGAATCAGCCGTTCGAACGAATCAATTGAATAAATTATTCAGTGAAAAAATCAGTGACTTGCTGGTGGTTTCAGTTTCATTTTTACGTATCATTTCAGTTATTTAATTCATTTAATATTTTATATTTAAAACTTTAATCTCCACATGAATCTATGAATTTAATTGCACTCATGCCACCTCTGAGCCTCATTAAACGTCTGAAAATATACCTACAGCTACAAGCCACTTTTGTGTTCTTCTGTGCCACCTCTGTAGTACAAATAATTTTTTATTAATACTAATTTCATATGATTGGTAACTTATTTGTCTTATTCTACTATTTTTTTAATCAGAATTTTTTATTATTGATTAGAAGGTGCTCCTAAATTTCTTAAATTAGAAGGACAAGCGCTCCTAATTACAAGAAGAAAAACCCAGCTCTTAAACTGGGTGTGTGACAGGTATGGCTGTGGAATGGAGTTTGGCCGAGGAAAAATTCAGTCAGAAGATTTCTTTTGCTTTAATCCATGAATTAGGTTATATGCTAATAATAATAATTGACAATAATATAGGGAGCCTAATATATAGCCTAATTTCGGCACTTTCTTAAATTCAAATCTTTTAAAAGAATATTTAAGATAACATATTAATCTCATCCCAGAGTCTTTTAAATCCATTCACGTAGGCTATTATTTTAGATTAGCCTAGGCTACATTTTTTAGGCTAGCCTATTTATTTTATTTCCCGCTTGGTCTCAGTTCTTTCTGCTCTGTGCTTTATATACCTGCTCTGTAACCGAAGTTAGTTAACCGATCATTAGCCGACAAGATTATGATAAATAAGAATAAATTAGGCCTAAGAATGGATAAGAGAATTTTTTTTTTGATTTTTTTACTTTTAGGTCTATGCGTAATTATGATACACAAAAGAACAAGATTCACACATCACATCACGCACCTGCGCTTTTTTGAATGAAAAGAATTAAACCCAGGATAAAGTCAAGCTACATACAAAAGAAATAAATACTCAAATATATTTCACTTAGGGGCTTAACCAAATGAAAGAAAAAGCTGTTCCATGGTTAAACAGTTCAAATAATCGCGCTGGCGTCTCATGCACACACATGGCTATTCCTTAAAAATAACCAATGACTTTTTAAACCCTTTAACCGGTCCTGGAGAGCCCCCAGTCCTGCAGAGTTTAGCTCCAACATTAAAAACTCACCTGCCTCTCTTTAACCCTAGATCTTTATTGGCTTGTTCAAGTGTGTTTGATTAGGGATGGAGCTGAAGTTACAGTGGCTCTCCAGGACAGACTTTGGCCACCCCTGGTTTAATCAAATTAAAATTCTTACTGTCAGTTTACAGTTAGGCTACACTGCCTATAGCCTACTGCAGACCCACGCCAAGCTTTGATAGGAGCACTGAGTGTTACGGATTCACTTAGTGTAAGTAGCCGCTGCCTTAATTTTATTTTGGATATGCTAATAATAATAATAATAAATAATAAATAGCCTAATAATAAAGAAAGGAAGAATATTAGGCTACATATCGGCCTGCATGGTATGTGCAGTATGGGTTAATATAATAATTCTTAATTCTGCACTTTCTTAAATTCAAAACATTTTATTAATATCCGTTTCTGAATATCCAAGGTTGCTATATGGTCATGCAGGTTCCTGCATTAAACGCATGGCCACGAGAAATAAATGTTCTCTCAACATAAAAAGTCATGTTCCTCTGATCATGTCCCCATACCTGCCAGCTTTTTGATCATTTTGTCTTGAAACACATTAGGCCCACATATAATTATCACAGAAACAAATCCACAGCTGAACCGCAGCAACAAGTGGTGTTTTCGTAATCAGCGTAACCTATTTGAAGGAATCAGGATTGAACTCACTCATTAAGACAGTGACTTGGTGCCACCTAGTGTCTGTTTTAGTTTCATATTAAACGTATCATTTAATTGATTGACATATTGACATATTTCTGCCTTCAAAATTTAAAACATTAATTTCATAACATTTTATGCATTTGTAGGCTAATTGCAGTGTAAATGCATTCAGTAATGATGTCTCTGATGGCTTTTGACGACACTGATTGGATTTTTAATAGTAACAGCACTTTATTATTTTAACTGAATGTATCGACTGGAATTAAGAACATGGCATTCCATATTCACGATGCATGCATTTAATACGTTTTAAAAAAAAATGCCCCTGGACATCAGTTTACTGGTTTGTTTCTGATGCTGTCAATGTTGTTTTTGGTTACATAAAAAAATGCAGTTAGCTCAAAAAGCTGAGGGCACACGACAGGTGCTGTTTGGATGAGCATGATGCTTGTGTTTAATGCATGGCGTGTGTGTTTCACTAGCTCCATTCCCATGGACACCTTTTGTTTGACCTAATTCTGGATATTTCCAGCCTTAGACATGTGATTAATCCATTTCTAAAGCCGTGTCTTCACCAAGAGAAGCCATTATAATCAGTTGATGCGGTGACTGTCCACACGGGAAATCTTCTACAGTAACCTCCTTCTATTCCGAATCTTGGAGACATGCTTTGTAGGCTATGCGTCGAAAGTAAAACCTAAAAAAACAGCGCGCATAAGAGAGCTATTGCACGCTTTCAAAGTCAAAGTCAAAGTCTGCTTTATTGTCAAACGGGAGGGAGTTCAGCTTCCTGACAGCCTGATGGATGAAGCTGTCCTTCAGTCTGTTGGTCCTGGCTTGGAGACTCCTCAGTCTCCTCCCTGATGGTAGCAGACTGAAGAAGCTGTGTGTCGGGTGGGTGGGATCACCTGCAATGCTGAGGGCTTTGCGGGTGATACGGGTGCTGTAGATGTCCTGGAGGGAGGGGAGAGAGACACCAACGATCTTCTCAGCTGCTCTCACTATCCGTTGAAGGGACTTGCGGCAGGACGCGTTGCAGGCGCCATACCACACAGTGATGCAGCTAGTCAGAATACTCTCGATGGTGCCTCTGTAGAAGGTGCACATGATGGGGGCAGGGGGTCTGGCTCTTCTAAGTTTGCGGAGGAAGTAGAGACGCTGTTGTGCTTTCTTGGCCAGTGCTGCAGTGTTGTTGGTCCAGGAGAGGTCCTCTGTGATGTGTACACCCAGGAACTTGGTGCTGCTCGCTCTCTCCACAGTCGCACCATTGATGGTCAGAGGAGCATGCTGAGTGTGCTCTCTCCTGAAGTCAACAGCAATCTCCTTCATCTTCTCCACATTCAGAGAGAGATTGTTGTCACTGCACCACCCGGCCAGGCGGCTCACCTCGCTCCTGTAGTTTGTCTCATCTCTGTTGCTGATGAGACCCACCACAGTCGTGTCATCTGCAAATTTAATGAAGAGGTTGGAGTTGTTTGACGGTGTGCAGTCTACTTCTTGTGAAACTGCTGTGGATATTAAAAGACTGCTAACTGGGCAAATAATCTTTTTATCCGATTGTCGCTACCAGTCTAAGAACTTAATTCATATAAAGATAAACCAACACAAGTCAATACCATCTATGCCTGGTTTTCTCCTTACTAATGTGCGTTGTCTTTACGCCACAAATGTGATGAGCTGCACAGTGTAGCACTGAATAATAACCAGTGTTGGGGGTAACGCATTACAAGTAACGCGAGTTACGTAATAATATTACTTTTTTCAAGTAACTAGTAAAGTAACGCATTACTTTTTAATTTACAAGAAAATATCTGAGTTACTTTTTCAAAAAAGTAACGCCAGTTACTGGACCCTGGACCACAAAACCACACTTAAGTGTAATTTTTTTAAAATTGAGATTTATACATCATCTGAAAGCTATAAATAAATGAAAATGAATAAATAATATTTCCATTGATGTATGGTTTGTTATGATAGGACAATACTTGAAAATCTGGAATCTGAGGGAGCAAAAAATTCTAAATATTGAGAAAATCACCTTTAAAGTTGTTCAAATGAAGTTATTAGCAATGCATATTACTAATCAAAAATTACGTTTTGATATATTTACGGTAAGAAATTTACAAAATATCTTCACTTAATATCCTAATGATTTTTGGCATTAAAGAAAAATGGATAATTTTGACCCATACAATGTATTTTTGGCTATTGCTACAAATATACCCCAGCGACTTAAGACTGGTTTTGTGCTGCAGGGTCACAATTATTGACTGATAGTGTGCTGTGTGAACATGCTGTAGTTCTAGACTAAATGTGAATGTGCATTAATTCATCCCATTCGCAAAAAAACAGATTTTGTATTCATCAATGAATTAAAACAGTGAAATGCAAACTCAGAATATGACGCAAACCTGCAATAATTAAATGTTAAACAACACAAATGTATCTTAATCCCATTTTATTAACCAATGTCTTTTGCTGATGACCTTTGATGAGTTCAAGCAGGGCTGGTGGTAAACGGGCATACCGGGATTTTTCCCGGGGTGACGCAATGGAAAGGGAGATAAGGGGGGCGAATATTATTATTTTTTTCAAATGGGAAGGACCAACGCAGCATTGTCAGTGGCCCTGCATTGGTTTGTAAATTATTGAAATGAAATGAACCAAACCACCCAAGTTAATGCGCTATAGACAGAGTATTTAGTATTTGCTAAAAATAACCCCAACTTCTTGTATAGGCTTTCCCACTTTCACAGCAGCTTTATAAAAACAGGCTTGCTCTGCGGTGAGTGATGCTGGCCAAAGAGCCAGACAGGAGGGGAGAGGAGAGTAGTTGAATCGGTAAAGTGCTTAATAAGGGACTCGCAACGGAGGCAGGCATCTAGTGTGTGCGCGCGCGCCATGAGTGCAGAATACGCTTTTTAATAATTTTTTATTTTTTTATTTAACACTTTTTAATAAACCGTAAATTCGTCCCCCGCGATTTTTTGGCCAAGTCAAGTCTAGTGTGTTCATAGAGGTTTCCATGGGCCAAAGCGAATAAATCTAGATTTAAATTCGAAAAGACACGATATTGTCGGACCTGACGTTTTATTCTTATCCAAAACAACTAGATGCAATGATACATATCTACACTACCAGTCGAGAGTTTTTGAACAGTAAGATTGAGATTTTTTTTTTTAAAGATTTCTCTTCTGCTCACCAAGCCTGCATTTATTTTATCCAAAATACAGTAAAAGCAGTAATATTGTGAAATATTTTTACTATTTAAAATAACTGCTTTCTATTTGAATATATTTTAAAATGTAATTTATTTCTGTGATCAAAGCTGAATTTTCAGCATCATTACTGCAGTCTTCAGTGTCACATGATCCTTCAGAAATCATTCTAATATGCTGATTTGCTGCTCAAGAAACATTTATTATTATTATTATTATTATTATTATTATCAATATTTAAAACAGTCAAGTATTTTTTTTTCTGTATTCTTTGATGAATAGAAAGATCCAAAGATCAGCGTTTATCTGAAATAAAAAAGCTTTTGTAACATTATACTCTATAGCCTACCATTCAAAAGATTGGAGTCAGTATCATTTTTGTTTTGTTTTTTGGGAAAGAAATTATAGAAATTAATACTTTTATTTAGCAAGGATGCTTTAAATTGATCAAAAATGATGATAAAGACATTTATAATGTTACAAAATATTTCTATTTCAGATAAATGCTGTTCTTCTGAACTTTCTATTCATCAAAGAAACCTGAAAAAAAAATCTACTCAGCTGTTTTCATAATACATAATAATAATAATGTATTTTGAGCAGCAAATCAGAATATTTGAATGATTTCTGAACATCATGTGACTGGAGTAATGATGCTGAAAATTCAGCTTTGATCACAGGAATAAATTACATTTTAAAATATATTTTAAATATTAAAAACATTTCACAATATTACTGTTTTTGCTGTATTTTGGATCAAACAAATACAGGCTTGGTGAACAGAAGAGACTTCTTTAAAAAAAAATATTAAAAAAAATCTTACTGTTCAAAAACTTTTGAATGGTAGTGTATATCATATATATAAATATATATATTATATGGTGGTGGTGGGCTGCCTGGACCAAAAAATGCCAGGGCCGATTTTTTGTCCCAGTCCAGTAGAGGTCTTCACGGAGGACCCGAGACCCGAGGACCCGGGACCCGTACGGGTTCGGGTCTATATTTGAAATGGTCAGCCGGGTCCGGTCGGGTCCCAATCTATTACTTCGGGTCCCGGGTCTTTTTTAACATTGTGCGTAATACCCGAGTCGATCGGAGAACACAGCACCCGCGAGTGATCAGTGTCAGTCAGCATGCGTGTGTTTTGTAACTTGCAGTTTGTAAAATTAGGATGAGAAAAGTGTGAGCGGGAAATAAGGTAAAAAAAAAAAAACACGCGTTACCTCAGCCACCAGAAACAGAGCGCGGGCGGAGTTAATGTAGTAGCCTGCAAGCGGACGGTGATCATGGATTCCTTCATGAGTGATGTGGAAAAAAAGCTGAAACAAAACTGAAGAGACGCACCTGTTATTGAACACGCACGCAGTAAAGTGTAACGAACTTCTAATTCTGTGTGTTTTTTGCTAAAAAAAAAATATATATTGCTCCGAGTCTTTAATACAACCAACAAAAAGTATCGTTATTGTAGATCAAAAGGGTAAACGTAACAGTCGAAGTTGACTCGAGATGAAAAAAAAACTGCGAAGTTGCATTAGTCTCCGTGACAGCAAATACTTTTGAAGCTGGAATAATGAGTGCATTAAGAAGGCTCTTTCAGACGGCAAGAGAGAGGAACAGCCTAACATGGATGGACATTTATTGGCAAGGAGGATTGTATGCATCGCAGTCAGGGAGAGGGCTACTAACAGTAGTTAAGGAAAAGTTTTTTTTTCGCAACATGTTTATTGACTTAATAGCATTTGCTGTGCAATATGTGCCGATCGGGACGGGTGCAGTCGGGTCTGTGTCTTCCCAGCCGGGTTCGGGTCCAACTTTCAAATAATGGTCGGGTCCGCGTCGGGTCCGGGTAGTACATTTATGGCATTTATCGGGTCTGCACGGGTTCGGGTCCCACTTTCAAATAAAATACGGGTCCGGGTCGGTTCCGTGCAGCATATTTACGGGTCTCTTCGGGTTCGGGTACGAATTTTTGGACCTGTGAAGACCTCTACAGTCCAGCCCTGAGTTCAACCATACTAATAAGCAAAAATGACTTTAGATAAACTAACAATTGTGTTTCATTGTTTTTTTTATTGCTGAAGAGTGTTGAACTTCTACTGTACACACGTGAATTTACTTTTCCTTCAGGCTGAGGTTTATTCATTACACTGTTTGGTGTGAAAGGGCTTTTACATTTGCTATAATTAGAACTTCTTGTATTAAAAACAATCAAGCCCTGCTCATATTTAAAAAGTAACGCAAAAGTAACGTAACGCATTACTTTCCATAAAAAGTAACTAAGTAACGTAATTAGTTACTTTTTTAGGGAGTAACGCAATATTGTAATGCATTACTTTTAAAAGTAACTTTCCCCAACACTGATAATAACGTCTCGGTTACGTACGTAACCCTCGTTCCCTGATGGAGGGAATGGAGACGTTATGTCGTGACGACATAGGGGATTTACTTGGAAGCCCCAATCATCTCTGACTAAGAGAAAACGCCAATGAAAATTGGCTAGTGGATTTTGCATACCTGAGCCACTCCCCGTGCACACGGGTATAAATAGGCGACAGGTGCATCCACTCATCAGGTTTTACGCTGAGGAGTCGAGAACGTGTCCCTGGCACCCAGCGATGGTTCAAGATTGTGGCATGGGGACATAACGTCTCTGTTCCCTCCATCAGGGAACGAGGGTTACGTACGTAACCGAGACGTTCCCTATCTGTCGGTCACTACGAGTTATGTCGTGACGACATAGGGGTCCTATGGAAAGCGCCACAACCTGAACCCCGTCACGACCTTGTGGCATGCAGATGTTGACAAGCGAGCGCGTGACAGACAAATGCCATGCGAAAGGTCGCATCCTTCCCGTCGCCCCAGCGCAAATTCGCTAACCTTGGTGCCCGCAGGGACCACTGAGTACATCGCTGCTGGAGATAGCCAAGCCGCTGTTCCTCTCCCCAGAAGTCGGAAGGGATTTCGACCTTCAATGAAAGATGCTTCACGTCTTTCCTGTTTGTTGTTACAGCTTGGCAGTAACGACGGGGAAGCGAGCCTTCCGGAGAAGGGCGCTACGGAGGCCACATCCTGCCCGAAGGGAGGTACCATGTGGAGACACTGATATGGACTGACCCAGGCCTGGGGCAGTACTACATACGACTGGACCCTGGGGCAGATCCTACCTAGGAGTAGGGAGGAGGGCTGCCAGCAGGGCCTGACAGAGAGCTCTGTCAAAGGGAAGACACGGGTTTACCGTGAGGGAAACCTTACCGTGGACGAATACACGTATGGGATTACCCGAAGGGAATCAAAGCCATACGGACACCTAGCCGAGTACAGGGGCTGACCGGAGACCCGGGCGAGCTAGCACAAGTACTGGGCCTGGCGTCAGACTGCTCCGCCCAGTCTGACTGCCGGGGGTGCTGGAGGAACTCCACCAGGGTTCGCCGTCCGGGGAACTGAACTGGAGGAGAAAACAGGCGCTCGTATCCCCGGGTGAGGGGGAATGGCGCAGCAAGCGTGACACCAGCCAGTTCTTCCCGCCACTTACCTGTTACCCAACACACGGGAAGAAACTGGCTCAACGCAGAGACTGTAGAATCTCGCGAAGGTGTTCGGTGTCGCCCAGCCTGCAGCTCTACAGATGTCTGCCAGAGAGGCGCCGTGCGCCAACGCATAGGAGGAGGCAACACTCCGTGTGGAGTGAGCCCTCAACCCCATGGGGCACGGCTCGCCTTGGGATTGGTACGCCAAGGCGATGGCATCCACTATCCAGTAGGCCAACCTCTGCTTGGAGCTTCTGAAGCTCCGGGTGCGGTCCACGTATATGCGCAATGCTCTTACGGGACACAGCAACGCAAAGGCTGGGTCTGCCTCCTCCGAAGGCAGTGCTTGCAGGTTCACCACCTGATCGCGGAAGGGCGTGGTGGGAACCTTGGGCACGTATCCAGGCCGGGGTCTCAGGACAACGTGAGAGTAGTCCGGCCCAAACACAAGGCACTCTTCGCTCACCGAAAATGCTTGGAGGTCCCTGACCCTCTTGATGGAAGTGAGCGCGGTCAGGAGCGCTGTCTTAGCCGACAGGTATTTCAGCTCGACTGAGTCCAGCGGCTCAAGGGGACCCCTCTGAAGTCCAGCCAGGACGATAGAGAGGTCCCAGGAGGGCCTCAGGTGTAGCCTAGGGGGATTCAACCTCCTGGCACCCCTCAGGAACCTCACGATGAGATCATGCTTTGCCGCGCCGCGATCGACATCTGATCCTCTATCGGTGCGCCGAATGAAACGCTGGGCACGCCGTGAGACGGCACAGCAGAATCACCGGGGAGCCGCACAGAACAGCTGCTGCGGGAGGAGTGAAAGGTCCGTGGGGACTGGCCCGGCGGAAAGCTCTCACTGTAACCCTCAGATCGCCCAGAGCACTAGCCGATGGTTCTCTGCTCGTGGCAGAGAAGCCAGCGCGGGTAGTGACAGAGGGAGCCCCTCCCATCCCCGTGAGGAGAGAGAGGCGCGATCGCAGCGCTGCCATGGTTACACGCTCAGAACGAACGCATAAACCATCCACGAACGCAGCTTCAGTGCGCTGGATGCCCAGACACTGAAGACAACGATCGTGGCTGTCGATGGAGAATAGGAAACGACCGCAACCAAGAGGACACGGCCGGAACAGCGTCTTTAAAAAGACGTGAACCGACCGTGATTTTTGCTCTTTTAGGAAATCTGCTCTTTTAGTTGAAGTGCCCAGGGGAATCGCTGCAGACAGGGACACCGCTGTTCGCACCGTGACGCCAACCAGAACAGCTTCCAGACAGATGATGAATGGCTTTGTGGAGATCAACACGTTCATCCACTTGGCTCCGAAGCAAAAATCTGATGAGTGGATGCACCTGTCGCCTATTTATACCCGTGTGCTCGGGGAGTGGCTCAGGTATGCAAAATCCACTAGCCAATTTTCATTGGCGTTTTCTCTTAGTCAGAGATGATTGGGGCTTCCAAGTAAATCCCCTATGTCGTCACGACATAACTCGTAGTGACCGACAGATAGGGAACTCAGCAGTTGTCGCCGTTTCAGAGACTTGGCTAAATGATGGTATCCCAGATTCAATTGTAACTTTTCCTGGATATACAATACATCGGCGGGATCGCAAAGGATGTGGGGGAGGAGGAGTTGCCTTGTATGTTTGTAACACCATCAAACAAATTCGACTGACTCATCTAGAAGAGGAAGAGCATGAAGCTTTGTGGGTCTGGTTACGTCCCAGTCGTCTTCCTCGAGGGTTAAGTTGTATTATTGCTGCTGTGCTATATTTTCCACCACGCTCTTCTGCAACAGCCCAACCTGATTTACTAATCTCACAGTATTTGGATAGTTGTCTCAGATATATTGAATGTAACTACCAGCAGGCTGCAATTGTCATACTTGGTGATACAAATAAGTACAAGTCTGAAACCATCTGCAGCAGACATGGTCTGAAACAAATTGTGGCTGGAGCAACAAGAAAGGCTAGTCAACTAGACTCTATATTTACCAATATTTCCTCCATGTATCAGACACCAGAGCATTTGCCTCCTGTTGGCTCTTCTGACCATCAGACTATTTTGCTAAATGCAGGAAACTGGCCCACCAAGCCTATTAAACATATTTTTTGCAGAAAACGTACCCCTGAGACAATCAGGGAACTGGGCCTCCTTATGAACACTACTGATTTTTTTCACATTCACAAATCTATGGATCCTGAGGCTAAGGTTGGTGCCTTTACTTCCACTATCATATCTATCTTGGATAAAACAGTTCCATTAAAGAAAGTCTCTATCACAAACACAGATAAGCCTTGGATGACTGTTCAAATTAAAGATCTGATAAAAGATAGACAGTGTGCTTTTTGTTCTGGCGACAAAACCTCTTATAGGAAAATAAAATCAATCATTGCCAAAAAAATCAAGAGCGCAAAGAAACAATATTACCAGCATGAGGTGGAGGAACTGCGTTGCTCCAAGCCAAAACAATGGTTTAAGTCAGTGAAGAATTTAATGGGGATGGAAGGAAATAAGAGTGACATGGTGTCTCAGGATCAAAACGTCATGCAACGTGAGTGTGACACTCTGGCTAGGCACTTTGCCTCTGTGTGGAATTATGCGAGCCACATTTCTTTGTCTGAGGAAGAAGTTACCTGCAAGTTGTCAAATTGTAGTGTACCTCCTCTGAGTATTGGACAAGTTAAGACTCCGTAAAGTGAATGCAGCCAAGGCTGCTGGTCCTGACTGCGTTCCTCCTTGGGTGCTAAAGACTTTTCATGAAGAGTTGGGAGGAGTCGGATCTGGATCCAACCACACCCCCTGGATCTTGTGTTCTGCAGTGAGGACCATCTCGATTTAAAGGGATTTAAATTTAAATCCCACTAAAAAAATCCCACCCTGAAAAAATGTCAGCCTTTACTGCCGAGTCCCTTTCACCCCAAAATGGCGGAAGCGCAGGGCTACTGTTAGCATCACACGCTAGCTGCTCTCTGGCTGTATAACGATACACAAACCAGACAAACTGAGCCACAAACTCTCAGAGAAGAGATTTTAACTGCAGAATAACTCACATTTCATATAATAATCGCTTTAAACAGCTCCACATCACAGAGAACAGGAGCAGAGCTCACTTCCGGTCCAAACAGGAAGTTACCGTCACCCTCACGACACCCGACAAAGTAAAAGTCCCAAACATTGTATTTGGATTTATGTTAAAATTTTTGTAATGTTCAATCATTCTTCAATAAAAAAAGTCCCAAACATATGACTGCTGTACATTCACAAAAATATAATAATAATAATGATAATAATAATTTAAAGGAATATCATACAACAACTGTATTTGTTTCATTAATTTATACAGTTCTGTTGTGCAGTATATTTGACAAAAAATAACAATGAATTTTTTTTTGTTGTAAATTAATTGTTTTAATTTGAATACATTTTAAAGAATTTCAAAAGTGTCTAATACTTCATTTCATTAGATATATTATTTATGTTAAACTGGTATGTAATGAAATGAAATGGAGAACAGAGTTTATAGAGGAATGAAATGAAGACCTTCAGCCGTGTGTCTGAGATCTCTGAACATCTCAGCTCTCTTATATAATATTCTCATTAAAGACTGTTAAAACACACACATATATATATGAGAATATAGATCAGAATGTGTTCTGTGACACAGGTTTAGTGCAGGTTATTATATTAAAGATCATGTGTTTGTGTGTCTGATTTATGAATTGATTCATGATTCCTGATTGTGATGTGTTTTATCTTCATCAGATTCCCATCAGTTCACTCTGGATCCGAACACAGTGAATAACAGCCTCCGTCTGTCTGAGAACAACAGAGTGATTACTAACACTGACACAGATCAGCAGTATCCTGATCATCCAGACAGATTTTGATTGTGAGCATCAGGTGTTGTGTAGAGAGAGTGTGTGTGGACGCTGTTACTGGGAGCTGGAGTGGAGTGGAGATGTGTTTATATCAGTGTCATATAAGAGCATCAGCAGGAAGGGATGGGGTAATGAGTATGTGTTTGGACGTAATGATCAGTCCTGGAGTTTGATCTGCTCTCCCTCCAGATACTCATTCAAACACAATAACATAGACACTGATCTCTCTGTGAAGCCCATCATCAGCAAAATAGGAGAGTATGATAATATCAGTAGAATAGGAGTGTTTGTGGATCACAGTGCAGGAACTCTGTCCTTCTACAGCGTCTCTGACACAATGAGCCTCATCCACACAGTCCAGACCACATTCACTCAGCACCTCTATCCTGGGTTTAGGGTTTGGTCTGGATCAGTGAAACTGTGTTGATGAATCAGAGAGATTCTACCCAGAATGCTTTGAGCTGCAGATCAATAATAACAGATGTTATAGAGTCTCTTCATCACATTAATATGAACATCAATCAGAATAAATGTGTGTCAAAGATCAGTCATTCATTCAGAAAATATTCATATGATTTTTCTGGATTGTTTATAATAAAACACAACGACAAATCATCTTGAGCTCAGATTGTAATTGATGAATATGTAATATGTAATCTATATTTCTAGTGTCTGTACTGTACAATAAAGCTGATGAATGTCTGAATGATTTATGAATCATGAATATAATCGATTCCTCACAAGACAAAATATTACATTAATCACAGCATTTAATCAAATATAGTTATTATAACTACAGTAAAGACATATGACATTATTACCAGATCTCCTTCAGAGAAAGAAAATGACAGAATATTTATTTTAAAATATTTAATAATATTTACTAAATATTTACTTTTTTCTTCTGAGTTTGAAAATGTTTTAATGACAATAGATTAATCAGAAAAATCATATATTTTAATTACTTAAACATGTAAAAATGTGTTAAAACATGTAAAAACTTTGCAGATTGATTTGAACAAGTGTAAATATATAATGCAGATATTACTTTAGCTGAAGTATTTGTGTCAATACTGGAGTCCTTTTTATTGATTTAACTATTATTTGAATTATAACAAACAAGTAAAGAAATGTTACAATTACAATAATCCTATTGTACTGAAAAATAAAAACTATGTATTATGAATAATAACAACAACAACAATAATAGTAAACAACCATTTTTTTATTTTTTTCTTTTATTATATTATTATATAATTTATAACAAATAAAAATAATTATTAAAATAAAACAACATTAAAAATATGCCACAATTACAATAATCCTATTGTACTGTAAAATAAAAACTATTTAATAATAATAATAACCAAAATATGAATTTTATTTTATATTAATTTTATTATTAAAAGGATATAAAAAGGAAATGTTACAATTGCAATAATCCTACTGTACTAAAAAAACAATGGGCATTTATAAATAATAATATCCTAAATATTTTTGTTATTTATTTAGTTAGTTATTGTTATTATAAAAAATTACCCAAAACCATAAAAGTAAATATTACTATACAACAAAAACTCAGTATTCAGTAGTAATAATAATAATAATAATTGTATTTTATTACTATTTAAAGTACAACAAAATAAAAACATTTGTTACAATTACAATAATCCTATTCCACAGTAAAAAAAACTCAGTTTTTATTATTATTATTATTATTATAAAGAAGAAGAATTGTATTATTTAAATCAGAACAATAAAAATCATACGATAATATTGCAGTAATTGTACTGAAAAATAAAAAGTGAGTAATAGTAAAATGTTTTTAATTGTTATTTAAATAATAAAATAAAATTATAAGCAAAAAAAAACCCAATAAAATAAAAGTATAAAATACGATAATAATAATAATATAATGTTATTTTATTATCATTTAAAGTACAACAAAATAAAAACATTTGTTAATTTACAATAATCCTATTCCACTGTAAAAACAAAACAAAACTAAAATTATTATTATTATTATGAAGAAGAAGAATTTTATTATTTATTATTATTTAATTATATATAAGTTAATATTTCAGTAATTTTATTGTAAAATAAAAAGTGAGTAATAGTAAAATGTTTTTAAATGTTATTTAAACAATAAAATAAAATTATAATAAATAAAAAATTACAAAATAAAAGTATAAAATGCGAGTATAATAATAATAGTAAGAACAATAGATTTTATTAATATTTAAATGATAACAAATCAACAAAGGTCACAATTGCAATTATAATATTATACTATAAAATAAAAAATGAGTATTTAAAAATAATAATTATCAAAATATTTATATTTTTAATGTATTTATAAATTATAACAATTAAACAAGTTCATCAAAAAATCATATTGAACTGTAAAATAAAATGTCAGTATTTAGTAGTAAAGATAATAATAATACATTTTATTTTTATTATTTAAATAACAATTAAAAGAAAAAAATACTATTGATAGTTACTTTTGCAGTAATTGTACTGTAAAACAAAAAGTGAGACAACAACAATAACAATAATAATAATCAAAATATGAATGTTATTTGTATTAATTTTATTATTTTCAGTATATCAAAAACGAAATGTTACAAATACGTTACAAAAAAAAAAACTATGGGTATTTAAAAATAATAATATCCTACATATTTTAGTTATTTATTTACTGTTTATTATAACAATTACCCATAACCATAAAAAGTTACTATAAAATAAATACTCAATGATAATAATAATAATAACAAAAATAATAATTATTTTATTTTATTATTTAAAGTATAACAAATTAATAAAGATTTGTTACAAATTTTTTATATGTAATATTTGTTACAATTGCAATAATCATATGGTACTGTAAAAGAAAAAAATCAGTATTTGATAAAAAAAATAATAATAAATATTATTATTATTTAAATAACAATGAATAACATTTTACTATCACTAGTTACTATTGCAAAATTTGTACTGTACTATAAATGTGAGTATTTAATAGTAACAATAGTAATAATAACAACAACAATAATAATAACCAAAATATGCATTTTTTATACTTTTTTCCCTTCATGTTTATCTATTTAAATATTTTATTATTTTAATATGAAAGAGGAAATGTTACAGCTGCAATAATCCTACTGTAAAATAAAAATGAGTATTTAAAAGTAATAACAAACTAAATATTTTAGTTATTTATTTATTGTTAATTATAACAATTACCCAAAACCATAAAAAGTAACTATTGCAATAATCCTATTGTTCTGTAAAATAAAAACTCAGTACATAGTAAGAAGAAAAATAAGAATATAATTTTATTATTATTATTATTATTATAAAGAAGAAGAAGAATTGTATTATTTAAATAAGAACAATAAAAATCATAAGATAATATTGCAGTAATTGTAATGTAAAATAAAAAGTGAGTAATAGTAAAATGTTTTTAAATGTTATTTAAATAATAAAATATAATTAAAATAAACAAAAAATAATAAAATATAATGATAAAATATGAGTATAATAATAATAATAATAATAGCAACAACAATATATTTTATTAATATAACAAATCAAGAAAGGTCACGGTTGCAATTATCCTATTATACTATAAAATAAAAAAGAGTATTTCAAAAATAAGAATAATTAAAATATTTTTTAATTTATTTATAAATTATAACAATTAAACATATTCATCAAAAAATGCAACTATCACAACAATCTTATTGCACTGTAAAATAAACAGTGAGTATAATACAGAAATATAAATTTTATTTTATTATTATTTAAAATATAACAATTAAACAAATCCATAAAAAGTTACTATTGCAATAATCCTATTGTACTGTAAAATAAAAGTGGGTATTTAATAATAATAATAATGAGCAAAATATGAATTTTTATTTATTATTATTTAAAGTATAAGAAATTCATAAAGAAATATTATAATTGCAATAAAACTATTGTACTGTAAAATAAAAATTGAATATTCAATAATAGTAATAACCAAAATATTAATATTATATTGTAATTATTTAAATTTTAATAAATCATTAAAGGAATTGTATGTTTGCAATAATCCTATTGCACTGTAATAATTTTTATCATTATTATTAATAATAATAACTTGTAACGAACGGGAGCGTGATAACAGAGATCCAAGTGCAAGCTTTTATTAAAACCAAACAGGCAGCGTTCAACACCAGCAACACAGTAATATCCAGAGAAAAGCAGAAGAGGATACAACACCAGCGATGGTCAGGGGTGTATATGTAGGCCTAACCCACGGGCAAAAAAAATTAAACATAAAAACTAGTGGTGGGCCGTTATCGGCGTTAACGTGCTGCGTTAACGTGAGACTCTTATCGGCGATAAAAAAAATATCGCCGTTAATCTATTCTCAAAGTTGGGTTGGGAGCTGGGTCTATACTACGCAAGCTATGATGACTTTCACCTGATATTTTAGCGCGGATGTATACCTAGCCGAATTGCACTGTAGGGGGCGAGAACGAGTCTTTGAACTAGAGGCTCGCAGTCCGTGATGGACAGATTGTTAACGGCTGGTCTGTGTGGTAATACAATCGGGCAGGACATCCAAACGCTCACCTATCATTCATCAACCTCAAATATGGCTTTTCATCTGAAAGATGTATGTAGTAGCAACTTTACATGGCCGCTCAATATGATGTTAACCTAGAGAAATGTGCGCTATTGAAGTGTTTGTGTGGAAGCGCGTTGAAGCAGAACAGGCTCCGGTGCGCTCACTTGCTCTTAAAATCTCCGTCATTTTTGGTCATACAGATAAAAGTAGCCTAATACATCTTTCGAATCTGTAAAGACTCTACGTTTATTTGTGTGCACTCAGAATAACAACGAAACGTTGCGCTTTTAAGCAAACAGGATGCGCTTTAGGTCTCATGTGAACTTGAGCGAGAAACTTCGAAACTCGAATATATCTAAAAAATACAGTACATAGAAAAATATATCTATAGAGAGTGAAATGTCAAAAAAAAAATAAAGACGTGTGTGTTAGCATGGATGATTTACATGAAATTTAATCTGTGCAACACTGTGCATAATAAGATGGCTTTCAGTTCAATATAATAACAAAAAACGACATTTTGGGTTTTTATTCAACTAATAAGGTGGGCACGCTGTGATCTGTACTATAATTTTACTGTAATTGACAGTTATCGGCAAAAAAAAAACAACAACAACAACAACAACACGGGAGTGGGAGGGAATGGGAGTCATTCTTCCGGGAGTGGAACGGGATTTTCCTCCAGTTTTTTCGTGGGATTGGGACGGGAAGAGATTAAAGTTTGTGATGCATTTTGGAAACAGGAGATGAGCCCCTGGTCTAATGCGTCACCTGGCTTGAGAAACCCGTTCTCAAAGACTTACTTTTAGTCATTATTTGGGTAGCACACATATTCTGAATGCCTTCGGCAGAATTCAAATGAGCCATTTTAATCTAGATTAATCTAGATTAATTCCAAAATTAATCTAGATTAAAAAAATTAATCTATGCCCACCTCTAATAAAAACATAATTCATTCAGGTTAAGCTCCAAGTGTAAATGTTCATGAGTAGTTGTATCAATACGTTGTGTCAGAATGATGATTTATGACCTGATTTATTACCCCCTGTCAGCATTGATTGACAGGTCGTCATATGTCGAATGTGTACATGGGTGGATTTATGACCTGATTTATGACCTGGTCCTGCTATGACCCCCTCTGTCACCCTGACTGACATGACAGTAGGGTGTGTAAATCAAAAGATCAAAACAGATGTTAGATTTGATGGATTTATGACTGGATTTATGATGTTTTTACCTCTCACCTGTGCCGTGGCGTTTTTATGGCGTTCCTTCCTGAGCTGTAGCTAGCTTCCAGTCTGGAGGTGTTGGGTTCTTCTTGATTGTGGAATAATGGCATTTTCTTCACTACTTCAATGTATGAATGTATATTCATCAATATATTGTTAAAAATAAAAGGTTGAATCACTCGTTATCCTTTACAAGTTTTTTTTTTAAATTTCAATCAATTGAATAAAAAGAAAACGAGTGGCTGAATAGAATGTACGAATGTAGACAGAAATAATTAAGACATTATCTTGTATCTTATATCTGATATAAACTAGGATAGTATTACTAATATAACGTAAATGTCTCGAGGTGATGATTACGGATTAAAGCAATATTTAATTTAATCAAGCAAATTCACATACATATTGATGAATATGAACAAAGAGAAGCCAAGAACACAAAGAGCTTGCTAACGTTACAGCAGTACTGTTTGCAAAAAAACAAAACAAAAAACAAAGACACTCACACACAAAACTTTTACAATCACACATGACAATACAATACGAATTGTGATGTTAAAAATGAAACCGTGGTTCAGAACAACACAAACAAATCATAGAAAGATAAAAACACAACAATTTCCATACTACTACAAGTCTCAAGCAAATTATTTGGTCTGGTTTCAGAGTCGGCCTACTACAGTGGAAAACTTTGTGATTTATACAGTACGTGTCTTCAAGTAATGAGGTGTTAAACCTGTGGAACAGTAACAAACAATATTCAACATAAACTAGAATCCAAAACTCTAATGTAACTGTGAGCTTGTTTCGCATTCTGTAGATTATCTCAAGTTCAAGTCAAGTTTCAAGTTTTATTTGTCACATACACGACTATACAGAGATTGTATAACCAGCAGTGAAATGTGAGTCAGGTCCGCTCCATGGACAGTGCAAATATTGTAGAATACAACACAAGGTAAGTATGCATAAAATAAAATGAATAAAAAATAAGATATAAAGCACAGAATATAAAATATAAAGTATAAAAGAATGTGCATGACAGTATGCTGTAGAATTAAATATTAAGATAAGCATGACTGTACGAGAGAATAATGTGCAAACAGGTTGAACATGGTTGACATGTAGCAGCAATCACAAAAAAATAAATATATAAAAAATAAGATATCAAGACACAGAAAGTGTTGTGTGCAAATGACACTGTCAGTATGAGGTAGAGAATAATGAGTGTGAGTATCTTACTGATTGTGAGTGATTAATAAGTGAAGTCATGATGATGTTAAGAGGCTGAGTTGAGTTAAGGAGTCTGATGGCCTTGGGGAAGAAACTCCTCCTAAGTCTCTCAGTTTTTGCCATCATGCAGCGGAAGCGCTTACCAGATGGCAGCAGAGTGAATAGACAGTTTCCAGGGTGATTTGAGTCCTTGGTGATTTTGACAGCTCTGCTTCTGCAGCGTTTGAGGTAGATGTCCTGCAGAGAGGGGAGAGCAGACCCAGAGATGCGCTCAGCTAAGCGCACAACTCTCTGCAAGGCCTTGCAGTCTTGACTGGAGCTGTTTCCATACCACACTGAGATGCACTGAGTCAATACACTTTCTATGGTCCCTGAATAGAAAGTTTTCAGGATTGTTGGAGAGACCCTGAATTTCCTCAGCTGTCGCAGATGGTACAGTCTTTGCCTGGCTTTCTTAACCTGTGTTTGAATGTGTGTAGTCCAAGTCAGGTCCTCGGAGATGTTTACACCGAGGTACTTGAAGCTGCTTACTCTCTCCACAGGGGTCCCACTGATCATAAGAGGAGTGTAGGGCAGCAGGTGTCTCTTTCTGAAGTCCAGAATCAGCTCTTTAGTTTTGCTCACATTCAGAGAGAGACAGTTCTCAGTAATGAAATCTCAGTTCACTTGCATTTTCAGGCTGACAGCTGAAATGCAGACTTATGCTAAACCTATTTTCAGTCCTTTAGGTTTGGTGAAATATATGTTATAAAATTCAACAACAGGCATGACAACTTTGTAAACACTTAACAACTAATATTTAAGCTAAATACATGTTTAGATATTTAGAAGGGAAAAAAAATATACTACAATATTTCAAGGGACTGTGCTGTTGAATACAGTAACTTCATGCTGCATTGTTTAAATAAAAGCGGTTCAATTCTGAAGACAATCATGACAACACACAGCTGCTGTTTCCCCAGGATCAAACCTTTTGGTCAGATGAATACTTAAAACATGTGTCTGTGTGCTGGTGCAGACCATCTAAAACTGTCAAAAACATGCACCTTTCAATGAATTAACTACATGACATCTGTGATTTATTTATTAAAGTCATGTTTAGAGACGTGTGCAAAGAAAATAGTGTTTCCACACTATCTTCAACTTGTAATGTGCAACTTTGTGTTCTAAATGAAATAGATGTACATGTAACAGAGAAACAGTATGGGGCTTGTGTCTCGTGGCCGCTTTGTAGACAGACCAGAAAAAGCTCTACAGTACATCACAATCTCAGTTTAAACAATCTCTTGTAGAAGGATTATCCTTTTATTATCTTATAATGTATTTGTTCATGTTTTCTTGCAAACACTCGCGACATGATTGACCAGATTCTGAGAATAGTCTTCCTGTAGTGAATAGTCTTCTTGAAGTGCCTTCCTGTAGCTCAAATGGTAGAGCATGGCGCTAGCAACGCCAAGATCATGGGTTCGATTCCCAGGGAAAGCAAGAGCTGATAAAATGTAAAACTGTAACTTGAATGCAATGTAAGTTGCTTTGGATAAAAGTGTCTGCTAAATGCATAAATGTAAATGTAGTCTTCCTCTAAAAAACAATGAAAAGTATAGAGTGGTATCAGCTAGTGGGGTAGGCCATCAAAATCAACATTAAAACTTTAACAATATATTTAGAAGAGAGGATTTCAGTATTAGGTATTTGTTATACTGATACATATTTCTGTTGTGCAAACATATTTCCTGTATAAACGACTATGTCTATAACCTTTTCAAAGGGAATGTAGTATAATGTTATGGTTCTTAATTGCGGTCACATTACCTACACTTTAATCTCAAGCGGAAATGTTGAAAGAAACGAGTACGACAAATAAAATGTGCACATCGTCATCAGCTATCTGAACAAGAGCTCTAGATGTAGTGGCATAAGAAAAAAGTAATTTAAAACAACATTTACAAAAATATACCCAGATGATCATGAGTGGGTTTTCTGTATTCATATGATAATTTTCTTAGTGACTTGGACTCTTGAGTTACATAGGGAGCACACAAAAAAAATTCCTTGATATTTTGTGTCTGTAGCCTTTTCAAGACTGTGTACAACCTCAAACTTTACTGAATGTGTAGCTTTGAGCACAATGGTTAGATATGTTTCAGTTGTAAGTGTAAAACAGCACGCCTTAATTTTCGTGTCTAAACTTAATGGGGTCTCACATCAAATAGATAGATAATTGTCCTAAAAAATAAATGAAAGTGACATACGGCCAAGTATGGTGACCCATACTCGGAATTCGTGCTCTGCATTTAACCCATCCAAAGTGCACACACACACACCGTGAACATTACCTTTGGATTACGAGTCCGACTCTCTAACCCTTAGGCCACGACTTCCCCAAAACATTACTTCCCATACCGGGAGTTGAACCCGGGCCGCCTGGGTGAAAACCAGGAATCCTAACCGCTAGACCATATGGGACCATATGATCCTAACCGCTAGACCATACCGACTTAGTCAAACACTCTCAAGAAATTTTTCTTAATTTTCATTTATTTCTATAAACACTGAATGCTGATGGCTCTCAGAGAGAAGGCCACACCTACAGTACAGTCATAGTAATGACATATACAGTCCAACAAACAAAATGTGAGCCGCGTCATCCATAATCCTGATCGTCTGACTTAGTAAAATGTCAGTCACAATAGATCAAGAGGAGGATTTCTGTATTCTGTATGCATTATAGCAATTTTTCTTAAATGATGTATACACTTTTGCATTTCGTAATTCAATGATTTTTAGTCAATTCGCTTTGCGCAAAGATAATTCCTATGTAAAGATTATGTTTGAATTCTTTCTATAACCTTTACAAAAGCGTGGAACATCATAGTTCTCAAAATATGTTTGCATTACATCAAATAAATATGACAGAAGTGGAGAAACAAAGATGTTTAGCACATGCACACATTGTAGATGCTTACGTACACCAGAGATGTTGCTTTATATGAGTCAAAGGAGATGGCGATAGTGACTGATAACATTCTTTAATGTTTAAGGGGAAGGAAGGGAAGGGGAAGGGAAGTGGTGTGTGGCCAAGTATGGTGACCCATACTCGGAATTTGTCCTCTGCATTTAACCCATCCAAGTGCACACTCACAGCAGTGAACACACACCCGGAGCAGTGGGCAGCCATATTGCGGCGCCCGGGGAGCAGTTGGGGGATCGGTGCCTTGCTCAAGGGTCTCACCTCAGTCGTGGTATTGAAGGTGGAGAGAGCACTTGTTATTCACTCCCCCCACCGACAATCCCTGCCGGACCTGGGAATCGAACCTGCAACCTTTGGGTTACAAGTCCAACTCTCTAACCATTAGGCCACGGCTGCCCTAAACCTAATGTCGTTGTGTTGAAAAAGATTCTGTGGACAAACACCTCAAGGGAAATAATTTGAAATGGAGTTTTGTCAAAATAATAAAAAGTTCAGTCAAATGTTCAATAATTTTCTTAAATGAATAAGTATGTGCTCATCTTGCTCTCTTTCCCATGCAAGGATTAGCATGAACTTGCGGAGGAGTCTTAAAACAAATTCGGCAAAACAAAACGAAATGTGAAATGTGAATTGTGTCATCTGCTGTCTGAGCAAGATGACTAAATTCAGCATTCATAGACATTCTGAACTCTATCGGGGTTAGACAACACGTGTCAGGACCTACTCATTGTCGAAATCATACTCTAGATTTAATACTGTCACATGGAATTGATGTTAATGGTGTTGAAATTCTGCAGCAAAGCGATGATATATCAGATCATTATCTAGTCTTGTGTAAACTCCATATAGTTAAAGCTGTAAATTCAATTCCTTCTTACAAATATGGTAGAACCATCACTTCTACCACAAAAGACTGCTTTGTAAGTAATCTTCCTAATTTATCTCAATTCCTCAGCATATCGAACAGCACAGAACAACTTGATGATGTAACAGAAACTATGGACTCTCTCTTTTCTAGCACTTTAGATACAGTTGCTCCTTTACGCTTAAGGAAGATTAAGGAAAAGAGTCCAACACCGTGGTATAATGAGCACACTCGCACTCTAAAGAGAGCAGCCCGGAAAATGGAGCGCAGCTGGAGGAAAACAAAACTAGAGGTATTTCGTATAGCTTGGCGGGAAAGTACCCTATCCTACAGAAAAGCATTAAAAACTGCTAGATCCGATTACTTTTCATCTCTTCTAGAAGAAAACAAACACAACCCCCGGTATTTATTCAATATGGTCACTAAATTAATGAAAAATAAAGCATCAACAGGTGTTGGCATTTCCCAACAGCACAGCAGTAATGATTTTATGAACTACTTTACTTCCAAGATTGATACTATCAGAGATAAAATTGTAACCATGCAGCCGTCAGCTACAGTATCGCATCAAATAGTGCACTATAGATCCCCCGAGGAACAATTCCACTCATTCTCTACTATAGGAGAGGAAGAATTGTATAAACTTGTTAAATCATCTAAACCAACAACATGTATGTTAGACCCTATTCCATCTAAACTACTAAAAGAGGTGCTTCCAGAAGTCATAGATCCTCTTTTGGCTATTATTAATTCATCATTGTCATTAGGATATGTCCCCAAAACCTTCAAATTGGCTGTTATTAAGCCTCTCATTAAAAAAACACAACTTGACCCCAAAGATCTAGTTAATTACAGACCGATCTCAAATCTCCCTTTTCTGTCAAAGACTAGAAAAAAGGTAATATCCTCACAATTATATTCCTTCTTAGAAAAAAATGGTATCTGTGAGGAATTCCAGTCAGGATTTAGACCGTATCATAGTACTGAGACTGCTCTCATTAGAGTTACTAATGATCTGCTTCTATCATCTGATCGTGGTTGTATCTCTTTATTAGTTCTACTGGATCTTAGCGCTGCGTTCGACACCATCGACCACAACATTCTTTTAAATAGACTAGAAAACTTTGTTGGCATTAGTGGAAGTGCCTTAGCATGGTTCAAATCATACTTATCTGACCGCCATCAGTTCGTAGCAGTGAATGAAGAGGTATCATATCGATCACAAGTGCAGTATGGAGTACCTCAAGGCTCAGTAACTAGGGCCTTACTTTTCATGCTTTACATGTTACCCTTGGAGAAATTATCGGGAAACACGGGTTAGCTTTCACTGTTATGCTGATGATACTCAGCTCTATATTTCTTCACGGCCCGGTGAAACACACCAAATTGAGAAACAGAATGCATAGTCGATATAAAAAACTGGATGACGAGTAATTTCTTACTGCTAAATTCTGAAAAAACAGAGGTGTTAATTATCGGACCTAAAAACCCCACATGTAATAACTTAGATCACTACCTAACACTTGATGGCTGCTCTGTAAATTCTTCTTTTTGATCAGTCAGGAACCTAGGTGTGCTGTTTGATAGCAATCTTTCTTTTGAAAGCCATGTTTCTAGCATCTGTAAAACTGCGTTCTTCCATCTCAAAAACATATCTAAATTGCGACCTATGCTCTCAACGTCAAATGCAGAAATGCTAATTCATGCGTTTATGACCTCATGTTAGACTATTGTAATGCTTTACTGGGGGGTTGCTCTGCACGCTTGATCAACAAACTACAGTGGTCCAAAATGCAGCAGCTAGAGGTCTTAATAGAACTAGGAAGTATGACCATATTAGCCCGGTTCTGTCAACACTGCACTGGCTCCCTATCAAACATCGTATAATTTTTAAAATCTTGTTAATTACTTATAAAGCCCTGAATAGCTTAGCTCCTCAGTACTTGAGCGAGCTCTTATCGCTTTATAGTCCTCCACGTCCGCTGCGTTCTCAAAACTCTGGCCGTTTGATATACCTAGAATATCAAAATCGACTGCGGCGGCAGATCCTTTTCCTATTTAGCTCCCAAACTCTGGAACAATCTACCTAACACTGTTCGGGAGGCAGACACACTCTGTCAGTTTAAATCTAATTAAAGACCCATCTCTTTAACCTGGCGTACACATAACACACTACTACACTTCTATTATTCAAATCCGTTAAAGGATTGTTAGGCTGCATTAATTTGATCAACCGGAACCAGGCCGTGAAGAAATATAGAGCTGAGTATCATCAGCATAACAGTGAAAGCTAACCCCGTGTTTCCTAATGATATTTCCCAAGGGTAACATAAAGCATGAAAAGTAACGGCCCTAGTACTGAGCCTTGAGGAACTCCATACTGCACTTGTGATCGATATGATACCTCTTCATTCACTGCTACGAATTGATGGCGGTCAGATAGGTACGATTTGAACCATGTTAATGCACTTCCACTAATGCCAACAAAGTTTTCTAGTCTATTCAAAGAATGTTGTGGTCGATAGTGTCGAACGCAGCACTAAGATCCAGTAGAACTAATAGAAGATTACAACCACATCTATGATAAGAGCAAGTCATTTGTAACTCTAATGAGAGCAGTCTCTACTATGAATACGGTCTAAAATCCTGACTGGAAATCCTCACAGATATCATTTTTCTCTAAGAAGGAATATAATTGTGAGGATACAACCTTTTCTAATATCTTTGACAGAAAAGGGAGATTCGAGATCGGTCTGTAATTAACTAGATCTTTGGGGTCAAGTTGTGTTTTTTTAATGAGAGGCTTAATAACAGCCAATTTAAAGTTTTTGGGGACATATCCTAATGACAATGACGAGTTAATAATAGCAAAAGAGGATCTATGACTTCTGGAAGCACTATTTTAGTAGTTTAGATGGAATAGGGTCTAACAGACATGTTGTTGGTTTAGATGATTTTAACAAGTTTATACAATTCTTCCTCTCCTATAGTAGAGAATGAGTGGAATTGTTCCTCAGGGGATCTATAGTACACTATTTGATGTGATAATATAGCTGACGGCTGCATGGTTACAATTTGATCTCTAATAGTATCAATTTTGGAAGTAAAATAGTTCATAAAGTCATTACTGCTGTGCTTTTGGGAAATGTCAACACCTGTTGATGCTTTATTTTTGTTAATTTTGCCACTGTATTGAATAAATACCTGGGTTATGTTTGTTTTTTCTAAAAAGAGACGAAAAGTAATCAGATCTAGCAGTTTTAAAGCTTTTCTGTAGGATAGGGTACTTTCCCCCCAAGCTTTACGAAATACCTCTAGTTTTGTTTTCCTCCAACTGCGCTCCATTTTCCGGGCTGCTCTCTTTAGAGTGTGAGTGTGCTCATTATACCACAGTGTTGGACTCTTTTCCTTAATCTTCCTTAAGCGTAAAGGAGCAACTGTTTCTGAGCTGTTGGATATGCGAAGGAATTGAGATAAATCAGGAGATTACTTACAAAGCAGTCTTTTTGTGGTAGAAGTGATGGTTCTACCATATTTGTAAGAAGGAGTTGAATTTACAGCTTCAACTATATGGAGTTTACACAAGACTAATAATGATCTGATATATCATCGCTTTGCTGCAGATTTCAACACCATTAACATCAATTCATGTGACAGTATTACATCTAGAGTATGATTTCGACTATGAGTAGGTCCTGAAACGTGTTGTCTAAACACAATAGAGTTCAGAATGTCTATGAATGCTGATCCTAATGCATCTTTCTATTATTAACATGGATATTAAAATCACCCACAATTAGGACTCTATCTGCAGCCAGCACTAACTCTGATAGAAAATCAGCAAATTCTTTAATAAAGTCTGTATGGTGCCCTGGTGGCCTGTATACAGTAGCCAGTACAAACGTCACGGAGGATTTATCATTAATACTTTTTTCTCTAGATAATTTTATATGAAGCACCATTACTTCAAAGGAGTTATACTTAAAGCCTGTCTTCTGAGAAATACTGAGAATATTGTTATAAATTGTAGCAACACCTCCCCCTTTGCCTTTTGGACGCGGCTCATTTTTGTAACAGTAATCTTGGGGGGTAGACTCGTTTAAAATAATGTATTCATCTGGTTTTAGCCATGTTTCTGTCAAACAGAGCAAATCTAGGTTATGATCATTAATCAAATCATTTACAAAAAGTGCTTTTGTAGAAAGGGACCTGATATTCAGTAAGCCAAGTTTTATCAATTGTTTCTGTGTATTGTAAACATTTTTTATTTGTTGAACATCAATTAAATGGTTACTCATAAATAGTTTTTGACGTTTTCTGTATTTTCTAGTTCGGGGAACAGACACAGTCTCTATAGTGTGATATCTAGGTGAAGGAGTCTCTATGTGCTGAGAATTAACTGACTTCTGTGACGTGAGGCGGCTAGCAGACGGTCGGTTTAGCCAGTCTGTCTGCTTCCTGACCTGGGCTCCAGTTAGTCAAGTATGAACTCTAAGACTATGTGCCAAATTTCTAGAGAGAATAGCGGCACCACCCCAGGAGGGATGAACACATAACACACGATGTACTCGTTACATCGTAAGAAGATTGGCATCTACGCTAATATTTGTTTCTTTCTTATTCTGTTTCTCAGTCCGTGTCTGGACCAGATGGTGGATCGGCGCCGGGAGATGATGTCTGCGGCCCAGATCGTCAGCGATGAGCCCCAGAGACATATCCCCAGTGAAGACCTCGACTAAAATACAATAAAACTAAAAATAAAACAAATAACTAAAAATATATACAACTGCATAATACTATTATTGTTAGAGCTTGCAACAATATAAAAATAGAAATATAATACATTTATACATTTAAAATTTTAATTAAAACAATAAGTAAACAATAAATAAACAATAATATCCTGGCCAGAGGAGAACTGGCCCCCCGACTGAGCCTGGTTTCTCCCAAGGTTTTTTTCTCCATTCTGTCACAGAGGGAGTTTTGGTTCCTTGCCGCTGTCGCCTCTGGCTTGCTCAGTTGGGGACACTTAATTTCTAGCGATTATCGTCAATTTGATTTCACAGATACTATTTAAACTAAACTGAGCTAGATAATGACATCTCCGAATTCAATAATGAAATGCCCTTAACTGAAAATTGAGTGTTTAATCTTATTATTATACATTACTGACAAAAAGATATTATACAAAATGATTGACATCTACGCTAATATTAGTCTGTTTCTTTCTTATTCCGAGGTCACTGCATTCACCAGATCAGATGGTGGATCAGCACCTAGAGACGACCTCTACAGCCCTGAACGTCAGCGGAGACCAGGACACCTAGATGAGCCCCAGAGACAGACCCCCAGTGAGGACCCCGTCACCTAGACAGCCATCAGGACAAGACCTCTGGAACCAGTTGAGCCCTCCAATCTGACTTTGCAGCAGTTGGAATTGAACTGCTGTGTCGTCTGGCCAGAGGAGAAATGCCCCCCCGACTGAGCCTGGTTTCTCCCAAGATTTTATTCTCCGTTCTCCCAAGAGTTTTGTTCCTTGCCGCTGTCGCCTCTGGCTTGCTTTTGGGGACACTTTCATTTCCGCAATATTCGACTGTGAACAGAGACTTTTAGAACTGAACTGATGGACGGCCATCAGAATTCAATAATGAAATGCCTTAACAGGCCATATTCCAATAATCTGCAGCAATCCTGTCGCATTTATGCAAATAACATCACAAAACCCATGTGCCTCTGACAAAAACAATAGAAACCATCACAGAAATTATTGATTTCCACTACAAATACCATTACAAACATTACAAACTTCAACAGTTCGGGAGGGACACTCTGTCAGTTTAAATCTAGATTAAAGACCCATCCTTTAACCTGGCGTACACATAACACACTACTACACTTCTATTATTCAAATCCGTTAAAATTGTTAGGCTGCATTAATTTGTCAACCGAACCAGGCCGTGAAGAAATATAGAGCTGATTGCATAACAGAGCTAACCCCCTGTTTCCTAATGATTTTCCCAAGTAACATATAAACATGAAAAGTAACGGCCCTAGTACTGACTGAGGACTCCATAGCTGGACGATGATACCTCTTAATTCATCACGAATTGATGGCGGAATAGGTCGATTTGAAATGCTAATGCACTTCCACTAATGCCAAAGTTTTTTAGTCTACAAAGAATGTTGTGTTTTCTTTAACTGAAAATTGAGTGTTTAATCTTGTCATTTTACATTATTGACACTATTTTCCCATTTTGATATTGTGCAGTTGCTTTGTCACAATTTGTATTGTTAAAAGCGCTATATAAATAAAGGTGACTTGACTTGACTGACACTCTATCCTCCAACTTGATACTGTTAAGTGCTTTGACACAATCTGTCAGGGTTTTGGAGTGAAGGATGGAGCGAGGACTCAATGGTGCAGGAGATGGGCTTTTTATTAGTAAAAAATAAAACAAAACAACAAAAACTACCCCGTAGGGGAAAAACAGGACAGCTGGCAGGCTTGGCAGGGCAGGACAGGACAGGGCACGACAAGGCAGACATTCGAGGACATTCGACAACGAACCAGCACGGGACTGCAAACACAAGGAGATTATAAAGGGAGCAAATGAGGAGGGTAATGAGACTACAGTTGGTCCAAAATGCAGCAGCTAGAGGTCTTAATAGAACAAGGAAGTATGACCATATTAGCCCGGTTCTGTCAACACTGCACTGGCTCCCTATCAAACATCGTATAGATTTTAAAATCTTGTTAATTACTTATAAAGCCCTGAATAGCTTAGCTCCTCAGTACTTGAGCGAGCTCTTATCGCTTTATAGTCCTCCACGTCCGCTGCGTTCTCAAAACTCTGGCCGTTTGATAATACCTAGAATATCAAAATCAACTGCGGGCGGCAGATCCTTTTCCTATTTAGCTCCCAAACTCTGGAACAATCTACCTAACACTGTTCGGGAGGCAGACACACTCTGTCAGTTTAAATCTAGATTAAAGACCCATCTCTTTAACCTGGCGTACACATAACACACTACTACACTTCTATTATTCAAATCCGTTAAAGGATTGTTAGGCTGCATTAATTTGATCAACCGGAACCAGGCCGTGAAGAAATATAGAGCTGAGTATCATCAGCATAACAGTGAAAGCTAACCCCGTGTTTCCTAATGATATTTCCCAAGGGTAACATATAAAGCATGAAAAGTAACGGCCCTAGTACTGAGCCTTGAGGAACTCCATACTGCACTTGTGATCGATATGATACCTCTTAATTCACTGCTACGAATTGATGGCGGTCAGATAGGTACGATTTGAACCATGCTAATGCACTTCCACTAATGCCAACAAAGTTTTCTAGTCTATTCAAAAGAATGTTGTGGTTTTCTTTAACTGAAAATTGAGTGTTTAATCTTGTCATTTTACATTATTGACACTATTTTCCCATTTTGATATTGTGCAGTTGCTTTGTCACAATTTGTATTGTTAAAAGCGCTATATAAATAAAGGTGACTTGACTTGACTGACACTCTGTCCTCCAACTTGATACTGTTAAGTGCTTTGACACAATCTGTCAGGGTTTTGGAGTGAAGGATGGAGCGAGGACTCAATGGTGCAGGAGATGGGCTTTTTATTAGTAAAAAATAAAACAAAACAACAAAAACTACCCCGTAGGGGAAAAACAGGACAGCTGGCAGGCTTGGCAGGGCAGGACAGGGCACGACAAGGCAGACATTCGAGGACATTCGACAACGAACCAGCACGGGACTGCAAACACAAGGAGATTATAAAGGGAGCAAATGAGGAGGGTAATGAGAAAAACACAGGTGGGGCAAATTAACCAATAATAAGGTAACAAGATGGGTGGGGTCAAGACAATTGACATGAGAGCACATGGCACACAGAAAACTAAGACAAAAGCCATGTGCTCACACAAAACAAAAACACAAGCACATGGCCAGCAAAACAAATCACCAGCCATGTGCAAAACAGGACACGAACACGCAGCTAATGAGAACACTCATAAGCCGCGTGTTCACACAAGACATGACAACATGAAAGCACGCAGCCAATGAAAAACACGAGCTGCGTGCCACACAGCACAAGACATAACATGAATGCACGCAGCCGATAAAAACACGAACTGCGTGCAACACCACACACACACAACACACGTGGACAAGAGAGCGCGCGGCCGAGCGAACTCGAGCCGCACGCTCACACAATGAGACAGAACATGGAGCGCGAGTGTCCGAACCCCGACACGAAACCGAAACTCAAGACATGAGTGGGCACGCAGACAAGAGAGCGCGCGGCTCGAGCACACTCGAAGCCGCGCACTCACATAAAAACAGGACATGAAGGGAGTGTCAGGGCTCTGTCACAAAACCATGAATAACACTAGACCGAAGTGACAGAACCCTGACACAATCTGTATTGTTAAAAGCGCTATATAAATAAAGGTGACTTGACTTGACTTGACTAACCCAGTGTCGAAGGCATCCATGTGCAGAATGAAGGGGCAGCTGTAATCCGGGGTGTGTAAGACTGGCGAGGACCTGAGGGCAGTCTTCAGGATCTAGAACGCCTGCTCCGACTCTGTGGACCACATTACCTTCTCTGGCTGTCCCTTCTTGGTCAGGTCTGACAGGGGGCTGGCTATAGAGGAAAAGTTAGGGATAAAACACGGTAATAACACACCAAACCCAGAAAAGCACGTACCTGGGTTTTACTGGTGGAGCGGGGGAACTCCATTCACCACTGCACAGGTGGAAAGAAGATCAGTCAAAATAAATAATGTGGTAGAATGTGCAAGCAAATTCTTGAATTGCATTGGTATATCAGCAGAGCAAATTCATAAGATATTAAAATCTAAAGAAGAAAAAACAAGTTATGATGCATCTCAGTGTAGTGATATACAACATTATCATGTCTTTCCTATTGCTTCATTGGAATGCCAGAAGCTTGATCGCTAATCGGCAGGAGTTTAAAAAATATGTTGAAGATATGAGTAAATCTCCTGATATAATTTGTATACAAGAAACATGGTTATGCAAGTCATTGGATTTTAAACTGAATGGATATGAAGTAATAAGGAAAGACAGGAATAATGGTAGAGATGGAGGATCTGCGACATTCATAAAAGAAAATGTGATACACAGGCAGGGACGGACTGGGAGTAAAAAACGGCCCTGGATTTTCTCCCAAATAGGCCCACCACAACTACAGTACAAACAGTCGCCATATCTCACAATACTGCAGCAATCCTGTCGCATTTATGGCAAATAACATCACAAAACCCATGTGACCCTGCTGACAAAAACAATAGAAACCATCACAGAAATTATAATGATTTCCACTACAAATACCATTACAAACATTACAAACTATCAACTTTTAATCATTAAAATAATTAAATAATGGTTTCCTGTAGTGTGTTTTGGGACATATTACATTAGTATTTAGTGTTTTTTTATTTATTTTTTATTTTAAATGACCAATTACCAAAGACCAACAGGCAACATTACAGTTTCCATTAAAACCAATACAATTATCATTAAAAATCAGTAAAACCAGTACAAATTATGTGCTGGATTTTATTTTATTTTTTTCAGCATGAGATTGAATTAAATATATATTATTGTATGAACTAAAATACTTGAAAACTACATAAAAAGAGCAGAACGCAAAATATATAATATGACAATGATAAACATAAACCTAGAATCTAGAAACCTGAAACAACAGAATTCTTCAATTTGAGTCTCTTTGTGTGTGTGTGTGTGTGTGTGTGTGTGTGTGTGTGTGTGTGTGTGTGTGTGTGTGTGTGTGTGTGTGTGAGTGAGGAGCGTGTGTTGTGTGTGTGTGTGTGTGTGTGTGTGTGTGTGTGTGTGTGTGTGTGTGTGTGTGTGTGTGTGTGTGTGTGTGTGTGTGTGTGTGTGTGTGTGTGTGTGTGTGTGTGTGTGTGTGTGTGTGTGTGTGTGTGTGTGTGTGTGTGTGTGTGTGTGTGTGTGAGTGTGAGTGAGAGGAGTGTGTGTGTGGCACCTAATCACCTTATAGGAGACTTCATTTACTGTTTTCTAACTCAATATCTCTCAAATGTAACCCGTTGTAGAATCACTTAAGGCAGCGGCTATTAGCACTAAGTGAAAATAACATTTTCTTAGCGATAGATGCTATATACACTAAGTGCAGATAGCTATAGATTATATTTACACTATGTTAAAATAGCAGGATTTTCTGCTAATTATACTACTTATTGCAAATAGTGGCAATTATCTGCACCTCAGTATTGCAATACATTATAAAATGGTATGCAATAATAACTTATTGAGTGAGTGTAAATTTTTATTTTAATTCAAATTATTAAATGGATGCCACCTTATTGGGACAAAGCCCTCCCTACACCTACCCTAACCCTACCCGATACTTTATTTTCAACTTTTTGATTATTTCCTTCATTTTTATTAAAAAATAAATGCTTTTCTGATGTGATTTGAAAAGGGAGAAAAAAAAAGTTTGCCAAAAGGCAGATTCTAATCCGGGTCGAGTACGGCACACGCTTTACCATCTGCGACACTGGAGCTGACAACTATTAGCTGTAATTTGTAATGTTGACTAGCCCAATCACACGTTGGTGGGTGGAGTTAGTGTAGATAGACACTCCGCGTCACTTAATCTGACACTTTTTCAATGATGATGAACCAGGCAGGCCGACGGCCGCTGCATGGACTTCTCCAGAACCTCCAGGTGGCCAGTCCGTCCCTGCGCACAGGTATATAAATAATGAAAGTAATGCAGAGAGCATATGTATAGAAGTAATGGGTATACAGGTGGTAATCAGATTAGTACATTTTTATAATCCTTGTTCAGAATTATCAGTAGGCATTCTGAACAGTGCCATGGGAGAAACATCAAACAAAATGATTATGTGTGATGATTTTAATGCACATAATAGTATTAGGGGTAGCAGGAACACAGATAAAAATGGTGAAGTAATAGAAGAATTCATGGAAGAGAACTCTTTAGTGTCTAAATGATGGCAACCCAACAAGAATAGACATAATAAGAGGAGCAATGTCATGTTTAGATATCACAATAGTTTCAGCATCAGCTGGTAAATGCATATGGTCAGTATCTAAAGAAAATATTGGAAGTGATCATTTTCCAGTGATCTGTGAAATTCAAAATAAGATTCAAATACAAAATTGTAATTTTGGTTTAAGATGGATTGGGAAACATTTCAAATGTTATGTGAAGAACTATTTGAAAATCTGTCAGTAGAGGGTAGTGTTGATGATAGGTATGGTAAAGTGGTGAATGCATTTATTTTGCAGTATCACAATCTATCCCGCTAGTAACTGGTACAAGTAAAAGAAAGAGTGTGCCTTGTGGTCAGAGGAATGCTCAAAAGCAATTAAAGAAAGCAATAAAACATTTAAATTTTTAAAAAGAAATAAAACATTTAAATTTTTAAAAAGTTTATTTATATAACACTCACAGTGGTAATTCCCAGAAGAAATAATCATTCACAGCCAAGGAATTAAAAATAATAAAACAAGGAATTTTAAAATGATATAGAAAGATTATCAGTTAAATAGAAAAGATTATACATAAAAAAAGAGCTTATGTAAAAACGAAGAAGACAGCATATAAAGGCAAGGCGTATGATAAAGAAGATGAATGGAAGGCAAGTTTATTTATATAGCACATTTCATACACAGTAACAAGACGACAGGTAATTCAATAAATTTTTAATAGTAATTTGGATGATGAGTTTAAAGTGCTTTACATAAAAGAAAGTGTTATTCAATCTTAAAAATAATCATTCACTGGAATTGTATGATTATATGGAATGAGCAATGGAAAAACTGTGCTTCCTCTACAAGGAATTAAAAATAATAAAACAAGGAATTTTAAAATGATATAGAAATTGATTTAAAATGAAATTTAAAACAGTTAAATAGAAAAGGATTATACATAAAATACAATGCAGTCAGTTCCATAAAGGCTATTAAAAATACGAAGAAGACAGCATGACAAAGCTTCTGTAACACAAGAGGGAGGGAAACCGAAATAAAAGCAGTCTGGCGGATGATAAAGAAGATGAATGGAATTGGCAGCTTCAGAAAGATACCTGTAATGGAGGAAGGTGGGAAGATAACCATTACAAATAAAGATAAGGTCACAATGTTGGCTCAAACATATGCTAAAGCTCATAGCATTGAAAACTTAAGGCATTCTTAACAAGACGACAGCAAATTATGAATATATACGGAAATACTTGCAAGAAATTTTTAATAGTAATTTGGATGATGAGTTTAATTATTTTGAATTAAAATCAGCTATTAATAATTCAAAGAATACTACACCAGGTAAAGATATGATAAGTTATTCAATCTTAAAGAAGCTACCAGCTAAAGCATTAGAAGCATGACTGGAATTGTATGATTATATGGAATGAGTGTATCTTCCTAAGCGATGGAAGACTGTAACTGTGCTTCCTCTAGCTAAGCCTGGGAAAGACATAACACAGTAGTTATAGACCCATCGCTCTTACCTCTACGCTACGCAAAGTGATGGACAAATGATTGTGAGGCGAAAAGGGAAATGTTATCAACTTTTCAAAGTGGATTTAGGAAAAGTAGATCTACAGTAGATGCTTTGATACTATTTGAAAATGAAGTTAAAAAGCCTATATAATGAAAGAATACATGTTTGATGATTTATCAGTATACACTGCAGAGTTAACAGCTATAGGACTACAGTGGGTTGAACAAGTCAGACCAAATAAAGTAGTAATATGTTCAGATTCTTCTGTAATTAGTATCATGCGAGGTCAGACAGAGAAGATTTATTAATGTAAGTGTATCTATCTGTATACAGATTGAAAGAGGCTGGAGTAATGGTGTATTTTGGTTGGGTGCCAGCCAGGGGCGCATTAATGCACGGCTGAAGCCCAGGGGCCTACACTGGAAAGGGGGCCCACTGGTTGCAGGGAAATTATATTTTTCGAATAATTATTTATATGGGAGTTTGCAGCAGTGACAACAGCATTCTGTAAACAAACTCACACACTCATTTTCAGCGACGCCCTGGTTGTAGTAGCATATATAGTGAATGGTTCAGTTTAGGTTCCCCCCACACAGTTTGTGTAGTTGGTATGTTCCGCGTGAATGCACAATCAATGCAATCGCTTATTTCGCAATCGCTAGTAAAGTAATGTTAGCCCAGCACAAGAGTGTCTTTATGTTAAAAACTTGCAGATTAACAAGAGAAACAACACTTCTGTGTGAAAGGAACTGGACCGGACAACTTTCTGTAACATCATACAGTGAGAGTTCAGTAACTTGCGTGGATGTAATCTGTGTCAGATGAAGGTTTTAGATTAAGATTCTGCTTCAAAGTCTCAATTTTAAATCCAGGGATGGAAAAATAGGAATCGTCCTATTGCTTAAATGTAATCATTAATCTTTATATGGCTGTGATTTAATTAATTAAACATGAGCACGGCATTTTTCAAAATAAAAGCGCAGTTAGGAATCACCAAACAATCCACATTTGTAGCAAAAAAAGCACTAGAGGTGGATGTTAAAGTGCCTGTGGGGAAGAAGGAGGCTAAGTCGATTTTAAAGAAACAGTTAATGAATAAATGGCAGAATAGATGGATAGCACAGGGAGATGGTGGTATAGTGTTACGCAGACAGTAGAGAGGATAAATGGTCAGGGAAGAAATAGGAAAGATGATGTGTAGCTGTCTAGATTAAGACTGGGACATACAGGGTTGAAATCAACACTGACTCTTATGGGTTTACACGAAAATGTGATGTATGTGGTGTATCTGAATGTATATCATGTGCTTTTTAGGTGTGGTAAATATAGTGTGTATTGTGATATATTATTTAGTCACTTTGGGGAGGAAAGAATAACAGATGAAGATATTTTAGGAAAAGGTGTAATGGATAGACAGGTATACAAAGGAGGAGGAGGAGGATAAATTATTCAGGATTCAGATGATGGGTTTAAAGCTATCGTTTTGTTGATTCCAGCTCATATAGGAATAAAATAAAATGAATTGGCAGATGAATGTGCTGCTTAGGAAGCCACAGGAAAATCAGATATAGACATGAAAGTAAACTATAGTAAGACTGAGATTAAGTTTTTAATCAATCAACTTGTGAAAATTAGATGGCAGAAACAACGGGAGGAAGAAAGAACAGGAAGATGGCTTTATAACATCCAAAGAAGTGTGGGTAAAGGCAGAATAACAAGGAGAAACAGAAAGAATCCATTAGATTTGGTCACACAGCACTTAACAGTACCTTGAATAAAACAAGGCAACATCAGACAGAAAATGTGATGATTGTGATCAGGGGCGGACTGGCCATCGGGAGAACCGGGAGAATTCCCGGTGGCCTGGCAGCCAATTTGGCCCTCTACCCTGCATTTATTTATTTATTTATAATTTATTATTATTATTTTATATTGTTGTTGTTGTTGTTTTTGTTGCCTACCGAATGTACTAAAGTGATTATTTCCGAATTCGCCATTCAATAATAAAACTCATATAACTCAATAATAAATCATGTCTTGACTGGCAACGCGATTCGCCTCGCGCGCGCTCCGCGCATCCGCCAAAAGCACGCGGTGCACTCCAGGTGGAGCAGAGAGGCTAAACTGTCCTGTTCAGGGCTTCAAGTGCAGGTCAGTTACATCTGTACATAGACTAGTTTGATCTTTGTTTACTTAGTTAAACATTAAACTGCTAGCAAATGTTAGCAGTAACAGTCAATTACTGCAAACTTAACAAAAGGACATAATAACTATTGTAAAGAGAAGGAATTTAGCAGATAAATATTCACATAGTTTTATAACGGGTTTAGGAGGAGTTATGGCAGACAACAACACAACCCTTAGGAAAATTAACCGTGGTTTTACTAAAAATAAAACCAAAAAAACATGATTACTATAGTTAAACCATGGTAACCACAAATTAATAACGGTTTTGCTACACGATATAGTTTCACCATGGTATTTGTAGTAAAATTCTGGTTATACAAATAGAAATCAATCCACCAAAAACATGGTTATTTTTACCATAGGTCTAATAATACCATGGTTAATTTTCCTTAAGACCAAACATGACCCATGATAATGCAAAAACATATTCAATTTTAAGATTTTTCTATAAAGATAAATTCAAGATGTAGCTATTATTGTGCTAATTTTGACAAGATAAAACAATAATGCAATACTTAATTTTTTCTACAATAAATGTGCAAACAAATTACAATGAGGTGGCTGTTTTGCAACAAGGTGGAGATGTGTTGATGGAGAAGTGACAGGTGCAAGAAAATTAGTGAAAAAAGTAAACCTACACATTGCGAGACATAGAGATGTCAGGGAATATGAAGAGACTAAAAAGGAAAATGGAAGTTCAAAAGATAACCTTTAAATATTTTGCACGGCCCCAGTCTAGGAATTGAAACTTTTTTATGCAATGATGATGATGGCCATACTAAAAAATATTGTTGTCCGGTTTCAAAATTTGTTAGTTGCATGGGATGGCCTGGATGAGTGTGAGATTTCCCGGCCTGAAATTTTGTTCCAGTCCGCCCCTGCCTTTCTGTGAAACCAAGCCTTATTAGAAACATGTTCTGAGCTCATGATTAAGCACAGTGGCAGCTGCCAATAAAGGGCCCTAGCACTGTCCTCTCTGAGACACACACAAAACAAATTATATAAAATTATATTTGATATTAACAATTACATTCAGCACCAGCCACCAGTAACAGTAACTACAAATCAAAATGACCTTTTACTCATTGTACAGCTCAACATACACATACACTTTTGTTTGTTTGTTTTTTCAAATGGGAATAAGACTAAACTGTCAAACACTAGTGCCGCTGTAGATCGGAAGCAATGGTATGTCCTCTGAGTTTTCTCTCTGACAGGATTCCACAGCATCTTCTCTGTTTGTCTCTCTCTGCCTCTGTTCCCTGTAAGAAAATAGAAAGAATGGTAAAAAGACAGTAATGACTGTTGATGTTACAACTACATAGTTAGTCTGCAACACACTGATATAAATACAGACAAAATCTGGGATTTTTATTTGACCAAAGACTAATCTGATTTTTGAAGATTTCTCAAGATTGAAGGTTTTTATTAGTCAGAAATTGTCACATTCTTAGTTATATACAAAATACAAATTGCAGTAAAATGTACATCTCATCAGCTACTCAGACTGTGCATTAAATATATAAATGGGACACTGATGTAGGACATGAAACTTGAAACTCAATAACTGTATTTTATTTTACACCACGCACCAGATTTTTTACTGCCCCCCCCCCCCACACACACCACACCCAACCCCCCCCCCCCCCCCCGCATATAACCAGTGGTTTATGCTTGCAGATTGTATATTTAACAACTGAAGGCTGATTTCATTTAGTGGAAATTACATTTTGCAGCAGCTAAATTGTGGCCAGAGGTCATAATATAATAATCATAAACGTGAGCTCCTCACCACAGACAGTAACTCTGAATCGCTTGTATTTGGTCTCTCTGCGGCTGATGATCTTGAGTTTGTAAAGTCCAGAGTCAGTATTTGTGGTGTTTGTGATGCTCAGAGATCCAGTCTGACGGTCCAGCTCCAGTCTGTCCCTGAATCTCCCACCAACACCTTCATATATAGATATCCAATTGTTGTTCTCCATATCAGCTTTAGCTATAAGACTGTCTCTGGGGCCGAACAGCCACAGTATCAGAGCGTCTCTCTGTAGTTCACTAACATCGGTGTTTAGTTCGGTGCGATCTCCCTCCATCACTGACACTTTGTTTTCTTCATGTCACAGCAGCGTATAGAAGAGAAAGAGACAAAATGTGCTAAAAGATCTAGTGTACAGATGAACAGGTATATTTAAATAAAATTAACATGAAATAACATTTAGATAAATTCCATGGTTATTTTAGTTTGCTAATTTAAGATCTGCTTTTAAGAGATTGATTTATTAACTTGAAGATAGTTTCAACAACTTGTTTGCCAGTCATATTCTTACAATCTGCTAGTGTAATTGGCTTGTTTTACTTTTTTATCTCACTCTTTACTTTCAAGAATCTCCATTCAGAAAAAAAAATATATAATTCTATTATAATCTCCTGTGGAAGACAAGCTTTCTTCATATAGTATTAGCACAAAATTATGCTTAATTACATGCACTAACAATCCTAACCATATAGTAAGTACATGTTGTTAATTAATATTACTCAGTATTTAAATGTATAATTACACTGTAACAAGGACAACTTAAAATAAATTTTAACCCTAGCGGTTTACCAGTCGCAGGTTTTTGTCTTTGAGGGTGAGTTCATTTCAGCACATACAAATTGTAGTTCTGTAGATCGAAACAACTCATTATTACATTAAAAGAAATGAGACACTCACCATCGACAATGACCACAAATCTTTTGCATTTGCTCCGTCTGCGGCTGCTGCTGATCTGTAGTTTATAAACATCAGAATGTGCGATGCTGATGTTCCAGATGCTCAGAGATCCTGTCTGATGATTCAGCTGCAGTCTGTCTCTGAATCTCACGTCATTACCACGATACAATGACGTATTATTGGTGGCTCTGTTGATTTTAGCAATGCAAGTGTCATTATCTCCATGTGTCCACAGTATCTTACTGTCCTCTTCTAGTTCTGTAATTCCAGTGTTTAGAAAGACAGAGTCTCCCGCTCTCACTTTTAGTGTGTCCACTTCGCAACACGGCACTACATGCATCAAAAAATATAATCATAAGAGTGTGCAGGTGAATATCACAACAAATTCTGGGTAGTAACATTAATTTCATTAAAAACTCAAGCTACTCACACCATACAGTAACTCTAAACTTCTTATACAAGACTTCATTTCCTGCTGCTGATTTGTAGGTGATAAACTCCAGAGTCTGTGCTTTTGGTGTTCGTGATGGTGAGAGATCCAGTCTGATCATCCATCTGCAGTCTGTCTCCGAATCTCCCATCATCAGCATCATTTGAGACCTGATTGGTGTCTCCATCTCTTTTAGCTATAACAGTGTCTTCAGATCCAAATCTCCAAAGAATCTGCTCATCCCTCTGTAGTTCACTAACACCAGTGTCTAGAGTGACATTTTCTCCCTCTGAGAATCGCAGCGAGTCCACTGCACGAGCAACACAAAACATGAAGAAATATGAACATAAGAACAAATAAGAATGAGCTGGTGAAAATCTGAGCACAGGGTCTTTTCTAGACAGAGACAAACTAGGCGATCCATCTATATATAAAAATTCTGAAGTGAGTGTGCAGTTATATTTGCCTCTATATAGCTTTCTTTATAGAGGCAAAATATAAATGCTTAATCGATTCATTCATTTCTTACAGCGCTTAACTGGAGCAGCATCATACACGTATTTAAAGGGGTCATTGATTATGATTTAACTTTAGTTAGTGTGCAATGTTGCTGTTTGAGCATGCACAACATCTGCAAAGTTTTGCTCGAAGTTCATTGCAAAGGAATAAATTGTCTTTTACAGAATTTGCTATTTAAGGCCTACAACAAACAGCTGGTAGGGACTACAACGAGTTAATTCCTGGGTTGTTGACATCACAAACCCAAAAATTTACATAAACCCTGCCCCAGGAACACACAACAAAGGGGATGAGGCCATGCTGCACATGCAACTACCCATAATGGTAAGGGGCGTGACGTATCCGGATAGTGTACACTAGGCAATTAGTGTATCACAACACACTGGGCCAACAAACCAATCTGAGCCCTTTGCGAATTTCTGTGGGAGGACCTTCATAGAACCAGGAACTCAATAGACAATTTTTATGAGAACAGAAACAGTGGTGTAGAATATAGGAAATATATCTGAAAAATAATGTAATTTTTTATTTAAAAATTAAGCATGAACACATGTTACAGTCCACCCCATAAACATAATCAAGCCTGCGAAAACAGCTGATTGACCAGGCCTGGAAACATTGAACTACTCACCATAGAGAATAAGCTTGAATTTTATAGATTTGGTCTCTCTGGCACTGTTGATCGTCAGCTGATAATCTCCCAACTGAGTGATTTTGATGTCTCGGATGGTCAGATCTCCAGTTTCACTGTTCAGCTGCAGTCTGTCTCTAAATCTCTCATCATCCCTAAATGAGGTCTTATTGGTCCTTTCAGAAATTTGAGCGATGACAGAGCCTCGAGGTCCGAAACTCCAGAGTATTTGGTCATATTTCTGTGGTTCAGTTATACCAGTGTATAGAGTGACAGAATCTCCCTCTGTCACTTCTTTTGTCTTCATGTGATCTGTTCCTAACACCCAGAGAAGGAAAATTTAATTTCTCAGAAACTGCATTTATAAAACTGACACAAATTTAAGTTTGCTTGACTAATAAACTTCATGTGGCCTGCAACTCTAAATTTCATAACTTCAATAATTTCTACTTCAACTATTCAGACCTTTATTGGCCCAGAGTCACATTTAAAGCATATAAACTATCTAAAAAAATCTAGAACAGACATGTGGAAATTATCTTAAAACATGAGCACAAAGTAGAAGTATTGATAAATGTATTTGAAATGTGAAAACTAATTTTGAAGTGAGACTTGAAGATTGAATAGAGTAGGAAATCTGAGTCTAATACTTACGATTTAGTCTCGAGCACTTGCGGCGATAGCAACACACACCAGCGGTTACAGCTGCAGCCACAACCAAAAACACACAGATAAAAACCAGTGCGGCGAAACCACCTGAAGACAGACCTGGTTCAGGAGCATCTGCCGTACATACAGACAGTCATTAGTGTAAATGAGTCTGGTAAGTTTGTCTTTAAATGAAAACTATGAATTAAATAAATCAAATAAAACCTCAACAAATCTGAGGGATTAAATCTGATTTAGACATAGTTTAGTATTTCTGAACTGAAACACTGAACTACATTTTCTGAGATTTTAACAGAGTTGTTGGTGTTCACATCATAAGACATAATAGCATCTGTTAATTTTAATTGCAGGAGAAAACTGGTTAATTTTGAGCTTTTTTATCTTCCGGGTTTAAAATCTACACAAGTTGCGATAAGGCAAATGACTTTAGTAATTCAATGATGTGTCTTATCCTATGAGAAGATGCTGTCTCTTAATCAGTGTTGCCAACTTAGCAATTTTGTAGCTAGATTTAGCAAATTTCCCACCCCTTTTGAGACTTTTTTCAAAAGTTTAGGGACAAACATAGCAACTTCTTGGACAAACCTTATCTAAGTTCTCATCTTCCCCACTGATCTATATTCATCTTTATATAGATCAGTGATTTTGCCATTATGATGTCATCTAGTGACATTTAGCCACCAGTTTTAGCTACTTTCAAGTGAAAGCAGTTGGCAACACTGCTCTTAATTATTGATGACAGCACTTGGTGCTTTCCTATTACAGACCAGTCAAGCAATTATCATTTGGTAGATGAAAGAGGTGTTCATGGGTCGTAAGTTGTGATGGACTGATATGATTTTTTGGGGCTTTTACATTTTTTAATTATTAGCAAAAATTTCAAAAATCAAATAAGATCTGCACATGAAAAATAGGCCAAAAAGCTAATATGAATTTATTATCCTGAGGCCACAAATAAAGTGCAAAATGTTTTTGGGCTAAACCCTTTATCAGTGCCATGTTTCCTTGCATACACCTGCGCCCATTTAAAATGCTTTATTAACGTAATCATCACAATATACTGGACATTGATTTTAACACCATATAGATCACAAGATATATAGGCCTATAGTATCACTGTGCCCATAATTGACTCCAGTACATCACGACCACACAATTCTCCAACAAATCTCTATCAATGTCTGGAGAATGTTTGATAATTGTGTTGTTGTGATGTACTGGAGTTTCTTCAATTATGTGATGTTTGTACTCATTTTGCATGGTATTTTTGGGAGATTTAAGTATGATAATCATGTGAATATTTATGATTAATTATGGGCACAGTGATATATAGGCCTATATATCTTAAGATCTATATGGTGTGTGGAGACATTCCCTTTGAGCAGGATGCCGACATTGTACATGCCACTCCAAGTTTCACTAAATGCATCTCCAAAGAATGCCAGTCTTTGATCCGCTGGTGCCTTTCATACAGGCCGGAGGAACGGCCTAGTTTGGAGCAGACTTTGCAGCATCCTTGGATGATGGAGAGCTCTGAGGACATTGGAGATTTGCAAGCGGAAAGCTATATTAAGCCAAGCCTTTAAATCCTGAAGGACTTTGGACTCGAATCAGAAATTCCACACATGCTGTTTTGTTTTAAACACTGGACTTCCTAAACTCTAGTTGCTGGCTTCTGGATTCTTCCTTATTTATTATTATTTTTTTGTTTGTTTGGCTGCCTTCAACATTCAGGTCATTTCATTTGGACTTGGGATCTATGCTTCTAGAAGCCCAGAATAGCCCTCGATTGCTGCAGATTTACTTTATAAATTAATATTTCACACGACTACAACGATCACAGCTCAATGCAACTCTTTTTATTTATTGCTGATTATAATTTTCAAATTTATTTTTGCAAGAAGTTTCAGAAGCAGTAAACTGCGTTCGTCTTGTTTGTTGGATTTTAAAATTGAATGTATGCAAATTGGACCTTTTCCAACATAACATGTAATGCATTTATGTAAACACTGGGGTATTTTTGATACAGTCAGATAACTAAAATCAATGTCCAGTATATTGTAATGATTATGGTAAAGAGCCTTTTAAATAGGCGCAGGTGTATGCTTGGAAACATGGCACCAATGAAGGGTTAAGGAAACAGAACCTTTCACACCTCTGCCAGGAATGAGACTTAATCCTTTTTATTCTTTTGTTTTTATTCAGCCATTATCAGCCTTTATTCTGCAGTAAAACATTTACCAAGCCACATCGCTTCAATACCAGTATACATTTACCCAACTATTATCAAAAGCATTTCTAAATAAATACAACAAAACATTTTCTTGCGACCTTATGTGAAGTATTATGACAAAATGCATTATGAAGAAGAATTGGACCTGTTCTGCAGGTGCATTAGAGCTAACATTAGCAGCATGCTACATAAGACAATTTATGAGATTAATAGTGCACTTCTACTCAGAACTCACTTTAAACCACCATCGAGTGTTTGTAATAACATCCTTTTGCGATCACATGTGGAATTTGGTCGTTTACTGTTGTTAAAATATGCTATTTATAGCCTTTTTTAATCGCTGTACAAATTAGCATTTCAGATGTACACATTCATTACTGTTATGAAAATATCCAAATCTCAAGAAAATCACATACAAACCATATCCTATCGTAATTGTGTGTTTTTTTATCTTATATAATCTATAGTGGCTGTTGTCATGTTTATTTCTGCTGTGTAAAAGCCTTAACATGTATGCTCTGGCTGAAACTCACGTTGTTTGTGATGTTATAACTGCCTCTCTGTTCTTAAGTTGCCAGGTATACATTCCAAGCATAATACACATTAGTAAAAGGATCTATTTTCATTGTTATTTGTCTATACACACTTTGGGCGGCCACGGTACATTATAAATGTAGGCCCAAAAACCGCAACCCACGGCTCTGTAATTTTTCCCGCGACAGTATTTTCAAAATAGCCCAATTGTGCAGAAAACCGCGACCCTGGCAACACTGGCTGTACCCTTATCACACAATGATAGATAACCTTCTGCACTGCGATGACGGCAAGAAGTTGGGGTCAAACCTTATCAAATGATTAATTTGCATAAAAAAAATATTAATGCGTTAAAATTTTTAGATGAATCGCATGCGTTATTTATATATAGATAGATAGATAGCTATAGAGAGAGAGGTCAAATATATAGAGAGACAAGCTAGATGTGGGTACTATGACTGTATTATACAGTGACCTGTTATCTGAAGACATCTGAAATTTGTATCCCTGGGAGTCAATTTGAAATTTGATCCATTGCAGAATTCTGTTTACTATAATAACATTGTGAGTTGTGTTGAATGAGAACAAGATCGGGTGACCAAGCTGAAAAGACAGTTTGATTTGAACAGACACATTACACAATAAGATTTGTTGATTTGATCCTAAAAGGCTTGAGAATTTGGGGATAAATGTAATGAGTAATAAAATACTATGTATGCCCTCTGGGACAACAAAGGGGGCAACTCAGAATGAAAGGTTGCTGTTTTCTGCATTCTGCAAAGAAGAAAGAAGAAAGAAACAAGGAGCATTAAGATATTTATTTTCTGTCTCTAGCTCAGCATAATATAAATCCAAAACCCCTTTTCAATATCTCTCTCATCAAGCAGGGGAAATACATTCAAGTATAACAGAAATTATAGTAGATCCATAACAATACAATTTTATTCCAGTTTATTACATTTTTTACTATTGTTGATCGGTATAGATGAAAAGCCAAGCAATCAGTAGGTTAAACATTTACTATCAGTTGTATAACAAAATTTTTATATGACCAATTAACATGTACACTGTGTGTTTACACAGATATTCATAAATGATAAGGTCTGATTGCATGAAGTTTCTTCAAAATTTTTACAGCATAGCATTCACAATCATCGTTTCTGGTCAAGATCAGTCATTCTCCACCACCTGCCTCGTTCTTTCCAAAAGGGTTTCAGTTTATATTCAGCTGAAGAAAGCATATGATGCTGTCTATGGCTTCGGCAGCAAGGGACGCACATGGCTGGCCACATCGTTGAAGTAGAGCGGCAAATAGCTGGGAACTTGATCCCCAGGGAAACACACGAGCTGGGCACCCTGGCGATTGATGTGCTCGTACAGCACCCAGACACCACCTTTCACTTTGTGGGAAGAAGCAATGTCACTGAAATCAATCTCGAGAAGATTGGTTTCTTGGTGTAGGTTAACGCTTCTTCCTTTATAGTTGACATGCTCAAACAGCTGGATTTCAGGGTTGTCCAGGTCAACTGTGATCATCTTGAGGGAAGAAAACCTTCCTTTGTCTTGAAGGGTAGCGTACTCTCCTTCCTCAAACACCCGGTGCTTTCCAGTGAAATTCTTGTCATAATATGCTACCCATGGTGCGCCAATGACTTTTATGGATGAGATGATGTCGTTGAAGCCCTTTTCTTCTAAGTTGTGGACATCGTTCTTGAATTCAGCTGTTCTGCCCTCGAAGCCCTCTTTAGTAAAAACAACAATCTTGCTCATTTTGAATATGATGATTGGAGGAGAAAGGCTGGAGGATGCAAGTGCTTTTTATTCAGCTTCCTGTGGCTTTGCTGGGAAAAGTGAACTACTCGGGCGTAGAGTTGCCCTTTAAATAACAGATACACCAAAGTGGGCGTTGACAAGTTCATGAAAGTACATGTAGGTGTGGAAGCTGTGAAACATGTCAAATCGCAAACTCTTCAGTCTCTACATAAATATAGCCTAATAAAAAACTTGTTTGTTACAAGCTCCTGGGAGGAGAAAGGGGGAAAAAAACATTGGATTGTGTTCATTTTATTGTCAGATGTGCTCGATACAAGTTATTAACGTTAATGGTTAAAACCAAAATACTGTAAATTGACCCACTTCATTATGTAATTATATATATATATATATTAGTGCTGTCAAAATTGGCGCATTAATGCAAGTGATTCATTTTTTCAGTTAAAAAATATTAAACGCAGGGGCAGGGCTGTGGCTGGCCACCCCACTCACAACTGTTGCTTCTGTCTCATTTTTCTTCATAAGAACTATCGTTTATTACAAACGCATCAAACTGGAGAGTCAAATGAGCGTGGAAACGGTACTGTGCTTGGAGCCGTGCTCTTCAATTGCACACACAAAGGTGCCGGCGTGTGCTGTAGCCCCCCATCCCTACTCTAAATCTCAATTTACAAAAATATTTCAGTTATATTTCATCTGCCTGTTGGTATCCAATTAAATCAGTCCTGCTGCTTTTCTTCTAGTCATGTGATGTGCGGGAGCCAATGGGATTTTACGATTAAACTGACATATTGCCTCTTTGGGTGGCAATTATTGAATGTGTATGAGATTTGAGCATTATGTTGGATGGAGATGGTGATCAATTTTGGGTCTGTTCCTTAAAAAATCATTTGGGCATTGAAGACTCAAAATATTTTTCGTATAAATTACTGTGGCTACTTTTATCTGCCTGTTGCGTGTTTGATATTGAGAAATGGCTAGGTTTAGAGGTAAAGGTCAGGTTAGATGCTCAAAAACACTTAACTAAGAGTATCATGTGATGATGACAAGATTACACCACAATATATCATTTCAGGACCTCCGCTTCCGGCGCTGCTGTGTTCAGTCGACGTTAAAGGATGGCTCCGCTCAATTCGTGTTTTTATATACTCTTTTACGTATTTTTACTTTCTCTTTTTACACGCTTAACGTCTGCACTATTTATTTATGACAAAAGAACACTTTTGGACATTGGACACCGCTGCACTAACCTGCTTCTGGACACTTTATCCACGGATCCAGCGTGGCCATTGGAGATTCTTCGGAACGCCGAGGTTAACAAAGGCCACCCGAATAATCCCAGGAGGCGAAAGAAACACAGCGGGCGACGCGCTGGAATTCGTGACAGACTGAGAAACAAAACAGCCCCCCTCTCCCCAGTATTCTGCTCGCAAATGTCCAATCCTTGGAAAATAAGATGGACGATCTTAGAGCCAGGATAAGTTTCCAACGGGACATTAGGGACTGTAACATCCTTTGTTTGTCTGAAACATGGCTCTCTCCCTCGGTCCCGGACACCGCTGTAACACCGTCTGATAACTTTTCTGTTTTACGGATGGACAGAACAGCCGAGGCCGGAAAAATCAAGGGTGGTGGAGTGTCTTTCATGATTAACAAGAAATGGTGCGACCCCAGGAATATCTCCATTCTGTCGCGTTCCTGCTCGCCTCATCTGGAACATCTCTCCATTATCTGCCGCCCATTCTATTTACCCCGCGAGTTCTCCGCGGTCATCGCTACTGCCGTTTACATTCCACCTCAGGCAGACACGAGCTTGGCTTTGTCCAAACTCCACGAAGAGCTCAGCGGCTACATCAACAAACACCCTGACGCTGCCTCTATCATCGCAGGGGACTTTAACAAAGCCAACCTCAGGAAGGTCATGCCGAACTTCCATCAGCATGTATCCTGTCCAACTAGAGGACCGAATACACTGGATCATTACTACACTCAGTTCAAGAATGCCTATAAAGCTCGTTCCCTGCCAGCCTTTGGTAAATCGGACCACGCGGCCATTTTCCTCACACCGGAATATAAACAAAGGATCGTTCAGGAATCCCCGGGGGTGAGGGAAGTGACGCGCTGGTCCTCCCACTCTGAAGCTATGCTACAGGCGTCTCTTGATGACGTCGACTGGGACATGTTCCGGGCGAGTTCAGCTGACGTCAGCGAGTTCACGGATGTAGCATTAAGCTTTGTTTACATGCTAACCGACCAAGCCACTAAAACGGTAACAATAAGGACATTCTCTAATCAGAAACCATGGGTGGACAGAACAATCCGGGCTGCGGTTAACCAACGCACTGCCGCATAAAACGCTGGTCTTCTGTCAGGAAACATGAGCGATTACAAAGCATCATGTTATGCTCTCCGACGGGCAGTTAGAGCTGCTAAACTCCGATACAGAGAGAGAATTGAGTCACATTTTCAACTCAATGACTCCCGACGCATGTGGCAGGGACTGAAGACCATCTGTTCCTCTGGAAATAACCCCTCCGCCGAGGTGAGTGCAGACCCATCGCTGGCCGAAGAGCTAAACACCTTCTACGGCCGCTTCGAACGCAACGGCGGCGCGACTGTGCCGATCAGCGCGTCAGGAAGCAGCAGACAGAGCAGCGATGTTGATCATGTTATCACCGTGTCGGAGGATGAGGTTCGGAGAGAATTAAGGAGAGTAAACATCAGGAAAGCCGCCGGACCTGATGGGATTACCGGCCGCACTCTGAGATCGTGCGCCGATCAGCTTGCTGGTTTGTTTACTTCCATCTTTAATGAGTCCCTTGCTACCTCTGTGATTCCCACCTCATTTAAGAAATCTGTCATCATCCCTGTACCTAAGAACAGTAAACCCTCTTGCCTGAATGACTATCGTCCAGTTGCCCTCACATCAACAGTCATGAAGGTTTTTGAGAGACTTTTAAAGAAACACATATGCTCCTCCATCCCTGCTACCTTGGACCCTCTTCAGTTTGCCTATCGCCCAAATAGGTCTACTGATGATGCCATCTCTCAGGTACTGCACTCCTCCCTCACTCATATTGACAGCAAAAATGGCAACTATGTCAGACTTCTATTCATTGACTATAGCTCAGCTTTCAATACTATAGTCCCCTCCAAGCTAGCTGTCAAACTCTCAGACCTCGGCCTAAACACTACACTCTGTGACTGGATCCAAGACTTCCTCACCGGCAGACCACAAGTGGTGAAAATGGGCCAGTTCACCTCCAACTCCATCACCCTGAACGTAGGCGCCCCGCAGGGCTGCGTTCTGAGTCCCCTGCTCTACTCTCTCTACACACACGACTGTGTGTCCTCTCACAGCTCCACTTCTATTGTTAAATTTGCTGACGATACTGTGGTTCTGGGCCTCATTTCCAACAATGATGAGACCGCATACTTGGGTGAGGTAGAGAGACTAACATCATGGTGCCAGGACAACTGTCTCTCTCTGAACGTGAGCAAAACTAAAGAGCTGATTGTAGACTTCAGGAAGAGACAGCAGCGGCCCTACACTCCTCTTATGATCAGCGGGACCCCTGTGGAAAGGGTGAGCAGCTTCAAGTACCTCGGTGTAAACATCTCCGAGGACCTGACTTGGACTGCACACACTCAAACACAGGTCAAGAAAGCCAGGCAAAGACTGTACCATCTGCGACAGCTGAGGAAATTCAGGGTCTCACCAGCAATCCTGAAAACTTTCTATTCAGGGGCCATAGAAAGTGTATCGACTCAGTGCATCTCAGTGTGGTACAGTAACGCCACAAAACAGGACTGCAAAGCTCTGCAGAGAGTCGTGCGCTTAGCTGAGCGCATCTCTGGGTCTGCCCTCCCCTCTCTGCAGGACATCTACCTCAAACGCTGCAAAAGCAGAGCTGCAAAAATAATCAAGGACTCAAATCACCCCGGTAACCATCTTTTCATCTCACTGCCATCTGGCAAGCGCTTCAGAAGCGTGATGGCAAAAACTGAGAGACTGAGGAGGAGCTTCTATCCACAGGCCATCAGGCTCCTGAACTCAGTCTCCTAACATCTACAGGACTCATTTAATTAACTGTAACACCCATCTTTCTCCATCTTCCGCATTGCTGCTATGTGTACATACCTGGTACAACCTGTTTGCACATTCCTTGCACATCCCTGGTTATATTAATATTTATTAAATCCACAGTAGACTGTATTGCACATTTTAGTTCATTGCACATTTTACTCATTTTATTTTATTGTTTTTACTTATTATTATTTTTTTATCTTATTCCTACCTATATTTAAATATATGCTCCTGTGTTATGTATCATCTTTTATTTTTATTTTCTTGCACTGTCCATTGAGCGGACCTGTCCTGACCTACATTTCACTACTGATTATACCCTGTATGATTGTGTATGTGACAAATAAACAAGAACCTTGAACCTTGATGATCAAAATCACCAGTCACTGGTCGTGTCACAATAAAGATGCTAAAGCGTGCTTTTGGCACCTGTATTGTCACACGCATTTGTCTCGAACACGTGGTGGGATAGAATAATAAGCTGTTGTCTCGCACCCTTTTTCCAGTGAACCATGTGCAATCTCTCAAGAATATAGGTTACTTATCAATTCTCATTGAAAATAAATGGCACCCTTTTTCCAGATAACCTACAAAACAAACAAAAAGTATAAATCATTTACATGAATGTTGGCATTGAAAAGGTTTTAGTGGAATTGAAGAGATCTTTATTGTCAGTTAGCACCATAAATGCAGTGGTTTTGGGCTTGAATATTAATTTTAATATTTAGTCAGACATAACTTAAGGTAAATGTGAGAATGTAAGATAATTCCTTCCTATATTATGGGGTACCTTCCAGGGAGTTTACAATAAAGAACAATCATGGAAGATTGTTGAATAAATGACATAAATTGGAGGAAGTTTGTTATCTGACGGATTTGTGAAATATCATCAGAGGTGGAAAGAGTACGAAAATAATCTACTCAAGTAAAAGTACCATTACATTAATGAATTTTTTCTTAAGTACAAGTAAAAGTATCAGTCTAAAAATCTACTCAAGTAAAAGTAAAAAGTAGCTCATTTAAAATGTACTCTGACTAAAAATTACTTAAGTAACATTTTAACAGTGGGAGGGAGGCAAAAATGGAATAGGCCAAGGGTGTCAAACTCAGTTACTGGAGGGCCACAGCCCTGCAAAGTTTAGATACAGGTGCATCTCAATAAATTAGAATGTCATGGAAAAGTTAATTTATTTCAGTAATTCAACTCAAATTGTGAAACTTGTGTATTAAATAAATTCAATGCACACAGACTGAAGTAGTTTAAGTCTTTGGTTCTTTTAATTGTGATGATTTAGGCTCACATTTAACAAAAACCCACCAATTCACTATCTCAACAAATTAGAATACTTCATAAGACCAATAAAAAAAAATTTTTTTAGTGAATTGTTGGCCTTCTGGAAAGTATGTTAATTTACTGTATATGTACTCAATACTTGGTAGGGGCTCCTTTTGCTTTAATTACTGCCTCAATTCGGCGTGGCATGGAGGTGATCAGTTTGTGGCACTGCTGAGGTGGTATGGAAGCCCAGGTTTCTTTGACAGTGGCCTTCAGCTCATCTGCATTGTTGGGTCTGGTGTCTCTCATCTTCCTCTTGACAATACCCCATAGATTCTCTATGGGGTTCAGGTCAGGCGAGTTTGCTGGCCAATCAAGCACAGTAACACCATGGTCATTGAACCAGCTTTTGGTACCTTTGGCAGTGTGGGCAGGTGCCAAGTCCTGCTGGAAAATGAAATCAGCATCTCCATAAAGCTTGTCAGCAGAAGGAAGCATGAAGTGCTCTAAAATTTCCTGGTAGATGGCTGTGTTGACTGTGGACTTCAAAAAACACAGTGGACCAACACCAGCAGATGACATGGCAGCACAAATCATCACTGACTGTGGAAACTTCACACTGGACTTCAAGCAACATGGATTCTGTGCCTCTCCACTCTTCCTCCAGACTCTGGGACCTTGTTTCCAAATGAAATGCAAAATTTACTTTCTTCTGAAAAGAGGACTTTGGACCACTGAGCAACAGTCCAGTTCTTTTTCTCCTTAGCCCAGGTAAGATGCTTCTGACGTTGTCTCTGGTTCAGAAGTGGCTTGGTAGCCCTTTTCCTGAAGACGTCTGAGCGTGGTGACTCTTGATGCACTGACTCCAGCTTCAGTCCACTCCTTGTGAAGCTCTCCCAAGTGTTTGAATCAGCTTTGCTCGACAGTATTCTCAAGCTTGCAGTCATCCCTGTTGCTTGTGCACCTTTTCCAACCCAAATTCTTCCTTCCAGTCAACTTTGCATTTAATATGCTTTGATACAGCACTCTGTAAACAGCCACACCTTTCAGTAATGACCCTCTATGACTTACCCTCTTTGTGGAGGGCGTCAATGTTCGTCTTCTGGATCATTGCCAAATCAGCAGTCTTTTCCATTATTGTGGTTTCAAAGAACAAGAGATACACAGAATTTATACTGTAGGGATGGTCATTAATTGAAACTCAAATGTAAATATTCTAATATTTTGAGATACTGATTTTTGACGTTCATGAGCTGTAAACTCTAATCCTCAAAATTAAAACAAAAAAACTTTTGAAATCTTTTACTTTACATGCAATGAATCTAAAATATATGAAAGTTTCACTTTTTGAAATAAGTTACAAGAAAAAATGAACTTTTTCACGACATTCTAATTTATTGAGATGCAAATGTATAACCCTAATTAAACACACCTGATCCAGCTAATCTAATAATTTAGGCTTATTTGAAAACTACATGGTATGCATGTTGGAGCAGGGTTGGAACTAAACTCTGCAGGGCTGCGGCCCTCCAGGAACTGAGTTTGACACCCCTGGGATAGGCCTATAAATCTCAGAATAGTTGTTTTTAATTAAAGGAATCAGTTATTTAGAGCAGTGGTTCTCAAACCTGTCCTGGGGACCCCCAGCCACCACATATTTTGTATGTCTCTCTCATAGGCCACACCCATTTCAAGTCTTGCAGATTCTACTAATGAGCTGATGAGTTGAATCAGGTGTGTTAAATGAGGGAGACATACAAAATATGCTGTGGTTGGGGGTCCCCAGGACAGGTTTGAGAACCACTGATTTAGAATAATAAGACATTTGGGCTATTACTGTCAGAGAGTCACTGTCACAGCCACTGCCGTCAACCGCAACCACCTGTTCCCAATCACTGCCGTCATCACCAATCACCAGATCCCAGTCACCTGTGTTTTGATCACCTGCACCTGCGGTCCCTCATCAGCACCCCTTTATACTCCACACGCTCTCTGACACTCATCGTCTGGTCTACGGTTCACTTCACTGAACGGTACCTGACTGCTACACACTTACCTGTGTTTACTTACCTCCTAGACTCTCCAGCGACTGTCCCAGGACTCCTGGCTCTCCTACGAAATCTCCAACGAACTCTCCCACTCTCCTGAGCATTTGGACACCTTTCCTCTGTGGACGAAAACGGATATCAGTTTGTGCATGAACCTCCTGGATTCTCATTATCAAGATACTCACCTTCTCTCCCCTCTCCTTATTCCCCGCCTTCACGTCAATAAATACTAAAATTACTAACCCGTTGCTTCTGGCTCTCATTGTGACAGTTACCAGGCAAATTAAATGCGTATCAACAAAATTCATCTTTGCAATGCAGAGGAAACACAGAAGCTTCATCTGAAGTGGCATTTAGATGTATTTACACAGTTTAATGCAGGACATGAATTAATTTAACCTGCAGTTACAAATGCAGAATGCCTATATGTATATGTGTATATATATATACACAGTATATATAGGGTGAAGTCAGCTAAAATGGGCCACATTTTGGTAAATTACTTATAATACCATCAAATAAGCTATGCATGAGATCTAATGATATTCTTATTAATTAGCATGGGTCTCTTAAATATATTTATATTTTTTAAATGTGAAAAAGTATAAAAGTTTTAAAATTATGAGAGTTAGAGTGTCAGCAGGTACCTTCTTGGGCCACGGCACAACATTCAGATAAAATGGGCCAATATAAAAAGAGAACAACACAGGTAATTTCAGCTTAAATCATTTTATTTTTAACAGTAAATTGACAGTATGGTCTTTAGTGTGCCATAGCAACACCATAAATGTATTTCATTAAATAGAAAGTTGAATGAATATTTAATTAAACAATGCAATTAAAAATGAACTGATCATGTTGTATAGGTGTGTGTTTCTGTGCATTGGTGTCTTTTGTGTGCATGTATTTATGCTTGTATTTTTTTTTAAAGACCGTTAAGATTTTGTATGGATACATATCTACAGTAGGCCTTTAAACCTATTTTCACCCTCAATTTCTGTGTAAAAGTGTGTGTATGCAGCCCATTTTACTGACATCTTCCTTTCTTTCCCTTTCTCTTCTCGTCTCTCTGTTTTCTTTCTTTGCTTGTCCTCCTGCCATACTGTCTGCAATGCAATTTTTTTAAAAGACTTAAGATTTTGTATGGATACATATCTAGGCCTATAAACCCATTTTCACCCTCAATTTCTGTCTAAAATGTGTGTGTGTGTGTGTGTGTGTGTGTGTGTGTGTGTGTGTGTGTGTGTGTGTATGCAACCCATTTTAGCTGACAATTGTGGCCCGTTTTAGCTTAACCAGCCATTTCTACCTAAAATGACCTTTTTCACAAAAATCAAAGTTTCTTTTATAAATTAAACTTTTTTTATTTGAAAGAGCATGTCAAAACATTGTTCATAAACCTTTGCTTTGTTGGTAAGCTTACTTATAATTGCTTAAGTACCCTTATTAGTGATTAATGAAATTTCCGGTAACACTTTAGAATGCTGTTTCTTACTTATGGCATAACTAATAAGGAATTATTAAAGAACTAACAGTTAATTATTCATTAACACTTAACTCACTACTGTTAACTACTAAGGAAGATGTGTTAACTAATCAGTATGTAATACAATTTTATGATTGTGTTAAGTAACAGTTAGCTCATCAATAACTAATGTATTCTGTCATACCTCCTTAAGAACTACTATTAATTATCTACTAGTTAAGGTTCAAGAAAAATAACTATGAAATAACTACTAATGAACAGTTATACGCAAATAGTCACTATAATACTCAGGTTGTGGCCCACAAATCAAGTACTTGAGTAAAAGTACAGATACCCCAATAAAATATTACTCCAGTAAAATTATAAGTAGGCCTATTCATTTTCAAAATTACTTGAGTAAAAGTTAACTGCAGTTTCCCTGAGCCCAGCTCCTACACGAGTAATTCATTCTTTATTAATTAGTCTATTAAAGGTTTCACTATATTTTCACTTTAGAATAGGCCTACTGTTTCAGGTTCGAAATAAGTTCTACATAATTATTTGATAATTATTTATTAATTACTAATGGGTTCCCTATATTTTCACTTTAGAATACCTCAGTCCTTGCCTTACATACTGGAATTTAATTAATGACAGAATACATTAGTTATTGATTAGCTAACTGTTACTTAACACAATCACAAAACCTTATTTGGCCCATTTTACCTGATAGCCCATTTTAGCTGACTTCACCCTATATACACTCACGGGCCACTTTATTAGGTACACCAGTTCAATTGCTTGGTAACACAAATTGCTAATCAGCCAATCACATGGCAGCAACTCAGTGCATTTAGGCATCTAGATGTGGTGAAGACGACTTGCTGAAGTTCAAACCGAGGATCAGAATGGGGAAGAAAGGGAATTTAAGTGACTTTGAACGTGGAATGGTTGTTGGTGCCAGACGGGCTGGTCTGAGTATTTCAAAAACTGCTGATCTACTGGGATTTTCACGCACAACCATCTCTAGGGTTTACAGAGAATGGTCCGAAAAAGAGAAAATATCCAGTGAGCGGCAGTTGTGTGGACGAAAATGCCTTGTTGATGTCAGAGGTCAGAGGAGAATGGGCAGACTGGTTAGAGATGACATTCTATTCTAAATATTCTAAATCAAACAACATCTCAATTTACAAAAATATTTCAGTTATACTTCATCTGCCTGTTGGTATCCAAGTAAATCAGTCCTGCTGGGATTGGGATTTCACGACATAAAATGGGATTTAAACTGACATATTGCCTCTTTGGGTGGCAATTATTGAATGTGTATGAGATTTGAGCATTATGTTGGATGGAGATAGTGATCAATTTTGGGTCTGTTCCTTAAAACAATCATTTGGCCATTGAAGACTCAAAATATTTTTTGTATAAATTACTGTGACTACTTTTATCTGCCTGTTGTGTGTTTTATATTGAGAAATGGCTAGGTTTAGAGGTAAAGGTCAGGTTAGGTGCTCAAAAACACTTAACTAAGACTATCATGTGATGATGACAAGATTACACCACAATATATCATTTCATTTACATTTACATTTAGTCATTTAGCAGACACTTTTATCCAAAGCGACTTACAAATGAGTACATTAGAAGCAATCAAAACCAACAAAAGAGCAACAACATGTAAGTGATATTACAAGTCTTGGTTAGCCTAACGCAGTACACATAAAAAGTTTTTTATTTTTTTTAAATAAAAAACGAGTAGATAGAATATAGAATAAAGCTAGTGTTAGTTTTACAAGAAAAGCTATCAGTTAGAGAATAAATATGCAATTGATAGATGGTCAAATTTCTGTTTTTTATTTTTTTTTTTAAATAAAAAGAAGACAGATAGATAAAATAAATTAGAATAGAGAGTGCTAGAGTTAGAGGGTCAAATAAAGATGGAAGAGATAAGTTTTTAGCCGTTTCTTGATGATCAAATTCACCAGTCACTGGTCGTGTCACAATAAAGATGCTAAAGCGTGCTTTTGGCACCTGTATTGTCACGCATTTGTCTCGAACACGTGGTGGGATAGAATACCTTGGGAATGACAAGCTGTTTTCTCGCACCCTTTTTCCAGTGAACCATGTGCAATCTCTCAAGAATATAGGTTCCTTATCAATTCTCATTGAAAATAAATGGCACCCTTTTTCCAGATAACCTACAAAACAAAAAAAAGTATCAATCATTTACATGAATGTTGGCATTGAAAAGGTTTTAGTGGAATTGAAGAGATCTTTATTGTCAGTTAGCACCATAAATGCAGTGGTTTTGGGCTTGAATATTAATTTTAATATTTAGTCAGACATAACTTAAGGTAAATGTGAGAATGTAAGATAATTCCTTCCTATATTATGGGGTACCTTCCAGGGAGTTTACAATAAAGAACAATCATGGAAGATTGTTGAATAAATGATATAAATTGGAGAAAGTTTGTTATCTGACCAGTCTGAATGTAACACCTGCTTGACTCAATGCTACACAAAGTACCTAAAATTTAGTTCAACATACTGAGCCAGGTCAATGGGCCAGTCAGAAGATGCAAAGTCCGTTGGAGGCAAAGAATACAAAACCACACAGATATTGAATTTTTTTAGACTTTGTTTCTATTCACTGTTGTATTTTTTATTTTATTTTTAATGATTAAAGAGTTAATGTAATGAACAGTGAACAATAATTAGGAGTTGGAAGGATGTATGACATGAAATGTCGACAGAACTCTAACAGGAAAGAAAAAAAAATACAATCAACCTTAAGTTCTGTTGGAAAATGGAAAATGACATTTTTAAACAACAAATGAAATTTACTCTTCAAAAAAAAAAAACACTTTAGTTGATAATTCCCTTCAATCCTCTGTGAAATTTTAGGTTTTTGTTTGTTTGTAACTCTTAGTTTCTCTAATTTAATTACGCCTAGTTATTGTAGACTAATAAAGTTGATTTCGATTTTAAGGCTCTATTTTCTGCTTTACTGTAGATTAAACCATTTGGTTTTCAAAAACACAAATGCAAATTAAGATTTCAACTAAAAATCAATACACAAAATGGATTAACCATTCACAAGTTACCTTGAACAGTGCAAAATTATATAAACCAGATAACCCTTCTTGTCAGAAAATATTTGTAAACAAATAAGATGTTTACTAGGTCACACAACAGCAAAACAATAAAGGTTATTTACCTCAATCCATTTCAAAGAATCAATTTGAGTTCGGAAAGTTACCTCAGTCCATTCAACGAATCAATTTGAGTTTGGAAAATGCAAAAGAATCCGTCAGCAGAACAGATGATGAATTGATGAGAAGATGAAAAGTGTAAGGTTCAAACTCAGTTTATGGGTGGCTCGCCATCTTTTCTTTCCTCAACGCGGCTTGTTGAATCCACACCAGGCACGTAACTCAGAGCAGAAAAGTTTCAAGGCATACAACAAAACTGGCCTGTACACACAGGATAACATTCTTAGAAACCTAATATAACTCTGTGTTAACAGTATGCACTTTTCACACCAAGATTAACAAATCAAGTACTTGAGTAAAAGTACAGATACCCCAATAAAATATTACTCCAGTAAAATTATAAGTAGGCCTATTCATTTTCAAAATTACTTGAGTAAAAGTTAACTGCAGTTTCCCTGAGCCCAGCTCCTACACGAGTAATTCATTCTTTATTAATTAGTCTATTAAAGGTTTCACTATATTTTCACTTTAGAATAGGCCTACTGTTTCAGGTTCGAAATAAGTTCTACATAATTATTTGATAATTATTTATTAATTACTAATGGGTTCCCTATATTTTCACTTTAGAATACCTCAGTCCTTGCCTTACATACTGGAATTTAATTAATGACAGAATACATTAGTTATTGATTAGCTAACTGTTACTTAACACAATCACAAAACCTTATTTGGCCCATTTTACCTGATAGCCCATTTTAGCTGACTTCACCCTATATACACTCACGGGCCACTTTATTAGGTACACCTGTTCAATTGCTTGGTAACACAAATTGCTAATCAGCCAATCACATGGCAGCAACTCAGTGCATTTAGGCATCTAGATGTGGTGAAGACGACTTGCTGAAGTTCAAACCGAGGATCAGAATGGGGAAGAAAGGGAATTTAAGTGACTTTGAACGTGGAATGGTTGTTGGTGCCAGACGGGCTGGTCTGAGTATTTCAAAAACTGCTGATCTACTGGGATTTTCACGCACAACCATCTCTAGGGTTTACAGAGAATGGTCCGAAAAAGAGAAAATATCCAGTGAGCGGCAGTTGTGTGGACGAAAATGCCTTGTTGATGTCAGAGGTCAGAGGAGAATGGGCAGACTGGTTAGAGATGACATTCTATTCTAAATATTCTAAATCAAACAACATCTCAATTTACAAAAATATTTCAGTTATACTTCATCTGCCTGTTGGTATCCAAGTAAATCAGTCCTGCTGGGATTGGGATTTCACGACATAAAATGGGATTTAAACTGACATATTGCCTCTTTGGGTGGCAATTATTGAATGTGTATGAGATTTGAGCATTATGTTGGATGGAGATAGTGATCAATTTTGGGTCTGTTCCTTAAAACAATCATTTGGCCATTGAAGACTCAAAATATTTTTTGTATAAATTACTGTGACTACTTTTATCTGCCTGTTGTGTGTTTTATATTGAGAAATGGCTAGGTTTAGAGGTAAAGGTCAGGTTAGGTGCTCAAAAACACTTAACTAAGACTATCATGTGATGATGACAAGATTACACCACAATATATCATTTCATTTACATTTACATTTAGTCATTTAGCAGACACTTTTATCCAAAGCGACTTACAAATGAGTACATTAGAAGCAATCAAAACCAACAAAAGAGCAACAACATGTAAGTGATATTACAAGTCTTGGTTAGCCTAACGCAGTACACATAAAAAGTTTTTTATTTTTTTTAAATAAAAAACGAGTAGATAGATTATAGAATAAAGCTAGTGTTAGTTTTACAAGAAAAGCTATCAGTTAGAGAATAAATATGCAATTGATAGATGGTCAAATTTCTGTTTTTTATTTATTTTTTTAAATAAAAAGAAGACAGATAGATAAAATAAATTAGAATAGAGAGTGCTAGAGTTAGAGGGTCAAATAAAGATGGAAGAGATAAGTTTTTAGCCGTTTCTTGATGATCAAATTCACCAGTCACTGGTCGTGTCACAATAAAGATGCTAAAGCGTACTTTTGGCACCTGTATTGTCACGCATTTGTCTCGAACACGTGGTGGGATAGAATACCTTGGGAATGACAAGCTGTTTTCTCGCACCCTTTTTCCAGTGAACCATGTGCAATCTCTCAAGAATATAGGTTCCTTATCAATTCTCATTGAAAATAAATGGCACCCTTTTTCCAGATAACCTACAAAACAAAAAAAAGTATCAATCATTTACATGAATGTTGGCATTGAAAAGGTTTTAGTGGAATTGAAGAGATCTTTATTGTCAGTTAGCACCATAAATGCAGTGGTTTTGGGCTTGAATATTAATTTTAATATTTAGTCAGACATAACTTAAGGTAAATGTGAGAATGTAAGATAATTCCTTCCTATATTATGGGGTACCTTCCAGGGAGTTTACAATAAAGAACAATCATGGAAGATTGTTGAATAAATGATATAAATTGGAGAAAGTTTGTTATCTGACCAGTCTGAATGTAACACCTGCTTGACTCAATGCTACACAAAGTACCTAAAATTTAGTTCAACATACTGAGCCAGGTCAATGGGCCAGTCAGAAGATGCAAAGTCCGTTGGAGGCAAAGAATACAAAACCACACAGATATTGAATTTTTTTAGACTTTGTTTCTATTCACTGTTGTATTTTTTATTTTATTTTTAATGATTAAAGAGTTAATGTAATGAACAGTGAACAATAATTAGGAGTTGGAAGGATGTATGACATGAAATGTCGACAGAACTCTAACAGGAAAGAAAAAAAAATACAATCAACCTTAAGTTCTGTTGGAAAATGGAAAATGACATTTTTAAACAACAAATGAAATTTACTCTTCAAAAAAAAAACACTTTAGTTGATAATTCCCTTCAATCCTCTGTGAAATTTTAGGTTTTTGTTTGTTTGTAACTCTTAGTTTCTCTAATTTAATTACGCCTAGTTATTGTAGACTAATAAAGTTGATTTCGATTTTAAGGCTCTATTTTCTGCTTTACTGTAGATTAAACCATTTGGTTTTCAAAAACACAAATGCAAATTAAGATTTCAACTAAAAATCAATACACAAAATGGATTAACCATTCACAAGTTACCTTGAACAGTGCAAAATTATATAAACCAGATAACCTTCTTGTCAGAAAATATTTGTAAACAAATAAGATGTTTACTAGGTCACACAACAGCAAAACAATAAAGGTTATTTACCTCAATCCATTTCAAAGAATCAATTTGAGTTCGGAAAGTTACCTCAGTCCATTCAACGAATCAATTTGAGTTTGGAAAATTCAGAAAAAAATAAAAAAAACCTCTGTCCCTCAGAGTTTAAAAGCAAAAGAATCCGTCAGCAGAACAGACGATGAATTGATGAGAAGATGAAAAGTGTAAGGTTCAAACTCAGTTTATGGGTGGCTCGCCATCTTTTCTTTCCTCAACGCGGCTTGTTGAATCCACACCAGGCACGTAACTCAGAGCAGAAAAGTTTCAAGGCATACAACAAAACTGGCCTGTACACACAGGATAACATTCTTAGAAACCTAATATAACTCTGTGTTAACAGTATGCACTTTTCACACCAAGATTAACAAATCAAGTACTTGAGTAAAAGTACAGATACCCCAATAAAATATTACTCCAGTAAAATTATAAGTAGGCCTATTCATTTTCAAAATTACTTGAGTAAAAGTTAACTGCAGTTTCCCTGAGCCCAGCTCCTACACGAGTAATTCATTCTTTATTAATTAGTCTATTAAAGGTTTCACTATATTTTCACTTTAGAATAGGCCTACTGTTTCAGGTTCGAAATAAGTTCTACATAATTATTTATTAATTACTAATGGGTTCCCTATATTTTCACTTTAGAATACCTCAGTCCTTGCCTTACATACTGGAATTTAATTAATGACAGAATACATTAGTTATTGATTAGCTAACTGTTACTTAACACAATCACAAAACCTTATTTGGCCCATTTTACCTGATAGCCCATTTTAGCTGACTTCACCCTATATACACTCACGGGCCACTTTATTAGGTACACCAGTTCAATCTGAAAAAAGAATACATATCTGAATAATAAAATTAATATAATCATAATGCATTAAAAAATTGCATTTGTTGTTTTTATTTATACTGTAAGCCTCAGGGATTAAATGTGAGAGACATTCAACAAAAAAAGAGGAAAACAAAGGTTTAAGCCAGTTTTGCGTGTGGATGAACAATTTTGCACATAAAATTAAGAGATTAATAACATATTCATTAAAAAAAGAATTCTTTAAGGATTAAACTGGGGGTTTTATTAGTAGAGTTAAAAATATAAAAAGAACTTAACCCAAAATGTATTGGTTATACTACAATCATAAGGGCAGCTGTTTCTTCTACAAGACCAAAAATGAGCAAATTTCATCAACATCAAAATATTTACAGATAGATGAATTAAATCTGTCACTCATATCTTTTAAGTTGTTGCGCTTGTTATAACGTCGTAAATCACATGATAACGTCAACATGGCGGATCGCATTCATATTCAACGAGATTTGGCTGTAGAGTACCTACTCTTAACACTCGTTAAGTGTACTTATTGAAATTAAGTACCTACTCATTGAGTAGGCGGTTTCGGACGCAGCCATAGACTATTGTCAAAAAGGCCCAGCAGAGGTTGTACTTCCTTCGCCAGCTGAGGAAGTTCAACCTGCCACAGGAGCTGCTGAAACAGTTCTACTCTGTCATCATTGAATCCATCCTCTGCACATCAATAACTGTATGGTTTAGCTCAGCTACCAAATCTGATCTCAGAAGACTACGGAGGGTGGTCCGGACTGCTGAGCGAATCATTGGTACAACCAGGGCCGGCGCCACGGGGGGGCGTGAGGGGGCGTCGCCCCCTCACTCGGACTATCCCGCCCCCTCACTCAAGATGAGTGTGAAAAAATAGATTTTATTTATGAAATATAATGGTTTATTTAAAAAACACAGTTGCCAAATGAATAGGCTTTCTAGCATTAATATGATGCTACTATAGCAAACATTTAGGACAGTCTGTTTCACAAAGTCGCATTTTAATTACATCTGACACACAAACTTCCCGCGCAAGCGGTTCAACTAATTGCAGGCATTATGCAGCACTACTGACTAAGCTAAAGGTATTTTGAAATATTTTTTTTATGTTTAATAGAGGGCTACATTCCTTGAATCTTTTAATTATGTTATGCACTGTTGAAGGTGAAATATCCAAATCTCTTCCCATCTTTCTTTGAGGAACATTGTTTTTAAACATTTCAATAATTTTCTCACGTATTTGTTGGCAAACTGGCGATCCTCGGCCCATCTTTGCTCCTAAAGGACTAGACCTTTCTTGGATGCTGCTTTTGTACCAAATCATAATTACAATCACCTGTTGACATCACCTGTTTCAAATCACATCATTATTTAACCAATTTACCTCATTACTAGCCCTAAATTGCTCCTGTCCCAACTTTTTTTGGAATGTGTTGCAGGTCTGAATGACAGGAAAGGATGTATATTTACAAATGACATGAAGTTGACCAGACAAAACATGAAATATTTTGTGTTCATATTGTCTGCAATGAAATACAAGTCAAGGTAAATTTAGAAATCACTACTTTCTTTTTTTAAATTGTCAATTTGTATATTGTTATTCCTTGTTTGCGTGTTCTTTTTTTAATTATTCTTTTTATTATCTGTGTTTTTTGTTCTGTCGCTGTCATTCTGTTGCACTGTGGAGCTTCTGTCACGAAAACAAATTCCTCGTATGTGTAAACATACCTGGCAATAAAGCTCATTCTGATTCTGATTGTTTACAGGAGCAAAAGAACCAAAGTTTCCTTATTTTAGCAAAGGAAAACCAGTCTAAATCCTCCAACATTTTTCTGTACACATCCTCGTTTTGTACTTCTAATTCGTGACCAGTGTTTTGTTTTCTCACAGGCACGTGAGCTACGCATACATCCAACGTCATCCGTCCGGAACGGCTTTCACATACAACAGTTAACATGAACTAGAGAAAGCCGTTTATAACGTTTTAAATAGGAAATATTTTTCTTACAAAAACACATCAATTCACTACAGGAGGCCTTTATTCACCCCCTCCCCTGTCTGTGAAACTCCTTCCACACTGCTAACATAAAATCCTTCTATCGAGTGAATCCTTGTCTGGCTCAAATGTTTTCTCTCCAGTGTGAATTCTCATGTGGACTTTGAGGGTTCCATGTTGAGAGAAACTCTTTCCACACTGTTGGCAGGTGTAAGGCTTCTCTCCTGTGTGAATTCTTATGTGCCTTCGAAAATGTTTTTTTTACTGAAACTTTTTCCACATTGTGGGCAAGTGTAAGGTTTCTCTCCAGTGTGAATTATCTTGTGGTCTTCAAGGTTTCCTTTTAAAGAAACTTTTTCCACATTGTTAGCAGGTGTAAGGCTTCTCTCCTGTGTGAATTCGTATGTGGCTATTAAGAGTTTGTTTACGTGTAAAACTCCTTCTTCATTGAGTGAATGTGAAAGGCTTCTCTCCAGTGTGAATTCTCATGTGGATTTCAAGGTCTCTTTTTTGAATGAAACTCTTTCCACACAGTTTGCAGCTGTAAGGCTTGTCTCCAGTATGACTTCTCATGTGCCTTTGAAAGACTGTTTTTTTTTTACGAAACCTTTTCGACATTGTTGGCAGGCGTAAGGCTTTTCTCCTGTGTGAATCCTAATATGGACTCCAAGGTTTCCTTTTTTACTGAAACTCTTTCCACAATGTTGGCAGGTGAAATGACTTCTAGCTCCTTTGTGTGAAGTCTTTTTAGTTTGTGAGGAACTAAAATTATCTCCAGTTATGAAATCATGATGTTTCTCATAGTGAACTTTGACTTTCATTTCATTCAGTTCTTGACTCTCCTTTTTCAGCAGCATCAGGTCTAAAGAAAAAAAAGAGACCAATGCAAGTTTTTTTTAATGACAAAGCATTCAGGCATGTAAAGGATCAAAACCAACAATTGTGCTGTATACTGCCCACTAAGCTACTGAAAGAGGTGCTGCATGTAATCCTCTAGAGTGTTAACTCTTTGCTTTCTTTAGGAAATGGCCCAAATACTTAAGCTGGCAGTTATCAAACCCCTTATGAAAATGCTTGACTCAGGAGGACTGGTTAATAATAGACAGATCTCAAATTTGGCATTTACGTCTAAAATATTAGAGAAATATTGTGCTCTCAGCTATGATCGGTTTTAAGGAGAAACCATATTTGTTTACAATTTCAGTCAGGATTTAAGCCCCATTGTAGTACAGAAACTGTACATAGAGTTTTTTTGTTATATAATCATGGCTACATTAGGGATGGGTGATAACATTTGCGATATACCGGTAAAAATTCTCCCCACAATAAGGATTAGTCTTTCTGCGATAATAACGATAAAGTCTAGTTGTTGACATATTCCTGTGTGCAAAAGTGCAGAGCGACATCACGGAAGGTGGACGTTAAATTGAGGAGGAGTTTATGGATAAATGAGGAGCTCCTTCTACAATCTGGAACTGGTTTGGTTAGGTCTGTACAGTGCACAAAACAAATCGGTCTGAATAAATGTACCACAGTAGCATGTGTGCAATACAGTTTCACATGTGTATGAACCCGTTTACAAACCTGTTGTCCAACAAAGATATAATTTATTGACATGCTTTTTCTCCAAATTAATTTAATTACATAGTTGAGAGTTTGAAATAACTTATTTTCATGACTAGACATGGTTTCACATTACAGAATGATAGTATTATATACAGTGATAAAGGCATTATCGATTAGCATTGCATTATAAATATACTTTCCAAATACACAAGATTGCTTGAAGAAAACAGATAAACCATATATTTTGTGCAGTCATATGTGTCTTCAAGTTACATAAATTAAAATTTCATCAGTAACAAAAGTTATGAGTAAAAAAAATCTCCATTGTGCATTTTATTCAGCAATATCTGGATACTTTTGTCTATATTAGCGATTTCATGGAGCATTGTCAGTATTATTACTTCTGTAATGCATATTTGGAGTTTCTGCACAAGGGCGCCCTCCGGCTTCCAGTATGAATTAAACACCCTATTTTTCGGTAAAAACACGAAAGATAACTTTTCTCTAAAGAAACAGGATTCCCTGAATTATCGTCATCGATATCGTTATTGCAATAAATACCAGAAATATCGTAATATATTTTTAAGCCCATATCGCCCATCCCTAGGCTACATGCATTTCTTCAGGTGCTGTTAGATATTGAAAAAAAATAGACCATTCTCTTGGACAGTTTGAAAATTATTTTGGCACGGTTTAATGCCATGGTTAGCATTGCATTTATCTGACCGCTACCACTTTGCTTGTGTAAATGAAGAGACATCTCATTAAACACAAGTATGGAGTGCCACAGGGCTCAGTATTAAGTCCTCTTCTTTTTATGCTTGTATACATTTCCCCTGATAGACAGCGTCCCATTCGATAAGAGTATGCGCAAATTTTGTGTGTGAAATCAGTGCTTGATTGTTTTCACAAGCAATTCATAATTCACCCAAAAATGTTATATACTACAATTTATTTTCAATTTAAGGAAAATAAAAGTAGGAATAACAAACTAAAAAGCACTTACTCTGGGAGTAGGGTTGGGAATCGAAAATCGATTCCAATTTCAAAATCAGATACTTTGTCAGGAATCGGATACTTACGATTCCACTTATCGATTCCTAAGTGCGTTTTTTTTTTCCATCTGTGAGGACCCGACCTAGCGATCTGCCAGGACCTTGCTCGTTAATCGAAGTGCTCCAAAGTGGCTACACTTCTGATCAGAACCCGAAAATCCCAAGTACAGTATTTGTGATAAGCTAAACATTTTGCAAGAGAGGTGTCACCACTAACATGACAGAGCACTTTAACAGATTGTTAAAGATCATGAACACGATTCAAACACCAATGTGATTCTATTCCTAAATTACAATGATTCATCTGTTTCATTCCTCAAGGTGTGCGATCACAACTATGTGATCACTGATCACACTTGGTTTGTCCCTGCAGCATACGATCACACCATTGTGTTTTGAACATTTAATTCTGCTTTTGTGCTGCCGCTGACCTAAAGAGAGCAGCTGTCATGTGTATGAATGAAACAGCTTCACAGTCTTTTCAACCACACAGTATCATTATTTCTGTTACAAACAATCAAATAAATCACAAAAGTACTGGAGTAAAAGTTTATAGTTCAGATATAAACAATGATGTGTACAGTAGCGATCAAAAGAGTAAATCATCCTTTGAAAGTAAATTGACACTTAAAATAAAGATTTTTTGATTACATTGTTATGCCAGTAGATGGCAAAAGGGGGCTGTTAAAATGTAGCTGTCTTTGAATCATTCATGCAAGAGATTTGTTCAAAAATGCTGATTCATAATAAAACAAGTAAATTTAGATTAATTAAATGTGATTTTGTTTAGTTGTCTGAATCGTGAGACAACCACAGACTTTTGCACACAAACAGCTCTTAAGGTGTACTCACACCAGGCAAGGTTGCCCTGAACCAAGCCAGAGATCGTCTCCCCTCCTTCACTCCTGCACTCACATTGCGCTTTACGTTCCAGGCTGGAGCACGCTTTATGCTGCCTTCAAGTGCTATCGTAATTATCATAAATGGGTCAGTGACAAAAAGGGGTTGGCAAGATGAGAAATTCAAAAATATTTTAAAAACTTGTTTTAAAAGCATGCAAGAGGTATTTTAAAATGTACACATTGGGCCTCATTTATCAATCTAACGTAGAAACGAGCGCAGATCCGAGCGCACAAATCAACTTACGACAGAGCTCACGTGTGATTTATGAAACATTCGTATGCCGCCAATCCCATCGTACGAAAGATCGTACGTTGATAAATGTGGCGGCTGAAAACAATCGTCATTTGAATATTACGCCCCTAAAAACACCCCGGTTTAGAAGCCTCGCCCCTAAAGTTTACGACACGGAGAAACATAACCCGGCCAAAAAAGAGGAAGTAATCTCATGAAAGAGAATGATCTTATTTCAAAAACACCCTTTATCCTTATAATTGCAAACAATGGCATTAATTTATATGTATATTAAATACCAGTAAATTTAACGAAAAATTTATAAATATTATAAACACTATATAGATTATTTAGTTCTCCTTAATCCACAACAAACCCTTTAAATTTAACGGTATTACAAAACAAGAATGAAAAAATTAGTAGCTATAAAATTTTATATTAAACTATGAAGTAATACACAAATTAGGCTATAGTGGCATTCATTATAAACAGAATAGGCTACAACGTCAAGCTAAAATTAATTAAAGCGAAACTAAACTGCACTGGGCTCACAAGCCTCTCTCATTCGACATCCAAATGTTTCCATTTTTGCCATTTAACATTTGGTTGCTAAACTATTATCTATGATGTAAACAAGGCTTTGTACTTCTCTTGAGTTCCAATATCCATGTAAAATATCACCCTTCACATGCGCAATAAATGTTTGTTTCGGTGCTGCACGCTGATTTTACAGCGGACCTTGTAAACTGAGCAATGTAACATTTATGTTTGGTTGACTGCATTTTAGTTTGATTAATGGCTGAAATGTGAAGTTAGTAACGCTGAAATGTTGTGTGTGTGCGTGTGAGGCACCTGCGTGATCACCAATCAGTTATAATAAAAAAAATAATAAAGTTATAGAAAACAAATAAAATGCATTAAGAGTGTCACAAAAACGAAAGTGGCCTATACTTGTCGCACTGTTTTTTTTTATTTTGTTAATCTGTTAATTCAGATAAATATATTTCATGTAGCCCTATTTATTTTATTCATTTTATAATTTCTGTTTTCCTCCATTCACAGAAGCGCTGCAGGTGTGTGATACGACAATGTGTGATTCCTCACGGTCTGTTGTTTATGCTGCTATTTGCGTATAAAGCTAAAGCCCTGAAGAAAAAAAAAAGCTTTGTTTGTCGGTTTAGGAAAATAATCTAAATTAACAAAATGCTGTCATTATACAATTCTCTATGCTGCACGCAAGTTCAGGCTAACTCAAGAAACTTGCGTACACGAGCTCAGACCTGACGTGAGATTTGATCGTAGCCACCGCTCACGTCCATATTGAGAAATTCCAAGTTTTGCGTAGAAACGACCATACGCCCAAATTTCGGTCGTACGTTCGTTTCGTAAATGAGGCCCAGTGTTTATGTTGATTTTATGTAGTTAAAAATGACATATGTACCATTTTTTACAAAACTTAAGACTGAATGTGCCGAACACAAAAGAAGATATTTTGAAGAAAGTTTGTAACCAGGCTGTTTTGGGCACCATTGACTTCCATAGTAGGAAAAAAAATGCTATGGAAGTCAATGGTGCCCCAGAACTGCTCTGTTTCCCACATTCTTCAGAATATCTTCCTTTGTGTTCAGCAGAACAAAGACATTCATACAGGTTTGGAACTACTTGAGGGTGGGTAAACGATGACAGAATTTCCATTTTTGGGTGAACTATCCCTTTAAGGTTAACGATTAATTCATCAATTTAATTGATCAAACACAAGAGTGATAAAAAAATAAAATAAATCACATTTACATTATGAAGAAGATCCCACTCGTGTGCTGCTACATTAGTTCAGGAGAAGAAACTCTCATCCTAGATCAACTTGTGATAGATTTACTACTGAGCTTGACAGAAGATGTCACAAAAAGTCGCAACTGATGTTTTTTTTTTAGTGCACTACTCAAGTATTTGATATTAACCGTTTGTGTTGCTCAAAACATGAACAGTTTGATTTTATTATGCTGCAGTTCATTATAAAGTTTCTGGCCACTGACTGTATTACGTTCACCGAAGGTTTTTAAATGAAGAACAAAGATGAGCAGCACTGGAGAAATGATTTATTATTTTAAAAGTTGGATGGTGTTTCTGACACAGACATATTTATTGCTTGTTGTAATGAACATTTATGGCTATTTACATGTTAATTTGGTAGTATAGCACTTCTGGACAAGCAAAAAAAAAAAATTACTTGCATTTAAAAAAAAAAAAAGTCAAGCTGAAGTTTAATGTTTACTCAAAATAATTTATTTGTTTAGGCTACTTCTATTTTATATCTCTATTTCTGTAGAGCTGGAATTTTTTACAAAGCACCAAATTCAGTGAGTTAAGCTTTGAGAATGAAAACCAACCTGTTTGTTCCTCAGTATCTTCATGTTTGACTCTGAATGCTTCTTCAATCCTCAGGTCTTTCTCCATCTTTATAATCGTGTGTCATGTGGATCGCAGTGGCTTCAGCAGGAGTTTTTCCGTGTTTGAACAATTTGTCCTGTTTAAGATGAGAATTAACACAACACAACCAAAAATAGCGCTCAAATTATTCCAAGGACACAAATTAAATTACAAGTTTCATATCTGTATTAACATTTATATTTGGTTTAATGTTGAAAACATTTTCAGTAGAAGTTGTCGTTACGTGTTTGTTTGTTCTCGTAGTAACGTTAGTTGTGAGCAGAAGATTCAAAGATTTTGAGAGTGAATCATTTAGCGAATTAATTGATTCAGTTCACTCGGAGTTTCAAAAAGATTCGGTAATAATTAATTTCGCAGTTTTATATATAATTCTTTAAACGAGTTGTATTGATTTAAACACTTTAAGTGATAAAGCACACACCTTTCCTTCAGCCGAATCACAGACGCACGAGCCTCGCTAGATCAAAATAAAGGTCTTCTTCTTCTTCATCTTCTTTTGATGTTTTATGGTGTATATTCCGCCATCTACTGGGATGGAGTGTGAGGCGATGATATCAAGGGAAATGCTAATTTAAAAAAAAAAAAAAAAAAAATTCTACCTCTATTTTGTTATACATTTTGCTCTTTTCAGTAAATGTATAAGAGCTTTGTAACCTTTATGAGAACTGTTTAACACATTCTGTAATGTCATAGAATTAATGACAGCATATTTTAATTCCTCTTTTAACTGGATTCTTTCCCTTTCATATTGACCTACAGTTAATCAGCACATGCTCTATCAGTTTCTGATTCATGTTTTCCTATCATCTGGAGTGATTTATTAAGAGTAGAGTGTCCAATTCTCAGTCGAAATATAATTGTATCATCCCTTCTATTACCATAAGCAGTTCTTACATGGCCAACTTGTTTATATATATTATACAAATGTTGCCCTTTGTTTCCTTTATCTCATCTCTCTTGCCTGACAGCTACTTTAATTAAACCCTTAATTTCAGATTTACTCAAGGGTATATGTATGTCGATATTTGTGTGCTTAAGAGCCTGTTTCACTATCTTGTCCACCACCTCATTTCCTTCCACTCCAACATGAGCAGGCACCCACAAAAATTCTGCTATAATTCTCAGTAGCCATATTCGGTGCAAACTTTGCAGTACTTCTAATAATATATCTTGTCTAGATTCCTATTTTCTACTCAGTATACTTGTAAGTGCAGAATATGAATCTGAACAGATTACCACTGCTGTTGGTTGGATTTCTTACACCTACTGTAAAGCTATCTGAATAGCAATCATCTCTGCTGCATATAATGATATATTATTAGCAGCTCTTTTTGCAGATTTATATTTAAAGTGAGGAATATACATGGCAGCACTTGTACACCCTGTTTCTGGGTCTTTAGAACCATCTGTATAAATTTGTAAAAATTGAAAGTAATGACTATGTAAATGCTGCTGCACTATTGTCTCTTTTGGAACATATTTCTGGTTTTCATTTATTAAATTAAATTTTAGCAAATCAACTGTTTGCATAGAGAAAAGTCAAGGTGGATATACTGGCAGAGCCACCGTGGGGCTAATATCGATATTACTGATACCTATTTGTTGAGCCTGCTTACCTACTGTCCAGCCAAAGCTATTCAGATATGTCTGCTCATATTCCCAGCAGCTCTCCAATATTTTTTTAACTGGATGATTTGTAAAATGACCTTTAATACCAGTCCAATATACCATTTTAAGCTGAATTTCACAAATGTCTAGTGGTGTTTCACCCATTTCTACCTGCAAAGCTGTCGCAGGAGAGGATCTACCCTGATAGCACACGTACATCTTGGAGACGTCTATTTGATGTCTGCATTTGCATCTGCAAGACGTATTTTTTAGAGTGTTTGCTCATCTGCAATACGTCTATAGGACGTCTCCTTTTAGATGTCAAATAGACATCTATTAGATGTCTTTAAGATGTTTATGATTTAGAATGTATGTAAAACTGACATCTGAAAGACGTCTGTCAGACGTTTGTAGACAGCAGATGCTTTCCAGATCAAGAGATCTTTAACAGACATCTTGCAGACGTACGTGTACCATCTAAGCTCCACAACATATTCTAAGGGCTTGGTTTTGAATCACCTCTATCTTAGTTAATAATGAGGTCGATGCTGAGCCATATACTATTCTACAATAATCAATTGCTGACCTAATTAATGCACTGTATACCCTTTTAAGAGAATGTCTAGTAGCTCCCCAATCCACTCCTGCCAAGCACCTCAGCACATTGACTTCTTTCTTTCATTTATCAACTAACTTCTGAATATGAGACCCAAAATGTTAATTTGGAATCCATCCACACTCCCAGATACCTTATTAGTGATACTTGCTCTAATGTAACTTGAATTTAACTTCAGGAGTTTTCTTCTTTTTTGAAAAACATATTACCTGGGTTTTTGCAACTGAAAGACGAAAACCCCATTGATTATCCCAATTTTCAACAACATCTATACTGCCCTACAAAGGCAAAAGACCTTAACTCACTAGAGTGTGAAACTGAGAAAAATTACTTTAAAGTTTTTTATTTGTCCAGCCAAATTAAGGTAGGACACTGGAAATTTGGCAATTAGATGTTTTAGTAATGAAAATGATCTACATTAAAAAACTGTGAGCTCAAACTTGATTTTTACCCCTATTTTGAAGTTACTGTACTCTGCTTTTGCATTGTCTGCAAAAAGTGAGAAGTCACACCAAGGCAAAAGGCAGTAACTTCCACATTATCAATATTTGGTTGCTGATCACCATTTACAAAATCGTTACAGTAACACCTGTATAAAATCTACTGATCATGGGCTATCTCATATAGGCTATTGCATATAGTAATGTGACTGTATTTTTATTTATTTTTTTGACCGTAACAAGCAGACTAAAAGTAAAACATGTGAGTGGATACCATTTTGCAACCAATTTATTTGCTATGCTCAGTAACGTAAAATAATGCTAGACATAGCATAATTGCTTATATTGACTTGAATGAAATAGCCTAACCTAAAAGAACGACTTGTGGATTTATGTGAACGCCAGCAAGCAGGAATAATGCTCAGAATGTTTGTGGATTAAACATCTCCGACATCGTCCATCGCCATGGATTGATTTGATCGGGTTACAAGAAAAGGTAGGATATGGATTTAATTGCGAACTGTTAGGCTACTGATTTTATGATTGATCATGCTACGGCATTCAAGTGCACACGCATCCAACTAGAAGTGACAACCTGGTGAATAATCTGCATTATAAAAAGGAAAAAAATTATATTCACAATTAAGTATTGCTGCCAAGGTATCTAGTCTTTACAGTGCTTTGTTATATGGAGCTGCTTGGTAGATCGGGATCTATCTAATTCGTTTGTTTACACCGTGATTAATGCGGCAGACTTTAATGGACAGTAGAAAAAGGCAGAACACCGTATAACTCCAAGCCGTAACCGTAACTTCATACTGACTCGCAGCTGAACAAAGGCAGAACGCCGTAACTCAATTTGAGCGTTCCAAACAAAGCGAAAGAGCAGTTACTGGTGTTATACCGTGTTTTGCCTTGGTTTCCCTGGGGCTTTTCGAAGTTACGGTTGAGACCACCCATTATTTTCTCGGAAAAACAACGAAATTGACTCAAGATACTTATGTACATGATAAAGGATGTCTTGAATGTCCCAAAAATATCAATAACTCATTTTTGACAAAAATCTAAGTTATGGTCTTTTGCCTTTGCACGGCAGTGTAGCCTCCTGCATTTTCTTCCCTACATACTGCAGGTTCTTCCCTCTTTTCCACAAAGCTCCATCATCTGCGTATAGTGCTTTTCCTATTCCTAATTCATTTTTACCCAAAAATATCATTTATCATTATATTAAAAAGTATGGGGCTACAAACACTTAAGTGTTTGTTTGGAATTCCTTGAGGGGTTCCATTGTCTACTTGATAAATATCAGAGTATTCAGTACCTACTCTCACTTGTTTTGTTCGTTCTTGCAAGAAATCCATAACCCAGTTATATAGTCTCCCCTTGATGCCCATTCGATCTAATTTAATTACCGGTAATAACCCTTGCTTCCACATACGCTTTCTCAAAACTCCTATTACTGCTTTTTTCACTAGAGCTTTCCTTATTTCGTTCTACAAGCATACAAATGCATCTAGTGTACTACGTCCCTTTCTGAATCCACTCTGACATGGATGTAACAAATATTTGGTTTCCAAATAAAATAATACTCGTGACATAACCATTCTATTCTTTCCATTACTTTGCGCATGTTTGATGTTAAAGCAATAGGTCTATAGTTCATCGGAATAGAGTGGTCTTTCCCAGGTTTTGCAATAGGTACTGTAATGCCTTTTTTCCCTGATTTTGATACTTTATTGTAAAGTTTTACAATAAAGATTACATTTAATGCTTTATCTGATAGATGCTTGATCATATCATAACATACTTCATCTTTCCCTGGAGAAGTATGTCTTACCCCTTTCAGTGCCTGTTTTAGTTCATTCAATGTGAATATGCCATCCATTGGACTTTCCGAGGAAACTTTTTTAATTAAAACATCTGGATTATCTCTTAACCTTTGTTAATTTTTTTTCTCATATCTTCTGAAATGTTATCATTACTATGCACCTTTACAAATGCCTCAGCCAAAACCTCTGCTTTTCCTTTATTACTGATAACTTGTTTATTTCCACTTATTAAAACTGGTATACTGTTAAAATTATGTATCCCTCCCATTTTTCTAATCATTACTCTAGACATCAGCGACATTCATCGCTGATGTCTACATTTTCACCAATTCTATCACAATATTCTCTCCAATGATTTCTTTAGCTGCACGGATAACTTTCCTTACCACTGCCTGTGCTCTCTTATATACAATAAAATCATCAAAAGAATATGACTTTTTAACTCTCCTTAATAACCTATTTCTCGTTTTAACTACTTTACTACATTCATCAGTCCACCATGGCACTTTTTTTTCTGCCTACCTATACTTTTACCTATTACATCTTCTGCAGCCTCACGAAGAAATCACAAATTGTATTATTATATTGGTCTACATCATCTATATTACTGTTTAAACTTTGTAATCTTGGTTCACATTCACACTGAAATGCATTCCAATCTGCTGCCTTAATCTTCCATCTAGGAACCCTTTCTATGTCTGTTTTTGAAACTTCTAATCCTATTTTACAGTAAAGAGGAAAATGGTCACTTCCTATAAATTTTTTATCTAATACTTTCCACACACTGTTTTTAGCTAAACATTTGGACATAATTGTAAAATCAATAGCTGAATATTTTTTACTTTTGGATATATCCATACTTTTGGATATATCCAACCTAGTATAACTCCCATCATTAATGCACACTAGATTTTTCCTTTCTAAGAGTTCTTCCACTGCTCTTCCATTATGATCAGTGTGCATGCTACCCCACAATGTATTGTGTGCATTAAAGTCACCACACCACACCTCACTATGGCTACCTTCTCCCCTATATTTGTCAGTGTTTCACTATTTAGTCTTTCACAAGGATTATACAAATTGATTATTCAATTTTTTTTGTGATCCTGACCAAACATCTACTATCACTGATTCACGTTCTTCCTTCACATTCACTTGCTTATAGACTACATCAGTTTTAATGAATGTTACTACTCCACCACCATTTCCAACTTTCCTGTCCCTTTCCAACTTTCTAACTGCTTTGTATCCTTGTAACACAAAGTTCAACTGCAGTCACGCCATCTACGGCGAAATTTTTTGTTGCACGTCTACATCCCTGCTGAAAAAAAACAATAGAACCCTGCCCAAAACACAATAGAAAATGTAATGGATTTAATGTCCCGATTTTCATTTTGTTTTCTCTAAGAATGAATGAATTTCCAGAATTTTACAACAAAAAAAAGCAAGAAATAATTGGGTGGTTTATTTTTATTTATTTATTTTTTTACTGTGTACTCAAACAGAAACTCCTGAAGTTTGGATTTTATTCTTTAGAAAGTTGTATCTGGGTGTTTTACACTTCCAAATAATTTGTCTACATATAACATTCCCCAAGCAAGTTATAGCTATTTATTACAATATTGTTATAGATGCTTTTCAGTGAAAAACAGGTCTATTTACTTTACTAACAATATAGATGTGTCCAAAAACATTTAGGGAGTAAAGAAAATGGAAACTGTGTTATATAATAACAAAATACAGTAAAAAGGTGACTTTTGTCAGAAAAATATATTTTCAATCCGAGTATGAACAACAAACACAAAGTTGTGAAAAAAATTGTATTGTGCAACAAAAATACAAGCAGTGCAAATGATTCACAAACTTGGAAATATACTTGTATATACTATATTAACCCTTTAGGCGCCAGGTTTTTTTTTTTTTAAATGCTGGATTTTGACATCAAGATTTCAAAAGCTTGTGGCTTGAAAGGGCTTAAAGATAGAGATCTACTGTAAATTAGAAAAATGTTGGGCATGACCTAAAGTTTATGTGAGGTGTAAATATACTCATCTAATTAGCATATTATGACGTCAACAGGGGGAGGCCCTCTTGAATTTCATAATATTCAGGAAATAGTAGATATTAAATTGATGTTTGAACTTATTTGCATGTTTGTTTTTGTTTTTTTCTCTTTTTATCCTCATTCCAAATGATCAGAAAAGAGGAAATCAACAATAAAACAGGAGAAAGTACTAAATTATTACTATATTACTATCCTATATAGTAGTAAAACTCATGTGAACAGTAGCCTACTTTTTGATCAGTTCATCAGTAATATTCAGGAAATAATAGATATTGAATGGATGTTTGAGCTTATTTGCATGTTTGTTTTGTTTTTTGTCTTTTTATCCTCATTCCAAATGATCAGGAAAAGAGGAAATCAACAGTAAAACGGGAGAAAGTAGTAAATTATTACTATATTACTGTGCCATAGTAAAATACATGTGCCTATTTTGTGATCAGTTGACCAGCTATCTGCCCATTCAGGTATCTAAGTGACACAGTTTATAGTTCTTGAGAGTATGGTAGACCAACCCCACACTGACTGCACCTGTACTGGCGGCCCGTAGAGCGCGCGCGATCAGAAAAAAAGACGCAATCTGGCCGATCATCAGCACCGCGGCACGGAGCCAGCGGCGCTCCGTGAGCTCAGAGATCAGCAGCTCTCCTATGGACACTACGACCACGTCCACCCCTGCCATCCCCATCCCCGTTGGGCAAAGGGTCAACTGATCACTTGTTTGTGCTTCGTGAACTCTCTCGCCTTGCACGGCGGCACCATTGCGCTGCAAAGATGTACCGGGAGAAGCGCGATCATTAGACGGCCGATCGTCATTTCCAAAAGGCAAATATTCCCCTTCAGAGTCAGAATCGGCGAATAACATTTGCAACACATCCTCACGGTACAACTTTCTATTAGCCATTTGGCGATTTTCTCTCACAAATCTCACAATTCACTCGTTACGCTGTGAACTGAACTGCTTCCACATCAATGACACGATCGCTCATTTCTCTGCTATTTCCTCGAACACTTTGAATAGGAACAGGACGTAATTTTGGTCTAGAATCGAAGTACTACATGTCTGCCATCTAGTGGTAGGGAATACAAATGAGATATTACACCATATAAGGAACTAAGGTCTATTTGATTAAGTATGACGTCTTGTCGCAATTTTGCGACTTTGGCGCTTAGAGGGTTAAATATACTATACTATATATAAGAATTATTTACATTATATAACAGCGAAATAAATCAATCTGCTGGCTGTACTCTGTGTCAGAATCGATTTTACCAGGACATCGCCTAGCGATGCGAATACCTAAATTCCAGTGTTTTATCCGATATGTACTGCTTTTTCATCCTTGTTTTTGGTTTACTTTATGCCAAATTGCTCTGTCCTGTTTTTTTCTGGGCTTTTTCAGAGAGTGCTCTCATGCAAATGTGTTATTTGTGTTTGTTTTCATGCACACTTTACTTTCACTTTGCATTTGTTCAAATTTCAAAAGAAACATGCTAAATAATGATTCAAAAGACCAAAACCTTTGTTTATTGGTTGAATATGTGACAGTTTGAACTAGGGATGCACCGAATATTCGGCCACCGAAAATTTTCGGCCGAAAGACTTTTATCACCGAAACAATACGGCCAAAATGTTGTAATGACACAAACAGAAACCGCGACCTGCACGTGCTTGTCTGAAGCAACATGTCTGCGGTGTGGACATATTTCAGTATATCTGAGAAAGACCCACGGACAGCGATTTGCAAAACATGTAATGCCGAAATTTCAAGAGGGGGTGCATCTGCAAAGACTTTCTCCACGTCGGGTTTAATTTATCACCTGAAATCCAAACATTCCGATCGCTACGCTGAATATGAGAGGAACGCGGCACAGAAAAGGAAAACGCCTCCGAGCACGCCCACTCCGTCTGTGGCGGACGTTTTTGAAAAGGCAAGGCAGTCTTTGTTTTGATACACTATTATGTTGAAGGCCTACAGAGAAAATATTGTTGTATCTTTAAGCAGTTGCACTTGTTCTGAATGCACTTTCTTGTAGTAGTCCTACAGAGAAAAATTTAAAATGCACTTGACCTAAATGCACTTTGTTTTTATGAGAGAACATTTAATTTTACAACCTTTCAGCAGGCCAGTAGGCCTGTACATTATTATTTAATGTACACATGAGTGGGGTCAAGTTAAACATTTTAGTTTGAATTTTATTTTATACTGTGCATTGTTGCAACGTGCTAAATAAATATTTGCATAATTTGTAATTGATTTATTCTTTGAAACTTTAATATTAATTTATGCAATTGCAATGCCTTGATTTTAGTAAAGTTAGTACACAGTCATAGCCATAAATGCAATGGTACTAATAATTGGCATAATTTCTTTCGGTGTTTCGGTTTTCGGCCTTGGTTTCCTCTTTGTCGGTTTTCGGTTTCGGCCAAGAATTTTCATTTCGGTGCATCCCTAGTTTGAACCAATCTGGGCAAGGGGGTGGGACTAAGCGTCAAATGCGACAATTGCGATATCTCCAAAAAGCAGAGAATCTCTGCTTTACGACACTTTTTTTAAAGCATTCAGATAGGATTAGCGGTTCAAAAGCTATTAAACTTTTAAGAACAATAGCTATTTTTAGCTGCTGGCAGCTGTCTCGGTTTTTGAGGGTTAACTGTGTTAAATATATATTTTTTTTAAATTTAAAATTATAGTAAATAGTATAACAATAGCGTTTTTAATAAAACTATAGTAGCCAGAAATTTTCCATGAGACTCGATGAAATGTCCGTTAACAACCATAAAATGTAATATACTTTTAGTACAATAAAACCTTTTTCAGTGTATTCATTACTGTGGTCTGATGATGCAGCTATTTTTAGCGTGCGTTCCAACCCCGTGCCAAGCAGACTTTTTTGTTTATTTTCTGTACTTCTTCCGTTACGGTCGATCATACCAATAATTTGTAATCTTTACAAGAATACCAAAATCATGTAATAAGCAAGACTGCATTTTTCAGATAACTTAAAGTCATATCAGTTTGTGCTTTCAAAATCGGCTAATCTGCCGTGGTTATTCCATCACATCTGGAGCAGAGTACCTGAAACGGAAGTTGGAGCGGACATTAGCAAGAAAAGGTGTCTAAAAAGTGAATTTGTTGTTGGCTTTTAGTTTTGCAGCTCGTTTACCCCTCCTCTGTCTCCGGGCACTAGCACTAACATTAAACAGGACCGAAAGGTTTCTTCTAAAATCTTACTCCAGCATTAGTGAATGCAAGTTTGACTAAATAAATAAAGTTCCAAATGAACTTGCTGGGAAATGCTGTTTGTCAATGTCCCAGAAGCTCTCCATCGGCAGTAAACTTCAAATGTCATGAAGCTGCACACCATCTCTCCACAGTCTCTGTGAACGGAAATGTTCCAAAGAGGCAGGAAAGTCAGAAAAACTTCTCTTCCGATTAGTCACCAGAAGAGAAGGACGGCAGCTCGCGTAAGTGTTGCAATACTTTTTCGCAGTTCTGTTGTTTAAATTATTTACTTGCTGCTAGGAAGGAATACTTCGTTTCCTACCTATTTCTATTGTGCATTTTCGTTGAGGTTTATATGTTTGATTGCGCTTACTGGTAATTAGAGTAATTTGCGCCTCAGCTAAGAACGAGCCGGTGTGATTGTGCGAAGTGTTTAGTTTCGTATCCAGCAATTAGCAGTCCTTTAAGGTTATTGGCTGTGCTGAGCAGAAGCCGGCCTCAGCGACTGTTAAGTATTTAAACTGCTTGGTGGCTGTTATAAGTTGGGAAAGCCGATTAGTCACCAGAAGAGAAGGACGGCAGCTCGCGTAAGTGTTGCAATACTTTTTCGCAGTTCTGTTGTTTAAATTATTTACTTGCTGCTAGGAAGGAATACTTCGTTTCCTACCTATTTCTATTGTGCATTTTCGTTGAGCTTTATATGTTTGATTGCGCTTACTGGTAATTAGAGTAATTTGCGCCTCAGCTAAGAACGAGCCGGTGTGATTGTGCGAAGTGTTTAGTTTTGTATCCAGCAATTAGCAGTCCTTTAAGGTTATTGGCTGTGCTGAGCAGAAGCCGGCCTCAGCTGTTTTCACTCTAGTCTCCTAGACCGTATTTATTTGATGTCAGAGCGCTGACGCGGAAGCGTCTGCGGAAGCGTTCAGCCATCGTGCTCAGCCTCCTCGTGTAAAGACCAACGAGTGTAAAGACAGACGACTTTTCCTGCGCAACTTTAACCGAGCAACGACACCGAGCACACACTTAAGTATCATTTCTATCTTACCTCACACACTCTCCTTCCCTATCCTCTATCCTTCCACCGCTAACATGTGTTTCCAAACCATTCCGGTTCTCTCTCAACCACGCTCTAAAAACACACGCAGACGGCAACGTAATCCTGCTAACCTGCGCCCGATCGCTACATCTTCTACTACACCTCTTTCTTTCTCTGTGGGTCTTTGGAATTGCCAGTCAGCGGTCAACAAAGCTGACTTCATTTCTGCTTTTTCCTTACAATCCACACTCAGCATCTTGGGCTTGACTGAGACCTGGATTCGTCCAGAAGACTCCGCTACCCCGGCTGCTCTCTCTCACAATTTCTCTTTCTCTCACACCCCAAGGCAAGTTGGCCGGGGTGGGGGCACTGGTCTGCTCATTTCAAACAATTGGAAATACTCAACCCACTCTCCCCTAGGCAATCACAACTCATTTGAATCTCATGCGATTACGGTAACGGCTCCTATAAAACTCCAGATAGTAGTAATCTACCGTCCCCCTGGCCAAATCCTAGCCACCTTCCTAGAGGAGCTGGACGGCCTGCTGTCCTCTTTCATGGAGGATGGCACTCCACTCTTAGTCTTTGGCGATTTCAACATTCACCTAGACAGGCCTTATGCTACAGACTTCCATTCACTCCTAGCTTCATTTGATCTCAAACGCCTTACCACTACTAGCACGCACAAATCAGGCAACCAACTTGATTTAATTTACACACGCAAATGTACTACAGATAACATTCTGGTACAACCACTACATATCTCTGACCATTTCTTCATTACCTTTACCTTACATTTTGCTACCCGGGTGCCACCAGCTCCCTTACCGGTTACTTTCAGACGTAACCTATGCTCCCTTTCCCCCACCCATCTTTCCTCTGTAGTATCCTCCTCTCTTCCCTCACCTACCCATTTCACATCTCTGGATGTGAATGCAGCTACTGACACTTTATGCTCTACCTTAACCTCTTGTCTAGACGACATTTGTCCTCTCTCCTCCAGGCCAGCACGGGCTGCCCCTTCTAACCCCTGGTTATCCGATGTTCTTCGTGAGCATCGGACCAAACTCAGAGCGGCAGAGAGAAAATGGCGCAAATCAAACGATCCGTCGGACCTGACTAGGTATCAGTCTTTGCTTTCATCTTTCTCTACTGAAGTCCACACTGCCAAATCCTCACATTTCCACAACAAGATCAACAGCGCTCCAGACATGCGTAATCTCTTCAGAACATTTAATTCTCTCCTCTGTCCCCCTCCACCACCGCCCACCACTTCTATAACAGCTGACGACTTTGCCACTTTTTTTACAGACAAAACTAGAACAATCGGTAACCAGTTCTCACCTCCACACACACAGGACCTCCAACCAACCACATCCACTGCTCAAACTCCCATCTTCTCCTTCTGTCCCCTCACCGAGGCGGAAGTATCCAAACTTCTCCTCTCCAGCCATCCTACAACATGTCCTCTTGACCCAATCCCCTCTCACCTTCTCCAAGCAATCTCTCCCACACTCTTACCGGCACTCACACACATTATCAACACATCTCTCCGCACTGGCATCTTCCCCACAGCGTTCAAGCAGGCCCGGGTAACCCCACTGCTCAAAAAACCTACATTAAACACTTCTCTTTTAGAAAACTACAGACCTGTCTCTCTCCTTCCATTCGTAGCGAAAACACTCGAACGAGTTGTCTTCAACCAGCTCTCACTGTTTCTTTCACAGTACAACAAACTGGATGCTAAACAGTCAGGTTTCAGGAGTGGCCATTCAACAGAGACTGCGCTACTCTCAGTCACTGAAGCCCTGCGAGTCGCAAAGGCCGATTCCAAATCATCAGTCCTCATTCTGCTGGATCTTTCTGCTGCTTTTGACACTGTCAATCATCAGATCCTCCTGTCCACCCTCTCATCACTGGGCATCACTGGGATTCCACTTCGCTGGTTTGAATCCTATCTCACCGGTAGGTCCTTCAGGGTGGCCTGGGGAGGGGAGGTATCCAAAGCACATCAACTGGTCACTGGGGTTCCTCAGGGATCGGTTCTTGGACCCCTCCTCTTCTCCACATACACTACATCACTGGGACCCATCATACAGGCACATGGCTTCTCCTACCATTGCTACGCCGATGACACACAGCTCTATCTCTCTTTTCAACCAGATGATCCAACGGTAGCTGCACGGATCTCAGGCTGCCTGGCGGACATCTCGGCATGGATGAAAGAACATCACCTACAGCTCAACCTGGCAAAGACTGAGCTTCTTGTCATCCCTGCCACTCCGACTCTACAGCATGACTTCTCGATTCAGTTAGGCACATCAATAATTACCCCATCAACTTCGGTCAGAAATCTTGGTGTAATCTTTGATAACTAGCTGACCTTCAAAGAGCACATTGCAAAGACTGCTCGATCTTGCAGGTTTGCACTACACAACATCAGAAAAATCAGGCCCTTCCTGACAGAGCATGCTGCGCAACTTCTTGTCCAGGCCCTTGTCGTTTCTAGGCTGGACTACTGCAATGCTCTTCTGGCTGGTCTTCCAGCAAACACAATCAAACCTCTACAAATGATTCAGAATGCAGCGGCACGACTGGTCTTCAATGAGCCCAAAAGAACCCATGTTACACCTCTCTTCATCTCACTGCACTGGCTACCAGTGGCAGCTCGCATCAAGTTCAAGACACTGATGCTTGCATACAGAACGACCACAGGCTCAGCACCCTCCTACTTCCACTCACTATTACGAATCTACATCCCCTCCAGAAGTCTGAGATCTGCTAGTGAGCGACGCCTTGTGGTACCATCACAGAGAGGCTCAAAATCACTCTCCAGAACATTCTCGTTCACCATTCCTGGATGGTGGAATAATCTTCCCACCCCTATCCGGAATGCTGGATCCCTGTCAATCTTCAAGCAACAACTGAAGACTCATCTCTTTCGGCACTACTTGACTTCATCCTAAACTTGTTCTAAAAAAACAAACAAAAAAAACTTTCCCTTTATCTTTCTCTCCTTCCCTTGCTAGCTTGTACTTATTTGAACAATGACTGAGACTTGGTGTTACGAACACTTCCTCTGTCTGATTGCCTCTTCAAGATTAATCGCTTTATGTATTCCCCAATTGTAAGTCGCTTTGGATAAAAGCGTCTGCCAAATGACTAAATGTAAATGTAAATGTAAAAAAATTCCTTGAGGAAAGAAAGAAGAACAATTGTTATAAAACATATCCAGTCATTATAAATGGTTCAGTTGAGTGAAAGCAATAGACACAGTTGCAGTCTAAAGTTTATATACACCTTGCAGTATCTGCAAAATGATAATAATTTAAGCAGTAAGAGGGTAGAGGGGTAGAATCATTAAAAAATTGCAATTTCTGCTCTGATGAATGTATGTAAACTTTTGACCATATCTACATCACCTAAGAGGTGAATTACCTCAATCATCAGGGCAACATCGTAGTAGAATGCTGGGAGATGTTCCTTCAGATTTCTTGATCACACCATCTACACTCACACTGGGCTTTAAAAAAAGATACATTTTTTATTCCTACTTTACAGGGAATAAATCATAATTTATCAATTACCCAAATATAGATAAATATCCCAAAATCTATGAAAATGAAGAATTTTGTTTTTCCTCATCTTGCCTTGCAAGTTTCTCTAGCACATCTTCATGAAGAATGTTCCTGTATTCACCACGACTGACACAGCAAAGCTGCTGTCCTCTTCCTTTGGTTTGTTACCTGTAAAATATATGATGATTAGAGGGGGATCTGTAAATGCACATGTAATATATTACTTGCAAATGGAAAAGATTCAAAGCATTTAAAATCCATAGGGATAGTGACTCAATATAGCACTTTTAGCTTGTTGTGTGATCAGGGTGAGCTGATGGGCAACAATTCAATAAAAACGTCTAACAGCGCATTTTTCAAACTCTGCTGAAGTAGCGCACCATCATGACGTAGTATTTTTGGTGCATGCGCATAAAACAAAAGAGATACTTTGTGCGTGATTACATGTTATTTCAGGCTTTGTGCGTGATTACATGTTATTTCAGGCTTCTCATTTCTGTTCAAGTTCAAGTTGTCCTAATTCATTGTGTAGTTAGACCAAAGACTATTGTTAGACACATTCATGACTCATTCACCTAAACGTCAGTCATTTTTTACAGTGCAGTGTAGCCTAGTCTAATTAAAATCAAATGTATTTGAATGCAAATTAATTTAGTTTAGATCTGTTAAACTTTTGCTTGCAATTAATGCAATTAAATGTGTGTTTAAGTGAGAACAACATAATGATATTGAAAGTATTCTGTACACAGATGTAAAGTACAGTACTATTACATACAAATACAGTACTCTCATAAATGACACTGTATGTCAAATATTATGTCGAAAATTAAACTTCATAGAGTTCATAGCACAAGAGCTGGTGATGAAAATTTCAACAATAAGTTTTATTGGAGTATACTGTATAAGAAAGTGTATTTAAGTTAAGAAGCAAAATACATTTCAAGTGCATTAATGCACATAGTATATATTATAGACTAAATACATTTAAAATACATTAACAAATGTAATTTTGGAGAACACACTTATGTTGAAATTAAAATCAATTATTTTTCATGTGCTTTAGTATATTGACAAATATATCAAAATAAGTGTACTTATTTAAAAGACAATAAAATCATAATTATGTAAAATGTATGTTTAAGTAATACTTAATTAGACATTATTATAAAGTGCATTTTTAAAAATGCACTTAAGTATGTTAAGTATGTTATTGTCATTAAAGCGTACTTTCTTTAAGTACACTTAAGTGGCCTTTAATTTTAATTATATTATATTATCTGCAAGTGCACTTTTTAAACAGTATACTTTTAATAATTGAAGTACACAAAAAGTACACTTTTACTGAAATTAAACACACTTCTTTTTCACAAGGGAAGATCTATTCAATTCCACTAAAACCTTTTCAATGCCAACATTCATGTAAATGATTGATACATTTTTTTCTTTGTAGGTTATCTGGAAAAAGGGTGCCATTTATTTTCAATGAGAATTGATAAGGAACCTATATTCTTGAGATATTGCACATGGTTCACTGGAAAAAGGGTGCGAGACAACAGCTTATTATTCTATCCCACCACGTGTTCGAGAAAAATGCGTGTGACTATACAGGTGCCAAAAGCACGCTTTAGCATCTTTATTGTGACACGACCAGTGACTGGTGATTTTGATCATCATGAAATTATATATTGTGGTGTAAGTGTGATATGGTGATTAAGTTCCCAAAGTTAATATAAAACTGGTTAATGTTATTTTTCTAATATTGTAAAATAGTATTTAATTCGTTATTTGTGTTTATGAGAAGGAAAATATACTTCTTGCAATTAGTAAATTAATTATTTTCATTCGGCATACTTGCATGACGTCATCGTACGTTGGGTCGGGGTGCGCGCCCGTGATGTGCTTCATTCTCAGTAAATGCAGACACGTGAAGCCATCACACCAGCATCCTTTCATTAATTCTTTTACACTTCTTTCCAGGTAATTGCAAAGTAGAATGCACAAAATATACTGTCGATCTGAGTATAAACATTGTTTGAAATAATATAAGTGAGTTGTATGTGTTGAAAACTGTTATTTGATACTTTATTAAGAGTTGTCGTGAGTTCAGTGCAGTTGAGCACATGGTTAGCATAGGGGCGCGAAAGCCCGCCATATATAATGAAGGGTTAAAGTAGAAATATTATTTGAATCTATAAGAGATAATATTGTTTAGCGTTATGAATTATCTTCAATTTATACACGTGGTAGTTTAATCTGCGGTGATGGCTGTTAACTGTGTGTTATGCGTTACATTTGAGTGAATGTATTTGAAGAGTGAATTTCATATGTCTCGTCATTCAGTGTAATACATCAGACAACGAACTGAGCAGCATGTTTTCAACTGAGAATATGGATTGTATTCTAAATGTATTTTTACATCGTCAATTTCATGTTATAAAGGTTATATGTGTGATTAAGGTTAAATACTAGTGAAAATCTTATATATATCTTGATTATTTTGGTGCTTATCTGCATATCTTCGAAGCTTTAATCTTCTGGTGAAATATATGAGATTGAGTGTCATTTTGGTAATTGTAAAAGCTGAGTATGAAAAGTGTTTCGAGTTGTCCATGTTATAGCCAGTTATTACTATGCAAAAGTCATACATGTGTTGACCATGTAGTGTACTGAGTTGTTGTAGTGTGCATATGCTCTCATTGATTTCATTCTCAGTAAATGCAGACACGTGAAGCCATCACACCAGCATCCTTTCGTTAATTCTTTTACACTTCTTTCCAGGAGTGCTACATAATCTTGTCATCATCACATGATACTCTTAGTTAAGTGTTTTTGAGCACCTAACCTGACCTTTACCTCTAAACCTAGCCATTTCTCAATATCAAACACGCAACAGGCAGATAAAAGTAGTCACAGTAATTGATACAAAAAATATTTTGAGTCTTCAATGCCCAAATGATTGTTTTAAGGAACAGAACCAAAATTGATCACTATCTCCATCCAACATAATGCTCAAATCTCATACACATTCAATAATTGCCACCCAAAGAGGCATTATGTCAGTTTAAATCCCATTTTATGTCGTGAAATCCCATTGGCTCCCGCGCACCACATGACTATGTGGCACACAATGTTATCGTATGGCTGTAGAAGAAATGCAGCAGGACTGGGCTGAGTTCAGCCCCGAAAAAACGGTGCAAAACATTTATTAAATGGAAACGGTGATGCGTTGAACACCCTGTTCTGATGACGCAAGTGTTGCATCTATGGCAGCTGAGAAGGCCATTGTTTGTGTTCTTTTTGAAGAATTTTCGGAGCCTGATGAAATCGGTATAAATACGTGTTTAATACTGCCAAATACGCTCTATGCTACAGTCACTGCCCTTGCCGTCCAGAATAAAAGAGAACATCCCAATCGAGTGAAGGGATTTGTGGAAACTGTGGTTCCTAATTATTGTGATCCAACATTTGCCTCGAATTTCAGGATGAAAAGACAAACATTTCAGATGAAGGATAATCCACTTCTTACCTCCAAGACTGTGTTATGATCTATATGACCTTATTATTTTTATTGTGAGTATTAGGCTTATCATTATATTGTATCATGATATTGTAATATTTACCATTATATAATCAGAGAAGCATAGAAAAGTTTATGAAAGTGTCACTCCACAATACAATAGCAAAATATATAAATATGCATAGTATTTTTGTTACATTAATCAGTGTCTAGCACACCTTCCCAAGGAAAGGATATGGACCAGAAGGCATTGTAATTACTACATGATATTTAGACAGACTTAAAGAAGTTCCAGATCTATACTTGTGCTCTTATTATTTCAGTTATTTTGCCTTTAATGTAAATAAACATGTGCAAATAATATACTTGCTCTTGAATTCATCATCATCATGTTGATATGCTATGTTCCTATAAAACTCTGACGACAAACATGTCTTCTAATATCTTCAATTGTTGCGTATACCGAGCTGCAGCGGACACATTTGTAAACGACTTCACTTGGACCCATTGTGCGAGCTGTCTCTTTAATACCGCGTGGTTTCTATACATGTTGCTGCTGATTGGGCTGACCTTTTTGACACACCCACCAAACAAGAAAAAACGTATATCAAACCTCGCTGCACACCGTTTCCAGGAAGCATGTCGTTCAACCCGGAAACCGTAGCAAAACGTGTGAGATTGAACGTGCCCCAGATTTACTTGGATACCAACAGGCAGATGAAGTATAACTGAAATATTTTTGTAAATTGAGATGTTGTTTGATTTAGAATAGGGATGGGGTTTAGTGCTGAAAATATCCATAAAATAAAATAAATATAAATGAATGCTGTCATTGATTTAAAAAAATGAACGAATTATTTTTTCTGAAATTAATCACAATTATTCCAACCTAACATTAAAGTATTTTAAATACTTAAAATTAGGGCTGTCAATCGATTAAAATATTTAATCGCGATTAATCGCATGATTGTCATGAGTTAACTCGTGATTAATCTGACGAATAATCATCAGCATTGCATTGCTGCATTTTACCTGTGGCAAGGAAACAAAGCGTCATCACAACCTTCAGTTCCACTGAAAATGCATTGCTGCGTAAAGTTACTGGTAATATGATGTCCCTCACCAAATCGCTAACAAATATGATGCCTGCTCTGTCCAAACGATACCGTTTGATAACTGCTCATCGTCAAACATTTCAAGAACATTCTTGCTCTCCTGAAAGATTTGCGCACTTCTCTGTCTCCTCAGCGCCATAACAAGCCCCTGCTGGCAACACCTAACCACTTGAGAGACCTCTCCAGCTGTCTTAAATAACTGGGAGAGTAAGAGTGATTCTTAGCTTTAAATTTGATAACTTGCTTTTATACATAAGTTTGAAAGTAAGAGTAAATTTCATAAATTCTCAGCACTTAAGACTAAAATGGCACTTTGAGAAGCTTGATAAATACAGGCCCAGAAGTGGGTCAGAATAGGTAAAGAGATGCATGTCACATTCAGCAGCGGCAGCTCTTAAAGAAATAGCAGTTTAAAAACCTAATGACCAGCTGCTGTGATGTCTATTAATCAAAGATCAAAAGAAAAAAAATAGGATATCAATAACTTTTAGCTTTAAGGATTCATCTATATTTAATTTAGAATTTAGTTTTTGAGAACGTTATTCAATTTCGGTATATTTCCTACTTGCTGAAGGGCACAGGTAACTAAATATGACATTTTATTATAATGGGTTTATGTGAAGATTGTTTTAAGTTCAATAACGCGTTAACGCAAATTCACTTTAACGGCACTAATTTTATTAACGCGCGAGTAACGTAGCGTGCATTTTCTGTTTGACCCGTGGCCTAACCCATAGTTGGAGAAATGGAGATGCACAGTATTGCCAACTTAGCGACTTTGCAGACCCCTTTAGCGACTTTGTCCCCCCCTTCAAAAAAGCGCCTAGCGACAAATATTTAGGGTTTGCCCAAATCTTATTTAGTTTCTGTGCGTCTGCTCTGTTCAGCGAGCGGCGGAGAGGAGCAGTTTTACATGCTATTGTAAAACAATACAGCTATTGTCTTTATCTTATGTGTATTTGATTTCATCAGACGACGGCTCAATTATCAGGATTTTTGTGCAGATTAACATATTGGAAGGGAGAGCTGGTTATGTAGTCTTAATGGGTCGCGTTTCAGTCACTATTTCATATTCATTCCATTGTCTGACAACAGAAACAGTAAAATATATCAATGAAAACAGTTTTACTGAGAATTTAGCTGCATCAAAATACAGTATGTGGGCACAGAAAGGCAAACAATTATAATATTAAATAATAAATGTACATTTTGCATGTTCAGAAGAAGAGCTGCCCTGTCCTGTGAAAATGTAAACAGGTTTGTGTAAGTAAATTGGTTAGTGCAAAGAAACTAAAATTATGGCACTTGCAGCTCCACACATTGTCATGCGTGTCATTGACTTCCCAACAACACCCCACATAATCCAACAGAAGCAAACACAATTTATGCAAATAGCCAGCTTCCCAGGAGTAGTAGGTGCAATTGATGGCACTCATATAAATATTACTGCTCCCAGCGTAAACGAGAACGTTTATGTGAACAGGAAGAGGTACCACAGCATCAACACACAAGTAGTGTTCGATGCAGACTACAATATTTTGGATGTGGTACCCAAATGGCCTGGGTCTACACATGACGCGCGAATATTGAATGAAAGTGGCCTGAAGCAGCTGTTTGAAAGGCACTTTGTTCCACCGGGCTGTCACCTAATAGGAGATAAAGGATACCCTTTACGCCGTTGGCTGCTCACCCCTTTCCATATGCCACTGACAGAAGCCCAACTCAACTACAACAGGTAGCCTATATTGTAAGCTATTTATGCCCAATTATTTTACAGTTTATTAATACAACTCTCTATCGTAATAAAGGCTATGAATAAGGTTTTAATTCCGTATCCCTTAGGGCACATCGTATCACAAGAAGTGTGGTGGAGAGAGGGATTGGCCAGTGGAAGCGTAGATTCCACATTCTACACTCAGAAATTCGGTACTCCCCTGAAAGAGTGTGCCGTATCATAATGGCTTGTGCAATACTGCATAATATTTGCAAGAGGCGCAACATCCCACCCCCACCAGAGGATGATGACGATGGAGAACCTGGAGATGCCAGCCCCCCTAGCAACATCAATCCATGTGATGGGGAAGCCTTCAGACAACACTTTGCCAACCTCCACTTTGGGTACACATAATTATGAATACTTTTTTTCTAAATTAAGTTAATAAACATTTTTTTTTTCAGGACATTTTATTCGTTACTCTTGTTTTTTTTTCTTTTCAGTGCTATAGTATAGTATTCCTGTTGCAGTGTCAATACTTTAATTTGAAGTTTTAGGCGAATCCCCTGCGTCTTCATTATAACTGAAAAATAAAACATTTTAAACGCTGAATATTGTCATGGTTTTGACATTTCACAAATCCGTCAGATAACAAACTTCCTCCAATTTATGTTATTTATTCAACAATCTTCAATGATTGTTCTTTATTGTAAACTCCCTGGAAGGTACTCCATAATATAGGAAGGAATTATCTTGCATTCTCACATTTACCTTATGTCTGACTAAATATTAAAATTAATACTCAAGCCCAAAACCACTGCATTTATGGTGCTAACTGACAATAAAGATCTATTCAATTCCACTAAAACCTTTTCAATGCCAACATTCATGTAAATGATTGATACATTTTTTTCTTTGTAGGTTATCTGGAAAAGGGTGCCATTTATTTTCAATGAGAATTGATAAGTGACCTATATTCTCGAGAGATTGCACATGGTTCACTGGAAAAAGGGTGCGAGACAACAGCTTATTATTCTATCCCACCACGTGTTCGAGACAAATGCGTGTGACTATACAGGTGCCAAAAGCACGCTTTAGCATCTTTATTGTGACACGACCAGTGACTGGTGATTTTGATCATCATGAAATGATATATTGTGGTGTAATCTTGTCATCATCACATCATACTCTTAGTTAAGTGTTTTTGAGCATCTAACCTGACCTTTACCTCTAAACCTAGCCATTTCTCAATATCAAACACGCAACAGGCAGATAAAAGTAGCCACAGTAATTTATACGAAAAATATTTTGAGTCTTCAATGCCCAAATGATTGTTTTAAGGAACAGACCCAAAATTGATCACCATCTCCATCCAACATAATGCTCAAATCTCATACACTGACATATTGCCTCTTTGGGTGGCAATTTTTGAATGTTTAATCGTAAAATCCCATTGGCTCCCGCACATCACATGACTAGAAGAAAAGCAGCAGGACTGATTTAATTGGATACCAACAGGCAGATGAAATATAACTGAAATATTTTTGTAAATTGAGATTTAGAGTAGGGATGGGGGGCTACAGCGCACGCCGGCACCTTTGTGTGTGCAATTGAAGAGCACGGCTCCAAGCACAGTACCGTTTCCACGCTCATTTGACTCTCCAGTTTGATGCGTTTGTAATAAACGATAGTTCTTATGAAGAAAAATGAGACAGAAGCAACAGTTGTGAGTGGGGTGGCCAGCCACAGCCCTGCCCCTGTGTTTAATATTTTTAACGCGTTAAACTGAAAAAATGAATCACCTGCATTAACACAGCAATTTTGACAGCACTAATATATATATATATATATATATATATATATATATATATATATATAAAAAATAAAGAACATAAGTGGGTCAATTTACAGTATTTTGGTTTTAACCATTAACGTTAACATCTGACAACACAATAAAATGAACACAATCCAATGTTTTTTTCCCCCTTTCTCCTCCCAGGAGCTTGTAACAAACAAGTTTTTTATTAGGCTATATTTATGTAGAGACTGAAGAGTTTGCGATTTGACATGTTTCACAGCTTCCACACCTACATGTACTTTCATGAACTTGTCAACGCCCACTTTGGTGTATCTGTTATTTAAAGGGCAACTCTACGCCCGAGTAGTTCACTTTTCCCAGCAAAGCCACAGGAAGCTGAATAAGAAGCACTTGCATCCTCCAGCCTTTCTCCTCCAATCATCATATTCAAAATGAGCAAGATTGTTGTTTTTACTAAAGAGGGCTTCGAGGGCAGAACAGCTGAATTCAAGAACGATGTCCACAACTTAGAAGAAAAGGGCTTCAACGACATCATCTCATCCATAAAAGTCATTGGCGCACCATGGGTAGCATATTATGACAAGAATTTCACTGGAAAGCACCGGGTGTTTGAGGAAGGAGAGTACGCTACCCTTCAAGACAAAGGAAGGTTTTCTTCCCTCAAGATGATCACAGTTGACCTGGACAACCCTGAAATCCAGCTGTTTGAGCATGTCAACTATAAAGGAAGAAGCGTTAACCTACACCAAGAAACCAATCTTCTCGAGATTGATTTCAGTGACATCGCTTCTTCCCACAAAGTGAAAGGTGGTGTCTGGGTGCTGTACGAGCACATCAATCGCCAGGGTGCCCAGCTCGTGTGTTTCCCTGGGGATCAAGTTCCCAGCTATTTGCCGCTCTACTTCAACGATGTGGCCAGCCATGTGCGTCCCTTGCTGCCGAAGCCATAGACAGCATCATATGCTTTCTTCAGCTGAATATAAACTGAAACCCTTTTGGAAAGAACGAGGCAGGTGGTGGAGAATGACTGATCTTGACCAGAAACGATGATTGTGAATGCTATGCTGTAAAAATTTTGAAGAAACTTCATGCAATCAGACCTTATCATTTATGAATATCTGTGTAAACACACAGTGTACATGTTAATTGGTCATATAACAATTTTGTTATACAACTGATAGTAAATTTTTAACCTACTGATTGCTTGGCTTTTCATCTATACCGATCAACAATAGTAAAAAATGTAATAAACTGGAATAAAATTGTATTGTTATGGATCTACTATAATTTCTGTTGTACGTGAATGTATTTCCCCTGCTTGATGAGAGAGATATTGAAAAGGGGTTTTGGATTTATATTATGCTGAGCAAGAGACAGAAAATAAATATCTTAATGCTCCTTGTTTCTTTCTTCTTTGCAGAATGCAGAAAACAGCAACCTTTCATTCTGAGTTGCCCCCTTTGTTATCCCAGTGGGCATACATAGTATTTTATTACTCATTACATTTATCACACTTCAAACTGAGTTGTTTCGTAAACCAACAGGTCATAATATGATTTTAAGAGGTGATAGTTTTCATCCAAAACCTCTTATTAAAAGCCTCCCTACTAGCTAATTTAAGCGTGTACGTAGAGTGTGTAGCACAGAAGAGTCTTACTCGCGATGGTCCGATGACTTGACTTCAAGATTCTTACATCGTGATTATCGTAGGGAATGGATAGAAGAAGCTAAGAGGAAAGTTGTTAATACTTCTCAGACACAGTGCCAATGTGGTACGTACGGTGGCCTATAAGTGCAAAACAAATCACAATTCTGAAAACAAAATAACAAATTACAAACGCAAATGCAAATATAAAAAACAAAATAACAATTCAGAAAACACAACAACAATCCCGAAAACATTATAACAAGTCAGAAAACACAATGACAAATTCGAAAACAAAATAAGTCAGAAAACACAACGACAAATCAGACAAACCGGAAGAGGTAGGTATAGTTTGAGACAGCGCCATTGGTTTGGGAATAGATTACTCACCGCTGACTGGACGAGACATCTGTCAATCAAGGTACAGGAAGAACCAGAAGAAGCACAGCAGAGTCAACTGAAGCATCAGCTCCAGTGGTGCAGATGGTAAATCACGAGTCATGTGTTTTTGACGCGATAGAGAGAGAGGTAGGGCACCTTGTCTCAAAAACTTTAATTTATTGCCCTCATAAAAAATCCCACCCAGTAAGTGGCCCAATCCCTCCCTCCCAACATAACTGGACACCTGTTGTACACCCCCACCATCTAGATGAGGAATTATCCAGTCCGCTGTGTTTAATGAATTTTATGACTTGTGTGTGTGGGGCCGTTGTTATGTGATTTAAACTTTAAATGGTGAGATTGTGTTAAAGGGAAGTTTTTATTAAAGTGTTTTTTTCACATTGTGTAAAACGTGCGATGATTTGTTTTCTCACCTACAACACGGCTTGTAGGGAAAACAATGTTAGGCAAAGCTAGAAAATAAAACATTAGTTTTCTTTTCTATCGTTTGACAGAGTTAAAGAAGAAGTGTTTTATTCACAAAAAAGCAGCAAACACGTTCGTTAACATTAGAAATGGTGTCTTATCTTACCGTGTTTGTGAAATAAGACCCTACAGTTTAAAAGTAAAAAAGAGCCTTAAAAATAAACGAATATCAGAGCGGATTGTTCGTTAAAACAAGGCTATCCTTGTCTGTCGTTACAAGTTAGTTTGACAGAGTTTTATTCAGAAAAAAGCTGTAAATACTAGAAAAAAGGCTGTCTTATCTTACCGTGTTGCGAAATAAGACCATACGTTTTAAAAGTAAAAAAGAGGCTTAAAAATAAACGAATATCGTTAAAACAAGGCTATCCTGCAGTAGTCTGTCGTTACAAGTTAGTCACGACAGAAAAAACGTAAAGACAAAGAATCCGCCGAGAGCCTAGAGCTGTTCCGTCAGACATCCGCGCTCTGTAACAGCCAAAGTACAAATGAGGTTGGAGACCCCCGGGCGGCCAAACCACGCCTACGGCCGTCCCCTAACACGTGTGAGGCGGTAGCCCCCGGATGTAACGCAGTGTTTAAAAAGACGAATTGAGTATGACATAGCAGCACCTAGACACAAAATACTCACGTAGGTTTTAAGAAATTGAAAGAAAAAAACATAATTATTCTGCATCAATGGCCGAGGCACCGTCACCTAAAACTCCCGAGAAGACCATTGAGGGCGTTATGGACGATCTCGCACTGGCACCTAGGAAGATGAAACACGGGCCGTGTCTGTCCAGGTTCCTCCACGAACCTTTGGATAATGTTAAGTGGGAGTTTCATTTATCCGGTAAACGCATATGCTGTTACAACTTTGACAAGATCAACAGAGAGGTGCGGTTGAGTACCGTGGACAGTGATGAAAGGTTCACCTATGACACCTGCGATGATCCCGAGTTGTTTTTCACCGTAAAAGACTGGAGTTTATTTTACAACTATGTTTGGCGTGATTTAAAAGACGGCTGCGACGAACCTCTATTTATAGGGGAATGGAACAGCATCACCCCTGGAATGCGTTACAGGGTATTAGGGGACCACATTAACAAGCACGCCGATGATTACATTTATATACTTTGTAGCGATAGCACCGAAGGCCAGCCTGAACGCGTATGGCCAATATCTGAAGAGGACCATCTCAAATACTATAGTATTAAATTATTGTTTCGCTGGCAAGATGTGCCAGCGTTAGAAGATATATTTGGAAAAATATTTGGCGTAACCGGACATAAAATTATTAAAGCAGTTGTCGGGATCATTCTGGAACACCTGGTTGACAGACGGTTAAAAGATAATTGTTACGGGTGTGAGACGGAACATCCGTCCCAAACGCAGCATTCATGTCTCTATGAGGCCCCTGCATACTACTTTCTGGGGTGTTTTGAATAATTGAGGGATAAAGTCTGTAAACACGATCTGAAACACATTCTGGCCCGTACCTTGAAACTGTTCGGGTTAGCGCCGCATCTCCAGAGAATTCAGGGGGTTGTCGATGGTGTTCTGTGCGACCTCAGAGATGAGATGTACATAGTGGGTGGATTGGCCGAGCTCAGGACGAAATTTGTGGACGAAACCTGTGAACAGGCTGTTTACGACGCCGTTGACGCCTGGAAGAAAAGCGCACCTGCGGCCTCCGACTAACTCGACAACATGGGGAATCTCTGCAACACGAGCTGTCTGACAAAACTCTTATTTAAACAACAAATTAAGAGAGAAATAATACATTTATTGTATAAGATTATCGATGATGAGACTGATTGTTATGTGAATAATAACCGTTTAATGAAATTAAAAAATCAAATGACTGTGGTACGTCGTATGTCGAATGAGTGGAGTGTTATGACGAATCAGTGTATTGCAAGCGGATGCGAGACCCGTACGACTGTTAAAAACATTCTTGAAATTATGCCTGGAACTGAAGAAAGTCTTAAAATAGGTAATATTTTATGTCTTTGTACTTATGTAACCGATGTATGTGTGATGCTATTGTCGAGAAACGAAACGGTTGACGTGTGTGAAATTATTGATGTATTAGTTGAAAATATGATTGAGAAAAATATTGTAATGTGTGTGAAATTCCTTCAATATCTAGATGTTGTGTAACCAATCATGTTTGACTATCGCTTCTACATACGTTGTAAATAAAAAACCCTTGACACTAACAGAGACCTCATTATTTTCTGAAAAAAGCATCGATGTAACATGTCTGAATTAATGAAAAAAGTATACTATAATCCCTCAGATCCTGGATCTTTGGGAGGTAAAGATAGGTTAAAACGCGGCGTGTTACAGGAATTCGGTGTAACTCTGAAGGATAAAGAAGTGACGGAATGGCTAGCTGCTCAGGACGCGTATACATTACACAGAACCGCACCTGTCAAATACAAGCGTAATAGGGTGATGGTGTACGGGAAAGATGCCCAGTTTCAAGCGGATCTGGTTGATATGTCTGCTTATTCGAAAGAAAACGATGATATACATTTTTTACTGACATGTATAGATGTTTTCAGCAAGTATGCGTGGGCTCGCCCATTAAAAAATAAGACCGGGGAGGAGGTCACGAAAGCTTTCGAATCTATACTCGGAGAAAATCGTGTACCGCAAAAATTACAAACAGATAAAGGCACCGAATTTTTTAACAAGCATTTCCAGCAACTGATGAAGAAGTATGACATACATCATTTTGCCACGGCGAGCGACGTCAAGGCTTCGGTGGTTGAACGTTTTAATCGGACGCTTCGGGGTAGAATGACTAGGTTTTTAACAGCCATCAATTCAAAGAGTTATTACAACGTGTTACAAGATCTTATAGACGGATATAACGCGAGCTATCATAAAAGTATTAAAATGAGGCCCCTGGACGTTCATAAAGAAAACGAAAAGGATGTGTTTAATAATCTGTATGGAAAGATGCGTAAAGACGCACCTGTCTTTAAGTATAAAATTGGTGATCTGGTTAGGGTATCTAAAGTCAGAAATGTGTTTTCTAAGGGGTATGAGCAGAATTACACAGAAGAGTTTTTCACTATAGCGGCGTGCGTTCCCCGGAATCCGCCTGTGTACAGATTACAAGACTATGACGGGGATATTATCGAAGGATGTTTTTATGAGAAAGAATTACAAAAAATCATCGTGAATCAAGATAAGTCGTTTAAAATAGAAAAGATTTTAGACCAAAAAAAGAGAGGTGATCAGATATTCTGTCTTGTGAAATGGGTCGGATGGCCGATTAAATTTTCGTCATGGTTACCGGAACGGTCCATCATGGATATACAGCATCCTTAAAGTAACGTCAAGAATGTCATAAGAGTCATTCCTGAAAAAGGCACATCATGAGTGAAGATGGATTCTACGTTACCCTTCCTTGCAACGCGTCAATGGACGTATATCCTGACAATCGTATTTCTAATTACAAAACAAGACTAGCCAAAAGTATGAATCTCAAAGGGCAATGGGAGGTCGGTTTTATCGAAATTTATTATCCTATCACATGGTTCACGTTTAACGCTGAGGACGCGGCGTTCGTTATTAACACGAATCCCACTATACTGGGTTATGATGAGAAACGTCACAAAGAGGCTGATGGTCTGATTATCTATATTAAAGAAAAAAATCTTCAAAACATCTCTAAAGTGTATGATACCTTAAAACCAGGCTATTACGAGGATGTGTTGTTTCTGGTTAGAGAAATAAATGCAAATCTACCTCCTAGAGTGACTATAGGATACGATCATGTCAAAAACAGGATATTTCTAAAAGCACCGTCGAACACCTCTTTAATATTTTATGGAAAGTTGGCTATTATCTTAGGGTTAAAATCGGGGACACCTCTAGGATCTGTAAAGCAAACGGCCAAAGATCATACTGATGACGCGCCTGTAGTGACTTATGCCCCGTATCAGTCCGACATAAGAGGCGGTTTTTATAGCATGTACAGTACATATACACGGACATAATTGAATACCAATCAGTCGGCGGGGCTCACGTCCCGCTACTGAGAACCGTACATATAGAGGGATCTTCTAACGACATCGTTAGTGTTAGATTCGATAAGCCGCATTACGCATCTGTGAATAAATCTGATATTACAGACATATGTATCGAAGTCAAAGACGATCAGAACAAACACGTCCGCTTCACTTACGGTAAAGTCGTGGTTAAACTCCACTTTAGGCCTGTGAGATAAACTTTAACGAAAACTATGGACCCCGAGCGTTATGTTGCCTACTACCGAAACCAGGCGGGTAATGGGTTACCCGGATATGCCGGTGGGCCTGTTATGTACGGATCCGGTATAGGAGGGATTTTCAAAGCCCTTTTCAGAACCGCTCTACCTCTGTTGAAAAGGGGCTTTAGTATTGCAAAACCACATCTAAAAGCTGCAGCGAGAAATATAGCTAGTGACGTTGTAACCACCGCCCTATCGAGATCGTATAACGCTAATAACAACGAGGGTCAAAACGGTAAAGGGTTAATGGTTATGTCATGCGGATCTTTTAAACCACCCGGAATGCGAATGCGTAGGGGGAGTGGCCGCGTGAAGAAAGTTAAACGAACTAGTAAGAAACGCATGATCGCAATACGCTCACAACGACCCCGCGCGAAGAAAGCTGTCCGGAGGAAAAGACCTCTCAACAGTATATTCTAAACCATGTCTCTATTCCACAACATGTCGGAGGAGTGTATTAAATCCGAACTAGATTTATTTACAGTGCCTATGACCCAGACGTCTATTGAAAAAAACACTTACGTCGAAATACCTCCTCTATCTGCAATAACGGATTCATCGCCGATATAATTTTTTATTGCGGGGACGGGTGAAGATTACATTGATTTAAATAACACACTGTTATACACACGGATCAAAATAACAAGGCCAGACGGGTCCGATATAGCTGACGGTGCACCTGTCGGCTTAATAAATTACCCCGGAGCATGCATATTCTCGCAGGTGGATGTTTCTCTAGGTGACCGTCTGATAACGCAGAGTTCTAGCACTTACCCTTACAGGTGTTTGATTGAAGCGCTGATAAACTTCGGAAGAGATACCCTCGAAAGTGTCTTTTCAGCAGGATTGTTTTACAGAGATAAAGCCGGACACATGGACGCTACTGATCCTGCGGGGGAAATACAGGGCTGATGAGACGTGCTGCGTTTACCAACGGTAGCAATGTGGTAGAATTACTGGCCCCCATACATAGTGACATTTTCTTTCAAGAAAAATTAATGTTGAAAGGTGTGGATATAAAAATACGTATGACCAGAGGTAAAGACGAATTTTGTCTGATGCGAGATGACGCTATCGCTTATAAACTCAATATTGTATCCGCATCTCTTTTCGTGAAAAAAGTTACGGTCTCACCAGGCGTTCGATTAGGACACGCACAGGCTCTGCTATCAACCACCGCTAAGTACCCTATAGAACGCGTGCGTATGCCTAAAGAATTTCTCCATACCGGCTGGTTCTCGCGTGTCTAATCAAGAAAATCTTTTTCTAGGAACGCTGCCAAAGGCCATCATTTTAGCAATGACGGAAAATTCAACTTTTTCTGGGACAATAAAAACCCCTTTGCTTTTAAACATTTTAACTTGGAATTTATGGCTTTATACCGAGACGGAATCCAAATACCATCCAAACCTCTACAACCCGACTATGAGAATGGATCGGCCGTGAGGGACTTTTATCAACTCGTATTATCTACTGGAAGACATCTTAAAAATAACCCTCTGGCAATAGATCGTCAGGATTATCTCAACGGATACACCCTCTATGGCTTTAATTTATCACCCGATGAAGATTGTTCCAATCACGTTTCGCTAACTAGATCGGGAAATATTAGACTCGAAGCCCGTTTCAGACAACCGCTCTCACAGTCCATAACCATTATCGTATACGCTATTTTCGATTCGATTATTGAAATATCCAACCGGTGACAGGTGTTGATCGACTATTACTGAGAGGAGGAAATGAATACTGTACAACTAACAGCCGCTATGGATAAAATTACATACGACACGTATTTTTTAGGCGTGCTACCGTGTGATTACCTACCTAAAACACCGTTAAAGGATTTACCCGCCATGGTTATTTTTAACATGGATCCATCCACAGAAGCGGGTCAACACTGGGTGGCCGTATACATAAACAAGGACGGTGTTAGTTGTTTTTTCGACACCTTTGGCAGAGGGCCTAAAAATCCATCTTTTCCAAAGATCGTCCAGGATTTTTTAAAAAACAATTCTATCCGGGTGCAATATTCTAACAAGCGGATTCAAGATTTCACATCGGATGTTTGTGGTCAGCATTGTGTATTTTTTCTGTATCACATGTCAAAAGGATACGTTTATGAAAATATTGTTAAAATGTATTATGACGATCCGATTAAAAATGATGACATGGTCGTTCGTTTTGTAAAGAGGCTGAAACCCCCGACTCTGTGATACATTTAATTGTATTCAGTGTGTGCAGATCTGTAAATCTCTGTAATACTCCTAGAACAGTTCTATAATGTCATGTTTAATAAATAAAAGCTTTGTAATCACAAAGGTGTGTGTGTGTGTCTGTGTCTGTGTCTGTGTGTGTGTGTGTGTGTGTGTGTGCGTGCGGTATAAATAAAAGACAATAACCAGGTAATGAGTCATTTCTTTATTTGATTAACAATGTATCGTTAATACACATATATATATTTACAAACAATAATGTTAAAAAGTTAACCACGCGCTAGCATCAAGATCTGGCGAATTAAACACATTTTCATTGGGGTTACGCATCCGTTTTTTCAACTGTGGTGTAATCTTTGGCGGCATCTGCTGGACGTGTGAGGGTGTTTTCCTTTTAAGAGCTTCGACCGTACGTTTAACGTGTGTATTACTTATTGTCGAAAATGATATGTTTAAAACGGCAAAAGCCTCTAGAAATTCGTTCCATCCCCGAGGTCTGTATTCATCACGGATCGTATGCAGAGCCGTTATACCTTTAACCAGATCCAATACGTGCGAGCCACTGATTACGCGGTCTTTAAACACAAACTCTCCAGAAGATGTCCATGAAGACAGATGTTTGGCATTAGACATTTTATCCAAAATGTATTTGACGTTTTTTAAACTCCTCCGCGGTATATTGCTTAAGATTTCGTTAACGATCTGGTCCTCTCCATAGTCGTTATTAGACGTAGGGTTAACAGGTGCGCTAAGAGCAGGTGCATCAGCATCGTGTTTTGGTATTGTAAGAGTTAAAGTACCGCTCTCCAAATCGCCCTGTTTTACTATAGTTACTATATAAACCTCTGTAAGACGTTGGAATAAAGTTTAACTTTCCCGTGAGGATCTAAATCAGTCCTTTGTAATATATTTCTTATGGCGATATCCAAATCGTTCTCCACAGTTTGTTGAATTGTCTCGCAAACACCGCCCGCCCTTAATTTATTCAGCTGGTTCTGCGGAATTACATAATGCTTTTCAGCATATTCCATTCCTAATGCTGTCTCGATATTAAACTAGTGATAAAAGGTATAGCTACACTTAACAAGGGTACGAGAAAACCACCTCTCTGATTAATCATACGTTTTTTTCTCACGACGGTGATCTTTTTACTCGCGGCGTATTTGATCTCATCTTTTCTCTTTTTTAATCTTCGGTACTGGGTGGTATTAAGAGGTATGGTCCCGCGGAGTAGGCTACGTTAAGAGCTATCTCGCACAACGATAAAATCAGTTGGTCCGATGCCGTCTGTAAAATGACGCGCCGTTGTTTAAGAGATGCCTTATATAATAACTTTAAAAGAGGCAGGTTTTTACAAAGCCTGTCGCTCATTTTCTTTTCTGTATGTACACCACCTGATGCTCCGAAAACAGCCCTGATCTGAGACGAAAGCGTTCAGGCGTTTTAGCTTTAAAGTCGATCAAAAGGCATCCGAAGGGTTGATTGGTCGCGTCCTGATAACACTCCATAAAATATTTGGTATTACCGGGAAAAATCTGCCGTCCTAAAACCATTATTTGCATCACGTCTCTGGGGTTCTTGTACAAAATAATATAGTGAGTGTTCAACGTAATAGTTCTACTGGTGACAGGCTTTGTAAAAACCTGCCTCTTTTAAAGTTATTATATAAGGCATCTCCTAAACAACGGCGCGTCATTTTACAGACGGCATCGGACCAACTGATTTTATCGTTGTGCGAGATAGCTCTTAACGTACTCCGCGGGACCATACCTCTTAATACCACCCAGTACCGAAGATTAAAAAAGAGAAAAGATGAGATCAAATACGCCGCGAGTAAAAAAACCATCGTGAGAAAAAAACGTATGATTAATCAGAGAGGTGGTTTTCTCGTACCCTTATTAAGTGTAGCTATACCTTTTATCACTAGTTTAATATCGAGACAGCATTAGGAATGGAATATGCTGAAAAGCATTATGTAATTCCGCAGAACCAGCTGAATAAATTAAGGGCGGGCGGTGTTCGCGAGACAATTCAACAAACTGTGGAGAACGATTTGGATATCGCCATAAGAAATATATTACAAAGGACTGATTTAGATCCTCACGGGAAAGTTAAACTTTATTCCAACGTCTTACAGAGGTTTTTAACTATAGTAAAACAGGGCGATTTGGAGAGCGGTACTTTAACTCTTACAATACCAAAACACGATGCTGATGCACCTGCTCTTAGCGCACCTGTTAACCCTACGTCTAATAACGACTATGGAGAGGACCAGATCGTTAACGAAATCTTAAGCAATATACCGCGGAGGAGTTTAAAAAACGTCAAATACATTTTGGATAAAATGTCTAATGCCAAACATCTGTCTTCATGGACATCTTCTGGAGAGTTTGTGTTTAAAGACCACGTAATCAGTGGCTCGCACGTATTGGATCTGGTTAAAGGTATAACGGCTCCGCATACGATCCGTGATGAATACAGACCTCGGGGATGGAACGAATTTCTAGAGGCTTTTGCCGTTTTAAACATACCATTTTCGACAATAAGTAATACACACGTTAAACGTACGGTCGAAGCTCTTAAAAGGAAAACACCCTCACACGTCCAGCAGATGCCGCCAAAGATTACACCACAGTTGAAAAAACGGATGCGTAACCCCAATGAAAATGTGTTTAATTCACCAGATCTTGATGCTAGCGCGTGGTTAACGTTTTAACATTATTGTTTGTAAATATATATATGTGTATTAACGATACATTGTTAATCAAATAAAGAAATGACTCATTACCTGGTTATTGTCTTTTATTTATACCGCACGCACACACACACACACACACACACACACACACACACACACACACACACACACACACACACACACACACACACACACACACACACACACACACACACACACACACACACACACACACACCTTTGTGATTACAAAGCTTTTATTTATTAAACATGACATTATAGAACTGTCCTAGGAGTATTACAGAGATTTACAGATCTGCACACACTGAATACAATTAAATGTATCACAGAGTCGGGGTTTCAGCCTCTTTACAAAACGAACGACCATGTCATCATTTTTAATCGGATCGTCATAATACATTTTAACAATATTTTCATAAACGTATCCTTTTGACATGTGATACAGAAAAAATACACAATGCTGACCACAAACATCCGATGTGGAATGATGATCTGGTCCACATCTGGCACATGAGGAATGATGATCTGGTCCACATCTGGCACATGTGAATGATGATCTGATCCACATCTGGCACATGTGGAATGATGATCTGGTCCACATCTGGCACATGATGAATGATGATCTGGGCCACATCTGGCACATGAGGAATGATGATCTGATCCACATCTGGCACATGTGGAATGATGATCTGGTCCACATCTGGCACATGAGGAATGATGATCTGGGCCACATCTGGCACATGTGGAATGATGATCTGATCCACATCTGGCACATGTGGATTGATGATCAGGCCCACATCTGGCACATGAGGAATGATGATCTGGTCCACATCTGGCACATGAGGAATGATGATCCGGGCCACATCTGGCACATGTGGAATGATGATCCGGGCCACATCTGGCACATGAGGAATGTTGATCTGGGCCACATCTGGCACATGTGGAATGATGATCTGGTCCACATGTAGCGTGGAATGATGATCTGGTCCACATGTAGCGTGGAATGATGGCACTTGTGTGGACCGCTCCTGTTTGCCAGATCTGGGCCAAAAGCAGGCCATAGCAATGCCACATGTCAGCCAAGAGCAAAGAAATATACCACACTGGACCTTATCTGAGCCACAAAATCTTAATATATTATTTATAGAGTCATCTCAGTTTGTCTAAGCTTGTTAACAAGCTAAATCACTGAAGGAAAGAAGAAAAAAAAGACAAACAGAAACTCAAGAAATACAACTTACTGCAGCAACAGCCTTAGATGAATTCAGCTGAAGAAAAAATACATTAAATCTCTGAAGATCTCAGCAGAGCAGGATTAAACAACTCCACAAACAGCATCACCAGCTTCACTTATTACTAACCAGACTGACTTTATTTCTGTTCGAGGTCTACAGAAGTTCGTATTGAGAATTAACAGGGGTTTAAATCTAATGTTTGTTTCAATTGACGTCACCATAATGGTCTTATTGAGATCTTATTGAGAATTAACTAAGGTTTAGATGTTGATTTATTGTTTCATTTGAAGTAACCATGTTAGAGATCAGTGTCTGCTTTAGTTGGGCTCTTCACCCTTGACTTCTGTGTTAGTTGTTTTTTTTTGTTTTTTTTTGCCTGTTGTAACCATGTGTTTCTCGAACATATTTGTTACAACTCAAAAGCCCAGAGAAAATGATCAGTAGTTGGTTGTTATATATTTATAATGACAATCATCTGTTAGTGAACTGATCTCATTGAGAGTGAACATAGACTCGTTGTGTGTCTAATCTCTGATTAAATAGATGTTGTATTGATTATAGTGAAAGTGATTCTAAGAGCTAGTGACTCTGTGACAGTCAGTTATTAATGACTTTTCAAACAGTTTGTCCACAAACAAGTTTTAATCTATCAGCTGGACTCACACAGACATTAAGACTCAGCTTATGAACCTCAACAATGGTGGCCATTAAAAAATAAAAATAAAATAATAATCATGTTACAAAACTCATCAGTGGCTCCCAGCATGCATTGCTGCATGATAATATTTTTTTTTTTAATGGTCACCATTGTTGAGGTTCACAAGCTGATTCTTGATGTCTGTAAGAGTCTAAATACTACCATAGATTAAAACTTTTTTTGTGGACAAACTGTTTGGAAAGTCCTTTATATTAACTGACTGTCACAGAATCACTGGCTCTTAGAAACACTTTTACTATAATCAACACAACATCCATATAATCAGGGATTAGACACACAACGAGTCTACATTCACTCTCAATCAGATCAGTTCACTAATAGATGATTGTCATTATAATCAAATAACAACCAACTACTGATCACTTTCTCTGGGCTTTTGAGATGTATCAAACATGTTCGAGGAACACATGGTTACAACAGCCAGACAAAAAGACAAAAAAAACAAACAACTAACCCAGAAGTCAAGGGTCAAGAGCCCAACTAAAGCAGACACTGATCTCTAACATGGTTACTTCAAATGAAACAATAAATCAACATCTAAACCTTAGTTAATTCTCAATAAGATCTCAATAAGACCATTATGGTGACGTCAATTGAAACAAATGTTAGATTTAAACCCCTTTTAATTCTCAATAAGAACTTCTGTAGACCTCTAACAGAAGTAAAGTCTGTCTGTTTGTCTCTTTTTTTCTTCTTTCCTTCAGTGATTTAGCTTGTTAACAAGCTTAGTCGAGCTGAGATGACTCTATAAATAATTTATGAAGATTGTGTGGCTCAGATAAGGTCCAGTGTGGTTTATTTCTTTGGTTTATTTATTTGCTCTTGGCTGACATGTGGCATTGCTATGGCCTGCTTTTGGCCCAGATCTGTCAAACAGGAGCGGTCCACACAAGTGCCATCATTCCACGCCACATGTGCCAGATGTGGACCAGATCATCATTCCTCATGTGCCAGATGTGGACCAGATCATCATTCCACATGTGCCACATGTGGTTCAGATCATCATTCCACATGTGCCAGATGTGGGCCTGATCATCATTCCACATGTGCCAGATGTGGACCAGATCATCATTCCACATGTGCCAGATGTGGACCAGATCATCATTCCACATGTGCCAGATGTGGATCAGATCATCATTCCTCATGTGCCAGATGTGGACCAGATCATCATTCCACATGTGCCAGATGTAGATCAGATCATCATTTCACATGTGCCAGATGTGGATCAGATCATCATTCCTCATGTGCCAGATGTGGGCCAGATCATCATTCCTCATGTGCCAGATGTGAATCAGATCATCATTCCACATGTGCCAGTTGTGGATCAGATCATCATTCCTCATGTGCCAGATGTGACCAGATCATCATTCCTCATGTGCCAGATGTGGACCAGATCATCATTCCTCATGTGCCAGATGTGGACCAGATCATCATTCCACATGTGCCAGATGTGGACCCGATCATCATTCCACATGTGCCAGATGTGGACCAGATCATCATTCCACATGTGCCAGATGTGGACCAGATCATCATTCCACATGTGCCAGATGTGGGCCAGAGCTGGGCCGACATTATGTTGCTATCTGGGCATCCACATCATCCATCAATGAAAAAAAGAGGCACAAATTTGGTTAAAAGCTTGTGGAGTGACGTAGGCAGCAATGTGATTGGATGATAGTTAACACATATTGTGTTGGACACACTGTGTTGTTTCTCTCTCTCTCTCTCTTTCTTTTTACACATGATCAATTAAAATTACACAAAATGTGTTAAAATGGCCATAACACAAAAATGTGTTATTAATTAACATCCTTTTTGAGAGTGTTGTTGGACTGGATATTGGTCACTAATACAGAAATAATTATTAAGTCAGGTGTGTAAGAATCTATAGTCTGCCTCGACCCAGCTTACACTCCACAACATGTTTTATCATGCTCATTTCCCAAAATGGTTTAATTATTATAGAGAAGAAGAAAGTCAACAGAACTGTTGACTGTAGACCATTTGGGATGCTCACATCCTGAGCAAATGGTCACAATTGTAGAATGGGAGCAGGTGTGGGTCACCGAGAACTACCTCAGACAAAGGGGTGTCAGAACTTAATTAACATACAGACCACAGCTGTTACAACAGGAGCGACTTCATTTACATGAAGGGTAGTAAACTGAAAATGTATAAAAAGGTTTGAATTTAGGATGTTCTGGGTTAATTTCGACTCCGTTGAACCCAAAGTACTACATGTGCTTTGTCACTGCTATGCTGCAATAAACATCTTCATCAAGATCTTCAAAGACCTCAACACTTTTTCTTACAGGTGTAATATCTGATTGTTTAAAAGACCACTCTGCTATCTTTTGTGTTTGGAAAATAAAAATCCCTCACCTTCCCTGAAAATATATTACAATTAATATAAGAATATTAATTATGACTATTTCATTTATGAGCTAGTGTCTATTAATTAGAATAGGCTTGAGTTAATTCCCTCAGTTGAAGATGCTTGGAACTTTTTTTATTCTGAAGTTACTAATGTAATCAATAAGCATGCACCGTTGAAAACAGTCAAAGGCTTCCACTAAAGAGTTAATTATCAATAACGATTATATTTCTGATCCTTTACAGATATCTTATGCATTCAATAAGCATTTTACATCCATCGGTACTCACTCTACAGTTAATTTTTCTGACACCTACTTTCCCAGCTGCTGTTCGAATCAGACATTTTCTTTTAGTAAAATTTCTCCTTCTGATACTTTTAATGCAATATGTGGGTTAAAAGAACATATTTCGCCTGCTCAGGGTGGCTTGGAAGCTAAATTTGTTAAACTTGCTCTCACATTTTAATATATATCTTTTGACCGACTTATTTAATTTGTCTTTGTCTACTTGTTCAATACCTTCAATATGGAAATGTGCTAAGATTATTCCTCTTTTTAAAAGTGATCTGAAACGGATCTGAAAAATTACCATCCAATTTATATTATTTGCACTGTTGTGAAGGTTTTATTGATAAAGATCAATCCCCTTCAACATATGCAGCATATTTTTTTTTGTTCCTAGAATCTTCGCCGAAGTTGGCCTTAGATCATTTCAATATAAAGCTCCATTAGATTGGAACAATCTCCCTCCTCCTCTTAAATCAATCTAATTTTTCTGACTCTTTAGGACACACTACAGAGTGTTAAAAGTAACACTGAAGCAGTGTTAAAGTTAATGAGGTAATTAAGAGAGTCATTGAGTGATGATTTACCATTATTGAACACACCTGATGTTAACAAGCAGAATTCCCAAAGAAGAAAATCACAATTTTCAAAGTCACCATTATAGTGGTCAGTGTTTACTTTAGTTGAGCTCTTGACCCATGACTTTTTAATATTACATTTTGTTTGGCTGCTATAACTAAATTATAGCAACCAGACAAGCAAAGAGCAGAAATCTTTGGGTGGTGATGATTATAGTTTGACATAATCTTCATGTATTGACCTGAATAACTGAGTTAGGTTTTCTTTGTTGTTTACGTTAACACATAGTGATAAAACATGTATAGCCTGAATGCACTGTAAGTCGCTTTGGATAAAAGCGTCTGCTAAATGCATAAATGTAACACTGTAAACGACAGAAGATCTGGCATTTTCAGTATAATCAGACAGATGTTTTTAAAACTTATTTTGATAAAAAATTTAAGATTTGACTTTAATTTAGACACACAAACATCAAGAATCAGCGTGAGAATCACAACTATGGTGACAATCAAAAAAGCATGTTTTAGCCAATCAAAACTCATCCATGGCTCCCATCATGCATTGTGGCATGAATAAATTATGAGCAGAATTGTCTTTTTTCTTTTCTTTTTGCTATTTTTATGTGACTTTTTAGTAGCTTGTTTTGTGATGTTCAGAGTTGATCTATTTATCAGAATATGCTGTTTGTGACCATTGTAGAGATTCATACGCTGATTCTTGATGTCTGTGTGTGCCTAAAAGAAAGACTTTTCTGATTTTTTGCATCAGAACAGCTCATAGATTAAGATTTATAGAAATTACAGAATTTTTCACTGTGGAATCACAAGGCTGTTGTAATCGAAGGAAATTAAACTGAAATATTAGACTCTAAATGAGTTCAGTGATTCAGACCAACATATGTTAGAACATAATCATCAACACCACCACCTGATGACTTTTGCTCTTTGCAAAAGTCTGGTTGTTATAAATCAATTATAGCAGCCAAATAAAATGTAAAAAGTCATGGGTCAAGAGCCCAACTAAAGTAAACACTGACCACTATAATGGTGACTTAAAAACTTGTGATTTTCTTTGGCTACTCTGCTTGTTAACATCAGGTGTCTTCATTAATGGTCAATCATCACTCAATGACTCTCTTAATTACCTCATTAACTTTAACACTGCTTCAGTGTTACTTTTAACACTCTGTAGTGTGGACCCATATAGACACCGAGCTGTGTTAATTTGACACCGGGGATTTTTCTGTGTATATCAACGCTTGTGTTTCAGGGTGTTTGTACATTTGGATTTTTATAGTTGTAGACTGTGGGTGGAAGATTAGGGGATTGAGCTGTTTGCTTGTCTAAGTGTTTTTTTCTATTGTGTTGTAATTTGTATTGTTTTATGTGCAAATGTATGTGCTATTGAGACCCCCTCGAAAATGAGATGGATCATCTCAAGGGGCTACCCCTTTAATAAATTTAAAATTCTAATTCAAATCCTCACTTAACAGCATATACAATATTGCTACTTGGGTATTTGGGAATCTAGTCCTTTGGATGGACCAAACGTTGTCTCAGTGTAGTCACTGGTTTAAAGGGGTGATCTAATGGATTTTTTCAAAGGCTTGATTGCGTTTATGGGGTGCACAGCAATATGTGTTCATGCTTCATTTCTTTTTTAATAAATCACATTATTTTTCACATATTTTACCTGTATTGTACACTGCTTTTCAGCTAGAATAAAAATGGCCGGTTGATTTCCTGGTCCTGTGAAGGCCCTCCCTCAGAAATTTGCAATGGGCTCTGATTGGTTAGCTGGCCCAGTGTGTTGTGATTGGCTAAACCGCCTCTAGTGTGCGTCTAAAAGTCCCACCCCTCACCTCAGTGGCATGTGCTCCGGTTGTATTGTAAACAATGGCGTCATCTATATTGCTTATCAATTTGAGCCCGAATGAGACCCAGAGAATATTAGTAAAGAGGATCGTGCATAACCTGTGCAAGCACGACTTTTAATGGTAGACCTATGTTTTTTGTTTGTTGTTGTCTCATACTTTTAGATACGCTGCTATTATGTTACTGCTTATGTTAGCTTGAAATGATGCTGTGCTCGTCACGCTCTTCAATTGCTCGCACAAAGGTGCCGGCATGTGCTGTACCCTGTATCATTTCATATCAAAAGCGCAAATAAAATTACATGCATGCACTGTCGTGGTCAGTTAAGTCATGAAGTTACCAAAAAGGTGATAAAGCTGCCGTAAAACTGTGCATGCATGTGTTTTAAATCAGTCACATTTAAGAACATGTCTCTGAAATGGTTTTCAAAACTGTCCTTTTAGCATCCCAGCTCTGTCTCCCTCATCTAACACACCCGATTCAAATCGTCAGCTCATTAATAGAGATTTTAAGACCGGAAGCGTGTCAGAAAAGGTAAAGAGAGTTGAGAGAAAATACGATGCGTGTCAGATCCACGTCACGTTCAGCAGCGGCAGCTCTTAAAGAAATAGCAGCCAAAATAACCTATTAACCCAGCTGCTGTGATGTCTGTTCATCAAGAACAAAAGAAAAAAAAAGAGGAAATCAATAACTTTTATAGCTTTAAGGATTCATCTATATTTCATTTAGAATTTAATGTTTGATAACTTCAATTTCAATTTCTGTATATTTCTGCTGAAGGGAACAGGTAAATATGACAGTTATTATAATGGGTTTATGTGAAGATTGTTTAAAGTTCACTTAAATTAGAAGTTATTTTTCAAAGTCTAATAAATGTTAAAATTGATATTTCTCAACTATACTGTAATGTTGAATGGCTATAGTCAATGTTTACATAATAGGGGAGAAAACAATTTTATAGAGACAGCAGTGTACTGTATCAGTGATACTGGCTTTCAGTCATAAAAAAAGATGCCATTAAACAAAAATAAAAATATACTGTTTTTTTGTACATTAATTTGAAGATTTAATATGAAATTATTGCAATATAAAATTATATTTAAAAACTTTAATGTTTAGAGGGGGGAAGCTTTTGAAATCTTTTTGCTCTTAGCCTAAGTAATATAAGCTATAGACTAAGTAACCTAATGTTGGTATAATCTGTAAACAACGCACATCATAAACCCATTTTTTTAAGGCAAGTACCAGATAGCCTAATGGGTGTCGTGTCATGAAATGTTTTTAATATGACAGAAACGTCTGGGTTATGTACGTAACCCTCGTTCCCTGATGGAGGGAACGGAGACGTTATGTCGTTGACGACATAGGGGATTTACCTGGAAGCCCCAATCACCTCTGACTTAAGAGAAAACGCCAATAAAATTTTTGCATACCTGAGCCACTCCCCGTGCATAAGGGTATAAATGGAGACAGGGGCATCCACTCATTAGGTTCATAGCGTATAGGAGGAGGCAACACATGTGGAGTGAGCCCTCACCCCCAGGGGGCACGGCTCGGCTTGGGTACGCCAAGGCGATGGCATCCACTATCCAGTGGGCCAACCTCTGCTTGGAGACAGCCTTCCCTTTCTGCTGACCTCTGTGGCAGACAAAGAGCTGCTCAGAGCTTCTGAAGCTCCGGGTGAGGTCCACGTATATGCGTAACGCTCTTACGGGACACAGCAACACCAAGGCTGGATCTGCCTCCTCCGAGGGCAGTGCTTGCAGGTTCACGACCTGATCGCGGAAGGGCGTGGTGGGAACCTTAGGCACGTATCCAGGCCGGGGTCTCAGGACAACGTGAGAGTAGGCTGGCCCGAACACAAGGCACTCTTCGTTTACCGAAAATGCTTGGAGGTCCCCGACCCTCTTGATGGAAGTGAGCGCGGTCAGGAGCGCTGTCTTAGCAGACAGGAATTTAAGCTCAACTGAGTCCAGCGGCTCAAAGGGACCCCCTCTGAAGTCCAGCCAGGACGATAGAGAGGTCCCAGGAGGGCATCAGGGGTGACCTAGAAGGATTTAACCTTCTGGCACCCCTCAGGAACCTCACGATGAGGTTGTGCTTTCCCAGGGACCGGCCGTCCACTGCATCGTGATGTGCTGCGATAGCAGCCACATACACCTTCAAGAAAGAAAGCACTACTCCAATCGTGCATCTTCGGGGGTCTTCTCAGCGAGAAGAACACCAGTTCACGAACAGACTCCATTTCAGTGCATAGGCTTGCCTCGTTGAGGAAGCTCTAGCCTGAGTGATGGTCTCTACCACGGCCCCTGAGAAAGGAGGTCCTTCCTCAGAGGAATGCGCCAAGGAGGGACTGTCGCAAGGAGAATGGGTTTGGGAAACCAGGTCCGGGTGGGCCAGTACGGCGCAACCAGCAGGACCTGCTCCTCGCCCTCCCTGACCTTGCACAGTGTCTGTGCGAGCAGGCTCACCCGGGGAAACGCATACTTGCGTAGAGCCTGAGGCCAGCTGTGTGCCAGTGTGTCTGTGCAGAGGGGGGCCTCGGTCAGAGAAAAATACAGCTGGCAGTGGGAGGACTCGCGGGAAGCAAACAGGTCCACCTGAGCTTCCCCGAATCGACTCCAGATCAGCTGGATCGTCTCGGGATGGAGTTGCCACTCTCTGGGGAACGTAATCTGTTGTGAAAGCACATCGGCTGCACGATTGAGCTTCCCCGGAATGTGGACAGCGCGCAGTGATTTGAACTGCATGTGACTCCAGAGGAGGAGATGGCGGGCGAGCTGTGACATGCGACGTGATCGTAGACCTCCCAGCCGGTTGATGTACGAAACAGTCACAGTGTTGTCCGTCCGGACCAACACGTGCTTGCCTAGCAGCAGTGGCCGGAACTGCCGTAAGGCGAGGTGCACTGCCAACAGCGCTAGGCAGTTGATGTGCCAAAGCAGTCGAGGCCCTGTCCAGAGCCCCGAGGCTGCCTGCCCGTTGCGTGTAGCGCCCCAACCCGTGCTGGAGGCATCCGTCGTGACAACAACATGCCGGGACACTTGTTCTAAGGGCACCCCAGCCCGTAGAAAGGCAAGGTCCGTCCAGGGGCTGAAGGAGCGGCGACACCGTTGTGTGATACTCACCCGCAGTGTACCGCGGCGCCATGCCCATCTCGGGACTCGGGAGTGTAACCAGTGCTGAAGTGGTCTCATATGAAGCAATCCGGGCGGCGTGACTGCGGCTGCGGATGCCATATGCCCCAGGAGCCTCTGAAAAAGTTTCAGCGGAACCACAGCCTCTGAAGGAACTCAGGCAGTTCAGCACTGATTGGGCGCGCTCGTCCGTGAGTCGGGCCGTCATACTCACCGAGTCTAACTCCACACCGAGAAAAGAGATTCTCTGCACAGGGGAGAGCTTGCTCTTTTCCCAGTTGACCCAAAGCCCCAACTGGCTGAGGTGCTGGAGCACCAGGTCCCTGTGATCACACAACTGCTCTTGAGACAGGCCAGAATGAGCCAATCGTCGAGGTAGTTGAGGATCCTGACACCCACTTCCCGTAACGGGGCAAGGGCGCCCTCCACGACCTTCGTGAAGACACGGGGAGACAGGGAGAGCCCGAAGGGGAGGACCCTGTACTGCCATGCCCGACCTTCGAACGCAAACCGCAGGAACGGTCTGTGTCGCGGAAGGATCGAAACATGGAAGTAAGCATCCTTCAGGTCGAACGCTGCAAACCAATCCTGGGGCTGGATGCATCTGATCATCCGCCTATGCATCAGCATCTTGAAGGGGAGCTTGTGCAAGGCCCGGTTCAAAACTCGCATATCCAGGATCGGTCAGAGGCCACCGCTCTTCTTGGGTACGATGAAGTAAGGGCTGTAAAACCCCTGCCTCATCTCGGCTGGAGGGACCGGCTCGATTGCATCCTTTTCCAGGAGGACAGCAATCTCCTCGCGCAAGACAGGGGCGGGAGGTCGCCTGGCGAACTGAATCGTGTAGCCGAGCCGAATCGTACGCGTGAGCCAGCGAGACAGGCTGGGCAGCACAAGCCACGCCTCCAGATGCCGTGCAAGTGGCTACAATGGTACGATCGGCATACCCGCGGTGGTGCAGCGAAGCGGAGTAGAGCTGGATGGCACAGAAGGCGGCACATTCTGAGGCTTCCTGGCAGAACTCCCAGGGGGGACTGGCTAGAGGTGCGTGGGGAGGCACTGCGTCCCCGAACCGCGCTCTCTTGGCTGCTGACAAGATGGGTCATGGGCGAGAGTGAGGAGGCAACGCGTCGGACACTGTCGGCCTGTAAACCTGAAATGAAAGGAATTTGCTCTTTCTTTGAAAAGGTGGGTACCGGTCAGCGGCGGAACAGAAACAGAACAGAACATAAGATTCTCCACCCGGCCCTCCTCCAGGGGAAGGAGCGGTGCTGTACTCGCCATCTCCTGAGAAAGAGCAAATCTCAACATCTCCAGGTTGCCCGCGTTAGGGCCGCTTCGTCGATTTCCTGGACGATTTGGGGCCCGGTAGCGCGGGGGGCACCACACTCCTGTGAGAGGCTCGACGCACCGGCCTAGGTGTTACCTCAACGCGGGGCGGAGCAGCTCTGGAGGTCGCAGGAGGGCGCCCACGGTGACGAGCAGATGAAGGCCCGGCCCTGGGGGCAGCGGTGGTAGACGGTGCATCACGCCGGGGCAGGATGTGCTGGATGGCCTCTGTCTGCTTCTGCACTGCCGAGAACTGCTGGGCAAAGCCCTCGACAGTGTCGCCAAACAGCCCAGCCTGTGAGATGGGGGCGTCAAGAAAGCGAGCTTTGTCGACGTCCTTCATCTCTGCCAGGTTGAGCCAGAGATGGCGCTCTTGGACTTCTTCCGTGCGCAGTTCCTGCATCAACCCTGGGTCGGAACTACCCTCGTGCATCTGTTTGAGTGCCTTGGCTTGGTGGACCTGCACGATAGCCATGGTATGCAGGGCAGAGGCTGCCTGGCCCACAGCACTATAAGCTTTGGCCGCGAGAGCGGCCGTCAGCTTACAGGCTTTGGACGGGAGACGCGGACGATTCATCCAAGTGGCGGTGTTTCATGGGCACAAGTGCACCGCGACCGCTCTCTCCACCTGGGGAATGCCCGCGTACCCCCTGGCAGCCCCACCGTCGAGGGTAGTGAGGACGGAGGAGACAGACAAGCGGCTTCTGGCCATGAAAGGGTCCGTCCACGACTTCGTCAGCTCCTCGTGCACCTCCGGGAAGAAAGGCACCGGAGTAGAACACGGTTGTGAGCCGCCCTCCGCTCTGAGATACCAATCATCCAGCCGCGAGGGCTCGGGACTGGGCGGTCTGTTGACCTCCAGCCCGATACTCGAGGCTGCCCGGGCAAGCATGGCTGTCAGCTCTGGGTCCAGTGTGGCGGTGGCGACAACACCCGAGGGGGGCAGCCCCGCTGAACCATCATCCTCAGAGGACGAGAGCCCATCCCCCGATGCTGCGATCGACATCCTGTCCTCGGCTGGCGCACCGAAAGAAATGCTGGCCCTCCCGTGGGATGAACCAGCGAAATCATCCGGGAGCCAAACGGGACGCTCGCTGCGTGAGGCGTAAGAGGTCCGTGGGGACGTACCCAGCGGAGAGGCTCTCAGATCTCCCAGAGCGCCAACCGACGGTCCAGAGAGCCAGAGAGACCGGGGCGGGTGGCGGCAGAGGGTGCCAATCTTTTCAGAAAAGAAAGGCGCGATCGCAGCAAAGTCATGTTCTTACGCCCACAACAGACGCATGAATCATCCACGAACGCATCTTCAGCATGTTGGAGGCCCAGACACTGAAGACAGCGATCGTGTCCGTCGTCCGCTGACAGAAAGCGACCGCAACCAAGAGGACACGGATGAAACGGCATCTTGAAAAAGACGCGCTCGTCCGTGATTTGCGCTTTTAGAATTTGCTCTTTTAGTTGAAGTGCCCAGGGGAATCGCTGCTGAGATGGACTCCGCTGACTGCACCGTGACGCCAACCAGGAACAAATAAAAGGTGAAAGGCTCTGTGGAGATCAGCACACTTCTCATCCACTCGGCTCCGAAGCAAAAATCTAATGAGTGGATGCACCTGTCACCATTTATACCCGTATGCACGGGGAGTGGCTCAGGTATGCAAAATCCACTAGCCAATTTTCATTGGCATTTTCTCTTAAGTCAGAGGTGATTGGGGCTTCCAGGTAAATCCCCTATGTCGTCAACGACATAACTCGTAGTGACCGACAGATAGGGAACTGTATTTAACATGATCACAATTTAATAAAAAAGTTAGGCATATTAATTGTAATGATTTAATTGAAATGATTTCCATGTTATTCAAACAATTAATTCGTCTATAATAATTTTGGATAAAAGTTTATAAATCTAAATTTCTTGGCACAAGAGATGCCATACATTTAATAAAGTTAAAGGCATTACAAAGGTTTTATATAAAAAAAAAACTTTAAGGTGTCAAATGTCACCTTATAATAGGAAGATTAATTTCTGTCAATGATCATCAGATGTTCCTAAATTATTTTTAAGTATAAGCACAATAGAATGAATAGAATAGAAATGTAAACATAAAGTCCTTAAGAATGTAATGTTACCTTTTAAAAACTAATTGCAAACGTTTATGCAAAGTGTTAACTATTAAATATAATCTACAAATCATGCAATACTGTACCACTAAATAATAAATGTTTTGAGGGCTTAGCTAAACGGGCCAATTAGAGACAATTGCTAATCATTCAGATTTTTTATTAAATCATTCTTCCATTTCACTAATCAATTTTCTTTCTTCTTTTTTTTTTTATTAAACACAAGGAGTCATTGATGATGCTTACATTATAACGTGTGCAAATTCACACACAATGTATCTTTAATTTGGCCAGAATTGCATGTGCCTGTCTTAATATCCAAAAAGGTTTAGAGAAAATATGAAATAAGTTTAATGTTATTAAAGATTATAAAGGGTTTTATAATTAAATGCATCCGAAAGGTCATCTTAAATTACCATTATTAACCCCCCCCCCCCCCAACTAGAGTCCCCCCAGTGAATTTTGCCCATTTCCACCACTGTGTATATATATTGGGTTATTAATGAATGAAACGCCTTTGTCCGTGTTCACTCAGTCTCGAATCGCGCTCACAGAAAGCGCTTGAGAAACAGTGTCTCTGTACACTTTCAACTAATTTTTTCTTTTTGTGTCTCGAGCAAGTGACTGTATGACATTCACTTTACATGATTTGACTGATTTTTACATAGAAAGGGTGACAGCACACCGCATTAAATAATGAACATTCATGTTTTCATAACCACTGGCCAAATTCAAAAACTAAAATTAAATCATCTTTAAGAGCAAGGGGGCCCCCTGGTTTTTAGGGGGCCTACTCAGCTTGCATACTTTGCGTATAGAGAGGATTGGCTCTGGGCAGGGCTCATACTAGTACTCTTTAAATCTTTTATATTGTTGTGTCCTCTAGAAACTCCTATCTACATAGAGACACTGAGTAGTACAAATAATAAAACCTAAAAACCTGCTGCTCAACATACTTGAGTTTGTCCAGATTCTTGAGTTTTTCAGAGAGCAGCTTGACTCCTGAATCTCCTGGGTGATTGTAGCTCAGATCCAGCTCTCTCAGGTGTGAGGGGTTTGAACTCAGAGCTGAAGACAAATAACCACAGCCTTCCTCGGTCACCATACAGCCAGACAACCTACAGGCACACACAGCAACAGTCCACATTACATTAGTTTGGCAGTCAGATGTCTTTAATTTATGCAGAAGCTGTTATTTTTTCTGTAGTTTCAACAACTAAAGTGAAATAATCAGAGACAGTTATACTCCATTAAAGTACAAATGTACATAAAAACAGGCACAGAGTGTTTCTACATTGTCACTAGACACCCAGGGTTAAAACTTGAAGTGCCATTTTTAATTTATCTCGCTGTGGCATAAAATATCATTTTGTGCTCATTCAGCATTATCATGAAAAAACTAAATTTCTCTAAATCATTGGACATTAAACATCTTGGCCCACATTTATCAATCTAACATAAAAATGAGTGCTGATTCAAGTGCACAAATCAACAGGGTTCATGTGTGATTCATAAAACATTCATATGCCGCCAATCCCAACATACAAATAATCAGACGTTGACATATGTGGTGGCTGAAAACAATTGTCACTTTAAAATCACGGCCCTAGAAACACCCCGGCTTAGAAGCCTTGCCCCTAGTGTAGGAGCCAAATTAAAAGTGTATACCTTTAAGGAACCTGGCAGGAAGTAGCTATTAGCGACACTGTTTGATGGCGTCACTGGCTTTGCCGGTGTTAGACAGGAGCACGCTACCTGAGGAAGCCAAGCCGATACAGCTTTTCTGCGGGAAGAAAGTTTGCCTAGTGTCGCATTTTATTTTGTTACTTGATGCTTTTTTTTGTGCTTTTTATACCTTGATATCGCTTTTCATATAATTCCGAGTTAGTTAATCAGCAGATGTAAAGAACTACTCCACCCTCATCAATAACGTCAAGCAACGGGAAGAATCAACAAATCAATGGGAATAAATCATCGGCACTGTAAGTAAAGCCTTCCTTGTATATAACTCACACGCTTGGCTGATAGAACGTGGCAGAACACCATAACATAGTAGAAAAGCTTTTGAACGAGTTACCGGCATGCACACAATGGAAAATAAAGAATAAAGGACCATTGGCGAGTGTTAATAATGGCTGATGAAGACGCTCAGTTAGAAACACATGTTAGAAGCACAGGACAAACTGTTATGGAGCTGACGAGATGAGAGACGTGCGGATCCATATGCAAGGCTTTATTTTGAGACATGGTCAAAACACAGGCAGGGTCGGACAGTGGCAAGCAGGTATAACACAGACAAGGCAGAGAGTAATCCTAGGGCAAGCGTGGGTCGACGATCGGCGAACAATATCCAACAGGGGCAAGGCAAAGAGAGATAATCCAGGTACACCGCAATAATCCAAACGAGGTGCAAACAGATTCCGAACGGTAAGGCGAAGGGTTAATCCAGGAAACACGGGCAGATTTCAAACACAGGAAATCTAACAAGGCAAGACTATAATTACTGAGAGGGCTCCGTAGAGTAGCTATCGCTAGGCTAACGATATGTGCATACAATACTTGGCAGAGAGCAAGAGGAAGTCCAAGGTTTAAGTAAGCTGTGTAATCAACTGTGTGATCAGTGTAGTCAGCTGTGCATCGTCAGTGCAATGGATTATGGGGAATGTAGTCTTAGGTGACGTTCAACAGTTAGTGTAGTGCAAGAGTCCATGTGGTGAGCGAGTGACCTCTGGTGGCGAGTAAACGGAAGTGCATGGACCAGATTCATGACACAAACAAACTGAGTGTGCAAAGCACGAAAGAAAACTCACTCAGAAAGCTGTCCATGCAGCTTTAGTAAAGCACAAGAATGCAAGGAAAGCATCATTGGCGCAGTTAACCAATAAACGGAATGTGATAGAACCGCTTCTTAAATCATAATTAGAAATTGCAATTAGAAAGAGAAGAACTTAAATTAAAAGCAAAAAAATACAGACATTGCTGTTTCAGAAGCTCAAATAAGGGCAATTGATTTAATGGATAACAATGAGTTGCAGCAACATCCAGTTACAACTGCTGAAGATAGAATGAATGAATATTTTGAATCTGCGCGGCTGCTTTCTTTTGAGACCTATGAAGAAGCAGATGATGACGACGACGATGTGAAAGATGATGATGATGATGATGAAGAGAATGAAAGGTCTTATGTGAAATGTCAAGGAATTAAAGATAATGTGACTCGAAAGACTAAAGTTGTAAACGTTCAAGCAAAGCCGTCTGTTAAAGGAAAATTGCAACCCACACTTAAGCAAGAATCCATAAATGACAGATATAGTACAAGACTGCTGCATGCTATAGGCATTGAGAAGGATCTTATTAATGTTATGCAAAGTCAATACAAAATAACGGAAATGTTAGTTAAATAAAAGAAAATAGCAGTATTCACAGGGGATCTACTAGATTACCTAACCTTTATAAGAACCTTTGAGCACTGTATTGAAGATAGAACAAACAACAATAATGAGAGACTGCTTTTCTTAGAGCAATTTACTAGTGGAAAACCACAAGATCTTGTAAAAGGTTGCCAGCATATGGATCCACAAAGAGGTTACAAAGAAGCCAAGAGGCAATTAGAAAGACACTATGGCACTGATATCCTCATCGCAAATGCATATTAGGAAAGAATTGTGAACTGGAGCCCATCAGTTCAGAAGATGGCAGGGCACTGCACTCATTTTCACTGTTCCTGCGTGGTTTAACACCATGTAAGAGATTGATGCATTGACCGACATGAACCATGCCACAAATCTGAAGTGTGTGGTATCCAAGCTTTCATATAAGCTAAGGGAAAAATGGAGAACAACTGCTTATAAGTATTACGAACATAAAGGAAGAAGACCTCAGTTTAAGCAGTTAGTTGAGTTTATTGAAAGACATGCAAATATGGCCATAGACCCATTGTTTGGTGATTTACATGAAGTTGTAATGAAGGACAGTAAACCAACAAATGTTTCAAAATCCAAACCTAAACTCACCATGACTTTCAAAGCAAGCAGCTTCGCTACTATAGCAACAATACCAATCCATCAGAAGTTCGCTGCAACATTGAATTGTATATACTGAAAGGGAAAAGATGGATTAGAAGGATGTTGTAAATTCAGTCAAAATCTCATGATTACAAAATTTCATTTTTGAAAAGAAATGGTGTCTGTTTTGGCTGCCTAAACAAAGGACATATTAGCAAAAACTGCAAAAAAAATTATGACATGCAAAGAATGCGCATTTAATCATCCGACAGTCTTGCACATGAAAAGATGAGCAAACAACAGTCAGATACAGTCAGAAAATTCGCTTGTAAGTAGTGCATTGGTCTGCATGGAAGCAAATGCCCATACAGGGGCCGGTAGCATTCAAACCACACCAGTTCCAGTCATTCCTGTTCAAGTGAAATCTGCAATTACAAATCAGCTGATACGCACGTATGCATTTTTGGATCCAGGAAGCTCTGCAACATTTTGTACTGAAACTCTTAAATACAAGCTTCAAATCAGTGGAAGAAAAACAAGAATCCTGCTACAAACAATGAGTCTAGAAAAACCTGTTAACACTACTGTACTCACAGGTCTTACAATTAGCAGCCTAAATTGCGATGTCTTTTATGAACTCCCTAACGTGTATATTCAAAGGGAAATACCAGTAACACAAGAACAAGTAAATACCACTGAAGCATTAAAGAAGTGGCCATACTTGAAGGAAGTCCATATACCATCCATCAAGGCAGATGTTGGACTGCTTATAGGAATGAATGCTCCCAAATTGCTAGAACCTTGGAAAGTTATCAACAGCCAAGGAAATGGCCCTTATGCTGTAAAAACTGTGTTACCTTGGGTTGTTAATGGCCTCGTTGACCATTGCCGAACAGAAAGAGACACGGTAGTCTACACAAACTGTATTTCAGTGTCTAATTTAGCTAATATGCTGGTAAAACAATATAATCACGACTTTCCAGAAAAGGAGTACAACGGAAAGTCAGAGATGTCACAAGAGGACAAAAGGTTCATGAGCCTGATGGAGAATGTTCAAATCAAGGATGGACATTATCAGTTACCACTACCATTCAGAAACATCAATGTTGAAACGCTAAACAATTACCAACTAGCTCTTTAGCGCATGTCTTGCCTGCTCAGAAGATTTGAAAGGGATCCAAAGTTTAAAGATGAATGTCAAATTTCTAGAGAATGTCATAGCAAAAGGACATGCTGAAATCGTACCTCAGGAAGAGCTAAAGAAAAACAAATGGTAAGGTGTGGTACACCATGGTGTTTATCATCCAAAAAAGGCCACAATTCGTGTTGTCTTTGATTGTTCAGCTTCCTTTTGTGGAATGTCACTCAACAATGAACTAATGCAAGGTCCCAATCTGACTAGCACACTTTTAGGTGTCTTGCTTAGTTTCCAAAAGGAATCAGTTTGCCTCATGGCTGATGTAGAAGGCATGTTCCATCAAGTCAACGTTACTGAACCTGACAAAGACTTTCTCCGCTTTCTATGGTGGCCAAAGTGTGATGTTAGTCAAGGACTCACTGAATGTAGAATGACAGTCCACCTGTTCGGTGCTACATCTTCATCAAGTTGTGCAAGTTATGCTCTAAAAAGGACAGCACATGACAACAAGAATATGTTTTCTGCAGAGACTACTCATGTAGTAAAAAAATATTTATATGTTGATTATTGCCTTGTGTCTGTTCCTACAGAAAGGCATGCTATTATACTTTACAAGGAACTTTGCGCACTTTGCTCACATGGAGGCTTTCGGCTCACAAAGTGGATAAGTAACAGTAGACAAGTCCTGGCATCCATGCCTGAAGATGACAGAGCAAAAGAAGTAAAAAAAATCTTAACTTAGACTCTGAAAACCTTCCTACAGAAAGAGCTCTTAGAGTTCATTGGTCTGTCAAAAAGGACACATTCAATTTCAAGATTTCACTGCAAAACCAAACATGTACTAGAAGAGGAATCTTATCCCTTTGTCAGTTCTGTGTTTGACCCATTTGGATTTGTAGCTCCTTTCATCTTTACTGCAAAATACATCATGCATGAGCTTTGCAAGCTTAATTACGGATGGGATGAGAGAATTCCAGACTCATTCATCCAACCACTGAACACTCACTGTGTGTTTTGCTTCCCTGTAAGCTTCCTGGAGGAATTACGTCTCCGGGCTCCAGTACTTCTACGCTCCGTTGTTTCCCGTGGATCATCCACAAAAGGAAACGGGACGTTTCCTTCAATCAGTTAAGCCTCTCAACCCAACCAGCTACCCTTCAGGATTACTGATCTGTGTTCTCTCGCTGCTTTGGTCTAATAAACCTGTTGTCACGCATCCTTGTGTCTCCTGAGTATTTGTGACAGAGATGTCACTCAAGCTCAGTTGCATAATTTCTGTGATGCGAGCGAGAGAGGAAATGGCACTGTATCTTATCTACGACTTGTCAATGCCCAAAGAAAGGTTCATGTATAATGATACATGAACCTTTCTTTGGGCATTGACAAGTCGTAGATAAGATACAGTGCCCAAAGAAAGGTTCATGTATCATTATGAATGATACATGAACCTTTCTTTGGGCATTGACAAGTCGTAGATAAGATACATGTATCATTCATAATGGGGAAATCAAGAGTGGCACCCTTGAAGTAAATGACCATACCAAGAATGGAATTAACTGCGGCAGTGCTTGCAGTAAGGTTATTACTTAGGTTATTATTGGTTTGTAGTAGGGCTGGGCGATAATTCGATAATGATAATTATTGCGATATAATTTTCCTCGATAAAACGATATGAAGAGTTCGATAAATGTTCGATATAATGTTTATGTGCCAAAAGCGGAACGAAACAGCGCGACTCATTTGAATCGCGCCACACGGACCGTTTATCCGCTTGGATCAAAGTCAAACTGCCGCGCAGCGCGAGCTCACTAGAGCAGATGCGTTTAGGTCACGCGAGCATTAAACAGCACTGTGAGATCCAGTGTGAAGCTCATGCATTCACCGATGAACACAAATGACTCCGTGATTTAAACTAGTTTATAGCCTAACAGGAGAAACACTGTGTGTAACAAGACAGTCAGAAGGCTTTTCAGTCTACACATCGCCATCATTTACCATGGATTTACTGTAGTAACACTCACTGCACCATGGTATTGTGGCACAAATGTGGGATATTCACACTGAATTTTATTACAGGAGTAATGGTATAAAATTATAATGTATGTATTTGTGATTAAGCTATAGCATGTGTGCATTTATACTGAATGTTTTTAGACTACTGTTTTTCATACAAATAGGCTACCTAAAAACCATATAGTTATATTTTTACCATGGTATTGAGGTGTTATATGTGTGGTTTTAACTGTGTTTATCATGATTTAAATGTATGCTACTATGGGAGACCAATGCTTAATAAAAAAATTTGATCAGAATAAATATAACCATATAAAACTGAGGTTGCTACAATTTTTACAGATGTTACTGATTTTAAAAATTAACAAAAATGCACCTCTGCATCTTAACTCAAGCTACTATCAAATGTGCATTTCTAAGAGACAAAAAAGTGATATTATTATTATTAATATTATCAGGCAACTCAAACCTGTTTCTTGATTTGAAACAATATCACTCATTAGAACATGCAACAACTAAGAAATTAATTTTTCTAGTTAGAAATTTATTTTGTTAAGGAAAATTAATGGTCTGGTTTCTACAACTTTCACTTTGGAGCAAAATTCTGGGTTTAAACTTGAAAGAAATAAAGATTTGACATTTATCGTGATAATTATCGATATCGACTGATATGAAAAAAAATTATTGGCCATATCGCCCAGCCCTAGTTTGTAGTGTTTGTTTTGTTAGTTATTTGAGATCCTTTTGCTCATTGTCTTTTCTTGTATGGTGCATGTTCCCTATCATTTGTCCTTTAATAAAACTCCATATTGGCAAATTCCAGAAGGACTGGCCAAGATAAAGCTGTTCTCGTGGCTTCATAAGTGCCTGGAGCTCACATCTCTGAAAGCATCTAAATAAACTGTCAAACGGGCACTATCTTTATATATTGTATCAATCAAATTTCTTAAAACTACATTCCTTGACACAATAACAGTAATAATATTGTAAAATTATTGTGGGTTCGCTCTTCCACCATTGACGCTCACTGAGACAAATGCTGTCAGCATAAATAAGACAAACAAGTGGAGTGATACAAACAGTGAAGTGGTTAAATTTCTGGGGCCAGTTGCACTAGAGGTGTGCCGAAGCTGAATACCTTATTCGGAAAGGCACGGATAATGGCTTCAAAACAAATAATGGATAACAAATAATTCTGCTGAATAATATTCGATTGAGGCTGACACAGTCACTCCTCGTGTTTGCTGGATAACGGGTGAGCCAGGGGAGCAGTGAGACATTATATTTGACATACATATATGTCTATCACAGATTTAACAATAAATGCAGGAAAAGGGAAAAAAGGGTAAGTATGGCATGTGTGTGGCAGCCGGAGGGTGGGACTTTTGGCCCTGTGCCCCGCAGCACCTCTCCTTGATGGCCTGTAGTAATGTGACATGGGCAGGGGTCTAACTTATGTCATGCTTACGGAGGGCCCAGAGGCAGCCTTACACTACCTTACCATTTATAGCTTTATTATTATTAATATTGTTGTTGGTGTCGTTAGTATTACTACTACTACCATTATTATTATTATTATTATTATTATTATTACTATTTGTCCTCTTCTCGATCCTCCAAAGTTCCCCTTGTTTCTGATGAATTTGTTTATTGTAATATTATTATTGTTACTATTACTAATTAATACTATTATTGTTGCTATTTGTCATCTTCCTCATCCCCGAACTTTCCCCTCATTTCTGATTAATTGAGTTCATTATTATTATATTATTTTTATTATTATTGTTGTTGTTGTTGTTGTTATTGTTATTGCTACTACTATTAATTTGATTACTTATCACCTTCCTCATCCTCCAATATTTTTTATTAATGCTATTATTATCATCATCATTATTATTATTATTATTATTATTGTCATCATTAGTATTGCTATCAATGTTTTCTACTATTGTTATGTCTGTTGTACTTTTCTACATGTTCCTTTGTTTAGATACATCCACCCCACATGTTGGCCGTCATGTATGTTTTGTTGATTTGTCACCTGTAAATAGTATATCTATTTGCATAAAAAAAGATATTATACAAACGACTGAAGTCACAACGCAATAATCAGTATGTGAAATGAATGAATGTAATCTTTATTATTATTATTATTATTATTAATTAGCGCAAATCAAACAACCCCACTGCACCGCACATTTCTCAGAAATCAGAGAGCTTGGCAAGTGTAACATCTAAAGTAACATACTAACATACTGAAGTCACTTACTATAGTATGATGTCATAGTTAAGTCAAGTCAAGTCACCTTTATTTATATAGCGCTTTTAACAATAAAGATTGTGTCAAAGCACTTAACAGTATAAAGTTGGAGGATAGAGTGTCAGTAATGTATAATAATAAGATTAAACACTCAATTTTCAGTTAAGGGCATTTCATTGAATTCGGAGATGTCATTGTCTAGCTAAGTTTAGTTTAAATAGTATCTATGAAATCAAATTGACGATAATCGCTAGAAATGAAGTGTCCCCAACTGAGCAAGCCAAAGGCAACAGATGTCATACACATGTTCTACTATTTGATATGTATTTATATTTTAGAACACTGATAAGGCAAATGGTCTAGAAACACAAATATTTTCCAAACTCTGTTTTCATTTTTCCATAATTTTCCATACCGGCAAATTACTTAAGTGAAATTCCATACTTTTCCAAACTGTGTAGGAACTGGTGAGCCAAGCAAAAGCACTATATTATACAACCTCTACAATTTTTTTTTATTTTAGCTGCTGACCAAAACATATTCAAGTGAGTTACAGTCATGGCCAAAAATATCGGCACCCTTGGTAAATATGATCAAAGGCGGCTGTGAAAATTAATATGCATTGTTAATCCTTTTGATCTTTTATTTAAAAAAATCACAAAAATCTAACCTTTCATTGGATAATAAGAATTTAAAATGGGGGGGGAAATATCATTATGAAATAAATGTTTTTCTCAAATACACGTTGGACAATTATTGGCACCCCTAGAAATTCTTATGAGTAAAATATCTCTGAAGTATATTCCCATTCATATTCACAATTTTGAGCACTCTAGGGTGATTATGAACATGAATTTATCCAGCCATGGCTTCCTGTTTCACAGAAATATAAATAGGAGGGAAAACAAAGCCCAAATTCCCTTAATCATCCATCACAATGAGAAATACCAAAGAATATATTTCTGATGTGCAGCAAAAGATAATTGAGCTTCACAAATTAGTGAAGTGGCTTTAAGAAAATTCCCATTTCCACCATCAGCGCAATAATTAATAATTTCCAATCAACATAAAATGTTACGAAACTGCCTGGAAGAGGACATGTGTCTATATCATCCTAATGCACGGTGAGAATGAGAGTTTGAGTGGCCAAAGACTCTCCAAGGATCACAGCTGGAGAATTGCAGAAAATAGATGAGTCTCGGGGTCAGAAAACCTTAAAAAAATTTAAAAAATTTAAACAACACCTACATCACCACGTTGTTCGGGAGGGTTTCAAGAAAAATTCTCCTAGCTCATCCAAAAACAAACTCCAGCGTATTCAGTTATCAGACACGGCTGGAACTTCAAATGGGACTGGCTTCTATGATCAGATGAAACTAAAAAAATTAGCTTTTTAGCAACAAACACTCAAGATGGGTTTGGTGAACACAGGGATAAAAAGTACCCCATGTGTACAATTAAATATACTGCTGTATTTTTGATGTTGTGGGCCTATATTTCTGCTGGAGGTACTGGACATCTTGTTTAGACACATGGCATCATGGATTCTATCAAATATCAACAGAAAAAAAATCAATAAGTGACTGACTGTTAGAAATCTTATAATGGGCCATGTCTGGATATTCCAACCGTACAATAATCCAAACACAAACCTCAAAAAAAACACAAAAATGGGTCACTGAGCACAAAAATCAAGCTTCTGCTATGGCCATTCCAGTCCTCTGACCTGAACCCTGTAGAAAATGAGTGAGGTGAACTGAAGAGAAGAAGCACCAACATGGAGCTGGGAATCTAAAGGGTCTGGAGTGATTCTGGATGAAGGAATGGTCTCTGATCTCTTGTCAGGTGTTCTCTAACCTCATCAGTCATTATAGGAGAACATTTAGAGCTGTTAAACTGGCAAATGGAGGTTTCAAAAAGTATTGAATAAAAGGGTGCCGTTAATTGTGTCCGATGTGTATTAAAGAAAAACATTTATTTCATAATGATATTTCCCCCCCATTTTAAATTCTTATTATCCAGTGAAAGGTTAGATTTTTGTGAATTTTTTACTTAAAAGATCAAAATCAAAAAGGATTAACAATGCAGATTAATTTTCACAGCCTTCTTTGATCATATTGACCAAGGGTGCCGATATTTTTGGCCATGACTGTATATCATGAATATGGGCTTAAAGTGCACACTAAGCTTTAATTTGAGGGTATTCTCATCAGAATTGGAGGAAAGCTTAAGGAATTACAGCTCCTTAATATGTACCTCCCCCTTTTTCAAGGGACCATGAGTAATTGGACAGTTGACTCAAAAGCTGTTTCGTGGACAGGCGTGGACTATTCCTTGATTATTTCTACACCAGTTAAGCAGGCAAAAGTTCTGGAGTTGATTCTAAGCCTGCCATTTGCATTTGGAAGCTGTTGCTGTGAACCACACCATGCAGTCAAAAGAGCTCTGCATGCAAGTGAAAGAGACAATTGTTAGGCTTCAAAAACAAAACAAATCCATCAGAGAGATAGCAGGAACATTAGCAGTGCCCAAATCAACAGTTTGGTACATTCTGAGAAAAAAAGAACACACTGATGGGCTCAGCAACATAAAAAGGCCTGGACGTCCACGGAGGACAACAGTGGTGGATAATCAGAGAATCCTCTCCATGGTAAAGAAAAACCCTTTCACAACATCCAGCCAAGAGAAGAACACTCTCCAGGAAGCAGACGTGTATCTGTCAAAGTCTACAATCAAGAGAAGGCCTCACCAGAGCAAATACAGAGGGCTCACAACAAGGTGCAAACAAGGCCAGATTAGACTTTGCCAAAGAAACATCTAAAAAAGCCAGCGCACTTCTGGAAAAGCCTTCTTTGGACGGCTGAAATTAAGATCAACCTGTACCAGAATGACAGGAAGAAAAAAGTATGGTGGAGGCTTGGAACAGCTCATGATCCAAAGCATACAACATCATCTGTGAAATTTGTAGCAGTGTGATACATGAGCTGCATGGCTTCCAGTGGCTCTGGGTTACTGGTGTTTAGTGATGATGAGACAGAAGACAGAAGCAGTCGGATGAATTCTGAAGTGTATGAGATATACTCTCTGCCCAGATTCAGTCAAATGGAGCAAAGTTGATTGGGTAGTGCTTCACAGGACAAATGGACAATGACCCAAAACATACAGCAAAAGCAACCCAGGAGTTTTTGAAGGTAAAAAAGTGGAATATTCTGCAATGGGCAAGTCAGTCTCCTGATCTCAACCCAATTGAGCAGCATTTCACTCGCTGAAGACAAAACTAAAGGCAGAAAGAGCCACAAACAAACAACAACTGAAGTCAGCTGCAGTAAAGGCCTAGCAAAGCATCACAAAGGAGGAAACCCAGTCTCTGGTGATGTCCATGAGTTCCAGACTTAAAGTGCCCCTATTATGCCTTTTCAAATGGTTGTAATTCCTAAGCATTTTATGTTATATTTTTGTTCAACCCCTTGAATTAAAGCTTAAAGTCTGCACTTCAATTTCATCTTAATTGTTTTATTTTTAATTCTGTTCTGGTGGCATACAGAGCCAAAACTATGAAAATTGTGTCAGTGTCCAAATATATATGGACTTGACTGTATATACTTTCACAGAAAAATTACATTGCTAATATTTATGCCTGTCTTAATATCTTTGCTTTCAATTACTAAACCATAGATTTGTAAAAATTAATTTTATAAATAATATTTTGTGAAATCATGGGAAACCTTAAAGCTTCTTGTTGCTTCAACAAATTTATAAAAATTCTCCTTTCAGATTTGGGAAGACGTTTGGTGCATTTTGCATTTTCAAATCCATGTTTATCCGTGTTGACCCAAATTCACAGCACTTGCATGAAATGGAGTTTGTGTGAAGCGACATTTCACTCTGAGACATTTTCTCGTGTGGTAATGAATACAGTGTCATGCTTCACTCTCAAACTAAATGTGGTAGCATGTTGTTAATAATTTTATGGAAAACAGTTTACCTCAGTATTTTCAGGTTACAGTTTCTCTTCAGTCCATCAGAAAGCAGCTCCACACCTGAATCGTCCAGGTCATTATTACTCAGATCCAGCTCTTTCAGACGGGAGTTGGAGGATTGTAAAACTGATGACAAACTCTCACAAGACTGAGCAGTGAGTCTACATATGGAAAACCTGAACGAGAAAAAAAACAGTAATTGCACACAGAATAAATCTTAGCAATGTGATTTTTAATGATTAATTTAATGGGGGAAAAAATCAATGAAAGTGTTTGAAACCAAACCTCAGGATCTCCAGCTGACAGTGTGAACCCTTCAGTCCATCAGAAAGCAGCCTCACTCCAGAATCCCGCAGGTCATTGTTACTCAGGTCCAGCTCTCTCAGACGGGAGGATTGTAGAGCTGATGATAAACTTTCACAGGACTCACCAGTGAGATTACAGCCACATAGCCTTGAAGAGAACAAAACAAACAGCCATATTAATGTGTTTATCAAGTTTATTTTCTGGACTGCATGTTTGTCCTGAATACAACATAATCAGACAATAAAATGGTATTAGTAACAGAAATAAACACAAATATCAAGGCATGTCAAAAAATCTCCAAGGTCCAAAAAACCCACTCCTGAGTGTTAATTTCATAACTTATCTGTGCATTTGTGCACAACCCTGCAGCTAATCAAACTGACTCATGAACAATTTTATCCAGTTCAGTTCTGTTTGACTCGGTGATCTGGTCACAGCGATTTATGTTATTAACACACTGAATCTGTCCTTCTGAAATGAGGCAAGAACCGAGAGTAATATAATCCTTGAGCACAGTGTGCAGAGGATTTGATTGACGAAGTAAAAATACATACTATAATAAATCCATAAAGAAAAGGAACATGTTTTTACTTGACATAAAACAGTTAATTGAAACAAACTTAAAAAATGATTATTATTATTGTATTCTCATAATTGGAAAACTGCATTACAAAATTCCAGGTTCCCTTCCGATGGAACTTTGAACTGTGTCCTCTAGAGGTCACTATGGGGAACGCCATCAGCATGACCAGTGTCTGAAGCATACATCTAAACATGACAATAACATTGGCCGGCGACAGCCTATGACGTCATTGGGTGCTATGGTAAATGCACACACTGAGCTTCTGTGCACTTTCTAAAATCCACATTGTGGTAAAGCCTGTGTTATACTTTCCGCATGAGCAATCCGGACGCGTACACGGACAGCGCAGACGCGGACTACTTGCATTTATACTACCGAAAGCATACGCTGATAGTCCGCTCCGAGGACGTGTTCCATACATGCACAGTAGATTGTCTTGAACAGTAAACAAACATGTGAACAAACAATTGCCCAGAGTTATTGCAAATCTGGCTCTCTTTATATTGTTTTATCGATGGATTGTACCGGTTCGAGTAGCATCAGGCTTTTTCACCCAGCCTACGCATGTGCAGTTGGTGCTTTTGTAGCCTACGGACAAGTACGCGTGGTCACAAAAAATCAAGAAGCTCTGTCAGCTTCGTTCCCTTTCTCTGAGCTGGTTCAGGCCCTGGTCTTCACCTTGGGCTCCACTCAACTTATCCATCTGGAATATTGGAAATCTTGATTGTTTTCTCACCAGGTTTTTTGAGTAGATATTGCCTGCCTTGTGTCCTTGGTGAAGAATCACTGATACATTCATACTGTACTACAATATAAACAGGAAAAACTGCTAGCTATAGTTATGAAACACCAATTCATCCACATATTGTAACATTGTAACAGTGATTAAGCGAATGTCAAACCTCAGTATGTTCAGCTGACAGTGTGAACTCTTCAGTCCATCATACAGCAGCTTCACTCCTGAATCCCGCAGGTGATTGCCACTCAGGTATAGCTCTGTCAGATGAGAGTCTGATGATTGGAGAGCCAAAAATACAGTTTCACAGCATGTTTCATCAAGACCACAGCCATCAAATCTGCCAAAACAGAAGGTTTACACATAATATTTTACATAGATATTTATAGGATATTTTTCATAATATTTTGACAATTGTTTAGTGATGTAGAATAAAATATTAGATCAAACAGTAGTCAGTGAAATTACTCACAGGGCTTTTCTGCAACATCTCACAGCTGTAACAAGTCTCTTGTAGCCTGCTTGTAATGATGTTAACCTCTTTGGGCTGAACTCATCCAGCACCTTCTCTGACATCAGCAGTATGTAGGTCAGCACTGTGCACATTGAAGATGAGAGGTTTCTTCCTGGATGTTCATCTGAACTGAGGTATCTCTGGATTTCCTCATATAATGAATTATCCTTGAGCTCAAGCAAGCAGTAGAATAGGTTCACTGAAGCTTCATCTGAGATAGAGTACCCATCTTGCACTTGTTTAATGTGTTCAGTTGTTTGTCTGATGCTCTCTGTGGTGTCTTCAGTGTGTGTGATCAGACCTTGGAGCAGGTTTTGACTGGATTCCAGTGTAATGCCCATCAGAAACCGCAGGAACAGGTCCAGATGTCCTCTCGGACTCTTCATAGCTTTATCAACAGCCTTCTTTAGTAGCTCCTGCAATGTGACATTTTCTTCTGGCTCATCAAAGAAAAACTGGCGCTCCTGCAATGTGCTATTTTCTTCTGGCTCATCAAAGAAAAACTGGTGCTCCTGCAATGTGCTATTTTCTTCTGGCTCATCAAAGAAAAACTGGCGCTCCTGCAATGTGCTATTTTCTTCTGGCTTATCAAAGAACAACTGAAGCTCCTGCATATTCTTGTTCAGGTAACAGAGGAACACATGCACTGCAGCGAGAAACTCTTGAACACTCAGATGTACAAAGGAGAAGACCTTCTTGTAATGAAGTCCCTTTTCCTTCTTAAAGAACTCAGCGATCATTCCTGTGAACTCAGTGTCTTTACTCACATCAATATCACATGCTTTCAGATCTTTCTCATAGAACACAATGTTTTCCTGCTTCAGCTGTTCAAACGCTAGCTTGGCTAGCTTCAAAATCATTTCTCGGTTTAATTTTAAGTGCTCTGTACATTCTCTTTCTTCTTGTTCATCATACTTCTTGTTCTTGATGTCCATCTGTATCAGCAGGAAGTGGATGTACATTTCAGTGAGTGTTGTGCTGATGTTCTCTTCACCGTTCTTGAGAATATCCTTAAGCACTGTTGCTGTGATCCAGCAGAACACAGGAATATGGCACATGATGTAGAGACTACGAGTCGTCTTAATGTGTGAGATGATTCTGTCAGCCAGAGTCTTATCTGTTATTCTCTTTCTGAAGTACTCCTCCTTCTGTTTGTCAGTGAATCCTCGCACCTCAGTGAACAAACCTACATATTCAGGAGGGATCTGATTGGCTGCTGCTGGTCGTGAGGTCACCCAGACCAGAGCTGATGGAAGCAGAGTCCCTTTGACCAGACCTGTAAACAGCATATCTACAGATGATCTTTTCTCAACAATGGCTCTTGTTGATGTTCTAGTATTAAAATTCAAAGCCAGACGACGCTCATCAAGTCCATCAAATATAAACACTATATTGCATTCCTTATATAACTTGGTTTTCTCCAGGTCCTCCAGTTCAGGATAAAATTCCAGCAGAAACTCGTGGAGACTGAAACTTTCATTGTTCATTAAGTTAATCTCTCTGAATGGAAGCAAGAACATACATTGTATATACTGATTGGCCTTTCCTTCTGCCCAGTCCAGGATGAACTTGTGCACAGAGACAGTTTTTCCAATGCCAGCGACTCCCTTGGTCAGCACAATCTTTTCTGTTGATTTGTTTTCCCTTAATAATGTAAATATAGCATTGCATTTGATTGGTTTGTCCTGTGTTTGTTTGTTCTTCTTGAAAGCATCATCAATCTTCAGAATCTCATGTTCCTGATTAACCTCCTTCATATCTCCCTCTGTGACGAAGAGCTCTGTGTAAACAGCCTGGAGATGTGCTACATTTTCTTTCTTGCCCTCAAAAATATGTTCTGCTTTCTTCTTCATGTTGTATTTGTGAGTTTCCAAGAATTTTTTAAGAATCAAATCTGCTGTTTTAAAAGACGATAATGTTAATAAAGCATAGGTAAAAATCAAAAACAGATTTTTTTTTTTTTTTAAGAAACAAGAAAAGCTTTTACATCAACGTGATCTCTTCAGAATTCATTCAACATATTGTAATTAAACTACTTTTGAAAGTAACACCACAGACTTTAAATTTACAAAGATGGAGCACATATAATACTTGAATAAGAGAAAGTGCAAGGCACAATATGCTGGAATAGTCCTGCTTCTAAATAATAGAGCCGGTTGTTAATTGGTAAAGTCACTGTGTCACTGCAGACACACCAAGAATCTTTGGTTGCTATAGAAACAGTCAGCATCCTGAGATATGCTCTTAGGACTGTGTATGTGCAATGACTTATCTGGCCTAAAAAATAAGCGTTTTAACACTATCTGAGCATAAGAAACACATTTTATGAGACAGTTGTCAGATTTCATTGCTGATTTAAAATTTAGTCATAAGCCTGGTGAACAGTTTTGAAGAATTTGATGTTTCCTCATTCAGAGACACAGGAGCTGCAATTGCATGACTGAAATAGCTGAACGAGAGGCATTTCAAAGAAGGCCGTTGAGCGAAATGACTTGACTTAAAGGGAATTGGTTTCCTGAGGTTTTCAATTTAATTCACTGAATCGGTCATGTCTCATGGATTTATGCATTCAAGCCAAGTTAATAAAACAGGGAAAAAGCAAAAACAGATTTAGTTTTTTTAAAGAATCATGACAAAGCTTTTGCATCAGCCTGACCTCTTCAGAATTCATTCAACATATTGTAATAAAACTACTTTTGAAAATAACACTAAATTCTTTAAAGTCCCCCTGTAGTCAAAAATGTTATCCTTTAAAACTCATCTTTGATCATCAAAATGACATATTTAAATGTTTTTTTCTTGTGAAAATAATTTTCTCATGCCTTAAAATAGCTTGAATGTAACTCTACACCCTTGCCTCATTTACTATACGCGGATCTATGAATATGCAAATTAGGGGCGCCCCCACTCAGTCACACACCAGCCAGCCATGAGCCAGGGCCTCCTGAGCCACTAACTGAACTGTAGTAAACGCGATGCAATGGCAAGTGGAAATATTGGTTTAATTAAGCCATATGCGTTTGAACCAGAAATAAGCTGGTATGCTCAGCGTAAGCAAGGAGACTGATGGCTAACTTCGTGAGGTAACATCTGTTTGCGCTGGTTCGTACACGGATAATGACTGATAAAACTATGTTTTTACTAGCGGACAACTACAGTGGATACTGTAACATTCGTTAAATTTATTTACTTGACAATGTTGTGTCCTCAAAATGCCTTGAAGACTCAAATGCAGCCTACGAGCAAACGCGTGTGACGTGCGGATGTCAATACGGGAGAGGTGCGTCTGACTCCGGGCTACTTTTACACTGTTGCCGCAGGTTATTATTCAAGTTAGCGGTTCTAAATAGAAATAAATAAGCGGTAACAGCACATGAAATTGTGTAAATATCTACAGAAATATATAACTGTTACCGGATTAACCTGGCTGCCTTCTCACTAGACCCTCTGCTTTTGCAGCACAGTTAATGATATGCTAAGGATAGGATCCCTTGACGCGATTGGTTATTGCATTTTGTGACGTAGCAAACAAAGGGCTGTTTCAAACCGCATTTCTGTGACTCCTGCTCAAAATGATAAATTAATAAATATATTGACAGCTACAAAAAAAACAAACAAAAAAAAACAACAACAACAATAAGCCCTCAAAGCTGTTGTTGCTCCATCCTGAGGGGTGTGTGTGTGTGTGTGTGTGTGTGTGTGTGTGTGTGTGTGTGTGTGTGTGTGTGTGTGTGTGTGTGTGTGTGTGTGTGTGAGAGAGACAGAGAGAGAGTTTGTTTGCCTCTCTTTCCAAATGAATCATTAATTGTCATTCCAGCTCTGTGGGACTTTGACTAATGAGAGGACAGTTTACTCGCACGTGACTTGTATTAACAATTTTGTTCCTTTTAGAAACTTTGCCGTGTGAAAGCGAACCACACCAACAATAAAAAGCACCATTGTAATCATTTTTATCCCTGTTTCGGAACAAAGCAATCGATCTACAGGTGTGAAAACACCCTAAGAGAAAATACAATGCACAATATGGTAGTGGAATAATCCCATTTCTGAATAAAAGAGCCAGTTGTTAATTAGTAAAGTCATCGCATCACTGCATATAGTGACGCGATAGAATAGTTTTGGAGAATTTGATGTTTCCCCATTCAGAGACACAGGAGCTGCATTTGCATGATTGAAATAGCTGAAAGAGACACATTTCAAAGAAGGCCGCCGAGTGAATTGGTAATACAGTCCTGAGGTTTTCAATTTAATTCACTAAATTTGTCATGTCTCTTATTGAATTAAGCCTTTAAATCAAGTCATCTTTTTTCAATGTCTCATTTGTAAACTCAGTAAAGAGGACAGGGCTTCAGGAACAGCTGGCAGTGAATGCACTGTTTCTGTGTATATAAGGTATACTGGCGTAGTCATTGCTAGTCACATACAGTGGATGGCTGAAGTTTTGAGATGGTCCTCACTGCAGAACACAAGATCCAGGGGGTGTGGTTGGATCTAGATCCAACTCCTCCCACCTTACATATACCTAAACCTACCCGTCTCCACCCCCTGATCTGTAAACCCACCCATCCCCACCCCTAAACCTACCATCTCCATCCCCTGGATGAAGATCCAACCCCGCCCCCTGGATCTTTGTTCTGCAGTGAGGGGCTACTGGAAGTTTTTGGCTGTTGAGGAGGTCAGTGGTGCTGTCTGGTTAAATTTGGTGATACAGTACATCACCTCTCACATTAAATCTCTGTTCTAATATTAATAATGCTCCAAACCATGATCTGTCCACCATTTTGAACAATGCCACTGCCATTGATATTCTTACTTTAACTGTGATTTATACAATACAAATGATAAAAAAAAACAGTTTGGAATATGACTGATAAGACTGCACCTTGTTTTTCAGTGTGTTTGTCTGCTGTCTCTGTCCCTGTGTTTTCTTGTGAGAAAAAGGACAGAAGTAAAAAATGTGAGACAAAATATACAGATACATGAAAGTAAATACTGTAGTATTTCTGCTTATGAACAATTTGACCATAAATTCCTCTGGTGTGAAAGCCCCTATAAAGAACATGCATGAGTGAAGAAATAGTAACAATATGACAAATTTCCATGGTATCCAAGGTTATTTTCGTAAACAAAAACTAAACTAAAATGAAATCGACTGCTCAAAAAACATTTTCATAAACTAAAAAAAAAATCAAAATAAATGAAAAACTAAAATGAAACGAAACTAACAACAGTTGCTGAAAAATTTACTTAAAAAAAAAATTCGCTTTCGTAATAATTACATTCTCACCCTGTGGCGGAAAAATATACGAGCTGTGTGGCGGTTTGGGGAAATACCTGTAATGGTGCATCATAGACGTACCGTGTCCTGCAGTGGTGCCGATGATGGTCACTGGGCCTGTGATGGTGTTTCCAGTGAGTACAGGAGCATTTACAGTTCCTCCCGTCTGAGCATTCAGATCAACACTGACTCCAGTGTGAACACCACTGCGCATCTGGACTGGAATACAAACACAGAGATTCATTTCATTTAATTCACTAAATTTGTAATGTCTCTTATTTAATTAAGCATTCAAATCAAGTCATCCAGGTATATGTACTTTTTTCAATGTGTAATTTGTAAACTCAGTACAGAAATCAGGGCTTCGGGTACAGCTGTGATGGTGCATCATAGACGTGAGGTTATCTGATGGAGAGACGCAAAGCAGTATAAAGCAGAGTCCTGCACGGGTCCTGTTTAGTAAACCTGCACCAACAGTAGACTGCTTAACAGACCACTGACCTGTTATCTGACTGTCACGCTTCATGGGTCCTAACACTTTGGTCTTTATCATCTTAGTCCATTATTATGGCTCATTAAGCATTTTGCTGTATTGGGAGTACAAGTCAAAATGTGCTTGTTGTGTTCATGTCCATCTCCTTGCCTTGTAGTACATTAAATTAATAAACTATAAAACGAATTTGATCTTTTAATAGCATTATCTTAATACATTAAGCCATATTAAGCGTTTATGGTTTTCTACGGGAGGAAAACGCTTAACGAGAGACTTTGCGCATTGCGTTCATATTCTGCTGTTCTGTGGCCACGGATTTGCGGGTCTTGTCTTTTTCTCCAACAGATGACTTACAGGACCCTGTACATTATTTTACTAAATTAGTTTTAATAGTTTAACCACCACAGCTTCCTGTCTCCATTGGCAACACACACGATTCGTGTCGACTGCAAGTGACGTTGCGTTTCTTGTCTTCACCACTTGGCTACTGTTGTAAAATGTTGAGTGATTTGATTAAAAATAAATAAATAAAATAAAAAAGAATGCAAGTGACGTCACTTGCAGAAGAGCAGGTGTCTGAGAGCACAAGAGCATGTCTGCAGTCAGACTCTTCTCAGTGAATCTGATAAATCTGTTCTGAATCATTCACAGTGAAGCTACTGTTGTAGGGAAGCTTTGGGACAAACTACTTCATTATAATCAGATCTTTATTGAACTGCTCTGTGCATTCCATCACCGTTTAAACAGTCCTGTCAATCATCTTGTCACAGTTAACATCATTCACATTTATTTTTAATTTCCTAACATATTGTACAGAAATGAAGAGACATGTTAGTCTGATACTAGTGGGTTTTTCATATCAAGAACTTTCCTTCACAATATTGTTGCAGATGAAATATAATGTGGAAAACATTATATATATATATATATATATTATTGACTATTAATCACACAAACCCCTTAATCTAAACCTCTCTTAACCATCGGTCTTGCACATACACCATGTTTGTAGTTTTTAACACTTTATTCATGTTTGTAGTTCTAAACAAATAGAACTGGGACTCAGTTGAGAGTTCAAAAGAAAAAGAAAAGTCATAAGGAAATCGTTGGGGGGGCTGTGAAAGAGGACAGTGCAAGTCAAACACTGCTAAACAGTTTTAACACATTACAGTCACAGTGAGTTAAACATTACCTTGCTCGTGTTCGTCCTCCAGCCGTTCAGCCAGATGATTCTGGTTCATCTTCCTCAGGATGTCCACAGTGATCTTCACTGCTTCTTCTTCTGATGTAAAACATGTTTTATGTTAAAGGGGTCATCGGATGCTAAATTCACTTTACAAGTTGTTTGAACATAAATGTGTGTTGGAAGTGTGTGTACACATCCATCCTATAATGATAAAAATCCACCCCGTGTTTTTTTTTTTAAATCCCTATTTTAAAATCCAAGTAATGTATGATGTGTGTCAGGATTGTGTGAAGATATTACAACTAGTGTGACATCATCAGGTCACATGACCAGGGAGTTTAATAGGTTTGTTTGACGGAAAAAAATAATTAAAAATACAGTAATTGTTATTTTCGCAATCCGAATCATGTATGATGGAAAGGAAATGCTTGTGACCAGCAGCTTTATTACATTTTTAACACAAATAAACAATCTGCCTTACAATTACAATTATTTTCAGGACATAGGAAATTTGAGTACATATGATGTTACACAACCAAATAAAAGACTTTGGTGGCATTGTGGTAGAGTGTTTGCCAGCGATCAGGAGACGTAACAAGAACCTGAGTTTGATTCCTAGAATTTATTTCCTTTCTCTCACAAATTTTCCTATTTACTCTGTCCTATAACATAAATCAGGGATGGGCAACTTCGGTCCTGGAGGGCCACTGTCCTGCAGAGTTTAGCTCCAACCCTAATCAAACACACCTGAACCAGTTAATCAAGCTCTTCAAGATCATTAGAAAACTACAAGCAGGTGTGTTTGATTAGGGTTGGAGCTAAACTCTGCAGGACAGTGGCCCTCCCGGACCGAAGTTGCCTACCCCTGACAAATGTTGGCAAATAAAAAATATGTTCATAAACAAAGCTATGTAAGGTGTGACACATGTGAATTTATTGCTGATGGTCTTGTAGTTGGTTAAGAAGCTAAATATACAGGTATATGAATACATTTTAAAAATCGTAGTGTAAGCTTATGTGGTTTTGTACCAAATCAGATTTGGTTTGGTTGTTTAATACTACATTTGCATAACGCTGATGTGTTTTAGAGCCGGAGAGACATGTTTTTTGCTTTTTTTTTATCTATTCACACTTTAGAGATGCTCCCTAAATTTCCAAGCCAAATGTCAAACCAATGTCTGATATAAAACCAACTTTCCGGCGATCAACACTGACTATTGCTGCAACCCTAGCTAACGTTGGCAGCTTCGTGTCATCTACACACTCATTAAATACTGAGGAGTGAGGCACTGATAAATAACGGTCATAGCAACACTGTAAAGTGATGGCGCTATGGAGCCATGTGCTTTTTAAAAATATTTTAATAGGCTTAACAGATTGTCAGCTCAGAATATACGCTAATTTGACTAGAAACACTGGAGACCGGGAAACTTGGGTAAAGTTGGTTTTATATTGGCACATTCAGAACATTCACACATTTCCGCGTTCAATAACTTTATAATTATATGTGCAATAAAGTTATTTTTTGCAAATTCTAATCAGCAACATCATTGTCAACCTGGTAATTTTTTTTCACAATCGATCAAATTGGGCAAGTATTGTTTTAATGTCATATTTACTTGTGAATGTCCGCTGAATGTCCATGTAGTGTGTTTAACAGAGTAATTGACCGTTCGCAAAGAGCTTGATTGACAGGCGATCTGACCAATCAGAACGCAGAGATTATGTGCCGCCGCTGCTATCCGCCATTTTGCCCGACAGCTACGGCCTGTCTCCATAGAAGCACATGTTAAAACGGGGTAAAAAAAGACTGAATTGAAACTTTTTCAATATAACTAAATATAAATATGTGCGGAGGGTTAAGCTGTGCTGTTATTGGCTGTCACGGTAATGGTAATAAGCTGAGGTATTCCTTTAAATACTTGTTTTGGTACCAGAAATCGGTCATGTCCGGCGCTGTATGCATGGCTTGCAGCGCTAAAGTTAAATACTGAGTGTTAAATAATAAAATAATATGTTAAAACCTGTGCTTCTATCATTCTGTGGACACAATCCCATGAACTTCGCCCCGATCGGGAGTTTTATATACACATGTGCGCTCATCTGTTTTCAATGCAGCTCTCCTCGGATCGCTTCATGTCATCTTCCCGCTCATTAAACTATGACAGGTCCTTTACTGCAGAAAGACGGTCACTGCAACACTGTATAGTGATGAAACTATGGCGCCATGTGCTTTTTAAACCATTTTCATAGGTTTCACGTTATATTATTGGCTCGGAAAATATGTAAATACGCATGCCCAGTAGCCGCAGCTGTATCCCTTCTAGCCTCAACCACAAATCAGACAGAAGAGCACATTAACTTTGGTGGACTTAAACTTGAAAAATTGTGTTCCGTGGTTGAAATGAAACACTTTCTGATGTTTATTCATGTTCATTTCGTTCTTTAAGTAAATATCAAAAGACGATCGGATCACGTTTGAACTGAGGCAATACAGTGATCTGTCACGACACATTAAAGAGCCACAAAATGGTATTTATTGTTTGAATTTCTTTAAAAATGACTCAATTTCAAATCTGAGGGTCCTGAAACCTTGTTTGATATCAGAAGTAACCTGCTCTGTCTTCTCTGTCAGTGTGTTGTCAGTTTTCTCTTTGCTCTGCGATGTATTTTTCACTGCGTGAGAACATGTATAGTGTGAGAGCGGCATTGTTTGTCGGTAGGGATGGGCGGATCGATCCTAAAGTATCGATACTTTCGATACTGATGTTGTATCGAAAGGATCGATCCTCACATAAAAATATCGATTCTAAAGTGCATTTTTTTTAACCACTAATTTTATTTATTAAGAAACTCTGTGCATAAAATAAGCTTCTAAATGGAAAAATAGACTATATTAGCGAACAATTGTGTTAGAGCTATTTCTCCTGCTCATTGGAACACACGCAAATGCTGAAAGACAGAACCAATCAATCACAGACAGCGTTCGCTGCGGACGCATGGCTCAGTCACAGTGTTTGTTCAAATAGAGCTGCGTTTCCCAAAAGCATCAGAAGCATAAGTAGATCATAAGAAACCATTGCCACATTATTGCATTACATTACATATCATTATTACTATATATAAAATTAATTCTGAAAAGTGCATCATGATTTCTACACAAATATGAAGCAGCAATAATAATCAGAAATGTTTCCTGAGCAGCAAATAATATTAGATTTATTTCTGAAGGATTATGTGACACTGAAGACTGGAATAATGATGCTGAAAATTCAGCTTTGATCACAGATGCATTTTAAATTATTTTTTTTTAAATAGGCCTACATTAAAATAGAAAATTAATTTCACAATATTGCTGTTTTTCTGTATTTTTGTTCAAATAAGTGCAGCCTTGGTGAGCATGAGACTTATTTAAAAAACATTACAAAATCTTACTAACCCCAAACTTTTGTGTACATGTAATATTTATTTTAAATAGGCTAGTTTGTGTAAGTAAATTTAAACTGTTGTTAAAAGTTCAAATGGATTGTGTTATGTTCTGTAATTGCTGTTAATAAATCTGTCAGAAAAAAAATATACTAAAGTTTCACCTTTAGGAGTACAGCATTCTGGCAGCCTTTTAAAAGAAATAACCATGGTTTTATTACAGTAACCACAGTTTACCACAGTATTTGTAGTAAAACTGTAGTAACCACAAATTTACCATGGTAATAATAATAATAATACATTTTAGTACTTACTGTATGTAACACCACGTTTATTTTTCATGAGGTACCCTCAAAGGTGCACCTTTGTAACTTATCTATACCCTTAAAGCATGCATACTTGTATGGTACTAATATGCTCCCTTTTAGGGGTATAGGTGCACCTTTGAGGTTACTGCCCCAGTAAAGGGCTAAAATACAATTTTAGTATATTTCATTTCTGACAGTGTAAACAAAAAAAGGCCTGTGAAATGTTTAAAAACAAACATGGCTTTAAAATCTAATATTAAGTGAGTATAATTACTGATTATATTCTTTTAATAATTTAAAAGATCATTTTAGTTTACAGGTATCGGTATCGGTAACGATATCGATGATACTGGGCTTGAAAATATCGGTATCGGATCGAAAATAAAATAAGAGGTATCGCCCATCCCTATTTGTCGGTCATGGCAACAGTAACTAAGGGTGGGCGGGTTTTGCGAACGGTCAATTGAATGCAGAAGTCCGAGTGTGCCAATATAAAACCAACTTTACCCAAGTAACAGGAATGCAAAGCATCTTTCGAGTGTTACGAGTCAGGCATGACTTCAGTGTTCAGGAAAAACGTCTAATCTATTTGCTAACATTAACATTAACACTAACAGTTTATTGTGGATTGTGCACTTTTGAGACAACCATCAAAATGACTTCAGCACAGCATTAAAGAAGCAGGAACAGATCAATGGCATCAAAACAACGAAAGAAAGATGAAACACTCACCTCAAATAGTACTTGTAGATCTTCTTCCGTGTTGAACAGATCTGAGCTCTCTTTCACTTCTAGCAGGATGTACGGTGGCCGAGAGAGCTCAGCTCAACGCGCTGCTGCACATGAAAAACACCTGCAAGGAAAACATCTTCATCAATTTGACAACGCACGCGCTGCCACATCGGCAACGGGAACAGCAAAGTGACGAACAAGGCTGATACATATTTATCAATGTTTGCTCTGAAAGGGGAGATTTTTTTTTGTTTATTTTAACATCATACGATTCCTTAGAGCTTAATATATATATATATATATATATATATATATATATATATATATATTAGCCTAAATAAGCTGACGAAACACACAATTACTGTAGCTGTAATTGTCTCTATGGTATTGCCATTTTTTGGTTCCCAGAACATTATTTTTTATGGATTGTTTTTGGTTATCAGGAATGTTTTCTTAACGTTTCCAGAACGTTAGTTTTTTTCCCTAATGTTATTCTAACGTTCCCAAACCTCAAATTATTATTTTCATTCCTACGAATTCATACACCTTTAATTAAATAAAACAGCAAGTGTAGATAAATAATCAGCCCACAACACATGTCATATTGTCAAATTGAAAGTAAAACAGTACGAAAATTCTGTGAAAAAACACTGATGTGTGCTATTGAGAGATGATATTTGAGAATAAATTGTGTTTAACTATTTGTTAAACAGTTTATTCTCAAAACTGATCTCAAAATAAAGGCAGAAAGTTACCTGTTGAAGTTGACATGATGAGAACTCGATAAGTTCTTCTTCTTCTTCTTGAAATCTATTGGTGGTTGACAAACAACAAAATGGTGTATTTCCGCCACCAACTGGTATGGAGTGTGGATCAAAATGACTTACTACCCCCCCCCCCCCTTTTTTTTCTTTTTATATTCTCTCCCACAAATTTGTTATTTTAAGGTACTGAAAAATAAAACTATAGCATTCATTTCTCGAGTCATTTTGTAATATATCTCTCAGTTTAAATTGCATTTTTATTTTTTCTAAATTTTGCATTAGAATCCTTCTTTCAGTTTCGTATATCTGACAGTACAAATTAACATGTTCCACTGATTCGTCTTGCCCACAACTCGATAAGTTCTGCGCAGTTGTCGCAGATAACTTCTTCCTCATAGGCTGAGGAAGTGGTGACGTCATCACCATGACTGCGCATGTGCAGCCGTGAGCGCGCATCGGGTGTTTCTCAAACAGAAGGCTGCGTCTTTTCCCCCTTTCTTTTCATTATTAAATTATTAGCAGAACAAATACACAACAGTATACGGAAACATAAAGAAAAATACACTGACCATCCATTCGTTAATCAAAACCCATATATTAATGACATTTTTTATTCTCCTAACTAATGCTATATATATATATATATATATATATTAATTATTGTTTTTGGTGTCATTTCATTGGAATAATATACGCGTTATATACATATTAGGGCTGTCAGTGGATTACATTTTTTTAATCTAATTAATTACATGATGTTTCGATTAATTAATCTAATTAAGCGCAATTAATCGCAAAATAAATTTGACTGTGAAAATACCCACAAAAGATGATTTAAACAGCTATCTTTGTGTTAATTGAGAAAGTATCAAGTAAACATTACAAATTGTAGCTTTAGAAATATTTTATTTGATTCAACATACAATTTATTACACATAAACATTTAGGCTACAACGGCCTAGACTATGGAACATAAAAAGAAGATAATTTGAGAAACATCTCAGTATTGTTAATTCATACAATGAAAGTTATTGGTAACCAAAACAGCTTTGTTACCAACAGTCTTCAAAATACCTTTATGTTCCACAGAAGAAAGTAAGTCATTTAGGTTTGAGTAAATGATAACAGAATAAAGTTTTTGGGGGTGAACTATCCCTTTAATGTTTTATTATTATTAATAATTAATTAATTGATTGATTGATACACTAAACAAGAAACTAAATATGCCAGCAGGTGGTGGTAAATGTCTTTGAGTCATTCATTCATTCAACAGATCTTTTTATGAAAGGTCACACGATTCGTTCAAAACGTGGATTCATTCAGAAACTAAACACCACTGTGTTGCTCAGAGAAGCACAACAGTTCTGCTGTGGCTTTAAAGGTAGTTATGTTCTCTGCAAAATTGAGCAAAAACACATAATATCCTGTTTAAAATATAACACAATATCAACTTCTTATTTACTGAACTGTTGTATAAAATCTCATTTTTAAGGGGGTCATCGGATGCAAAATTCACTTTTGTAGTTGTTTGAACATAAATGTGTGTTGGAAGTGTGTGTACACATCCATCCTATAATGATAAAAATCCACCCCGTGTTTTTTTTTTAAAATCCCTATTTTAAAATCCTCTTTCTCAAATCAGGCTGTTCTACGGAGCCCGGCACGTCACCTGTAGGAGAAAAAAACAATCCGTGGCGAGGGTTTTGCAATCCGTCCCCTCAGTTTATAAACCGTGCTCACGAATACTTAAACTGTTCCCTCGGTTTAACAAATCGTGCCCACGGATTAATAAGCCGTACCCACGAATTTCCAATCCATGCACTCAGGTTTTTTTAAGCCGTACCCTCGGTTTTTGAATCCGTACCCACAAATTCATAATCCGTGCGCACGCTTTCACAATCCGTTCCCGCGGGTTTGTAAACTCACGGATTTGTGGCCCCGCCCCCACCGGCAGATTCAACCCGGCCATTTAGGTGCGGGATGCACTATTGTGTTTATTAAACATTATTTTTCATAGTGAGACGATGAGCCGCACTCACAAAAGTCTTCTTTTTAGCGTGTATTGTACATTAATCACCAATATGATAAAACAATGCCGCCTGTGTTCTATCTTATAGCCTAGAATAAACGCTAAAAAGAAGAATAGAAAATTTCCTGACTTTTCTAAAAAAAAAACTATAGAGTTTCAAGAGGAGAAGGTAAAAAGCAACAAAAAACAAATAATGTAGGCCTACCGGTTATGTTGTCATTCCGTTGCTCTCTATCTGAATGCAATGTTATAATAGGCCTAGTTATTTAACAATAATATTAACAGTGACACATGCATCTATCTCTGGGGGGAAAAGCTTAGTATAATAAAATCACCAAAATAAGTCTTCATGTTAAGAAAGAATATGCCTAGTACACAAACACATTTCCAAAACTGTAAAAGGTTATTTAAAAAGAAAGCATTCATTAATTATTTTATGATAAACATTTTACTGTCTTAAGTGCACTCATTTATTTAGCCTATAAATAATAATAGGCTAATAATAACTATTATTTTATAATAATAATAATAATACTTTTTATTATTATTGTTATTATTATACATTTAGATTACTTATGCATTTAGAAGATACGACAGAGTTTTAGTGCCTCATTAAAAAAATCCAAGATTACGAGATTAAAGTCGTAATATTTCGAGAATAAAGTCGAAACTACGAGAATAAAGTCGAAACTACGAGAATAAAGTCGAAATGTTACGAGAATAAAGTCGAAACTACGAGAATAAAGTCGAAATGTTACGAGAATAAAGTCGAAACTACGAGAATAAAGTCGAAACTATGAGAATAAAGTCGAAATGTTACGAGAATAAAGTCGAAATGTTACGAGAATAAAGTCGAAACTACAAGAATAAAGTCGAAATGTTACAAGAATAAAGTCGAAATGTTACGAGAATAAAGTCGAAACTACGAGAATAAAGTCGAAATGTTACGAGAATAAAGTCGAAATGTTACGAGAATAAAGTCGAAACTACAAGAATAAAGTCGAAACTACGAGAATAAAGTCGAAATGTTACGAGAATAAAGTCGAAATGTTACGAGAATAAAGTCGAAATGTTACGAGAATAAAGTCGAAACTACGAGAATAAAGTCGAAATATTTCGAGAATAAAGTCGAAATGTTACGAGAATAAAGTCGAAACTACGAGAATAAAGTCGAAATATTTCGAGAATAAAGTCGAAATGTTACGAGAATAAAGTCGAAACTACGAGAATAAAGTCGAAACTACGAGAATAAAGTCAAAACACTACGAGAATAAAGTCGAAATGTTACGAGAATAAAGTCGAAACTACGAGAATAAAGTCGAAATGTTACGAGAATAAAGTCGAAATTACGAGAATAAACTCGTAGTAATATGAGATGAAACTCGTAATATTTTGAGAAAAATCACAGAATTGCTAGAAACAATGGATGTGGAGGATTTGGTTAAATCCTACTTTAGATTAGGATTTAGCAATAAGGAAATTCTTTGTCTTTTGGCGCATCAGCACGGAGTTATAATTAGTAAAAGGACACTGCAGCGGTTATGGAGGAAACTCAATTTATTCAGAAGAAAAAATCAGACAGACATTGAGGAAATTGCCTCTTTTGTACAGTCTGAAATGGCGACCAGTGGTCGACTCCAAGGATATCGATGGTTACATATGCATGCTATTCGAAGAGGATATGTTGTTTCTCAAGAGACTATGAGGATGATGATCAAAGAAATCGACCCTGAAGGAGTTGAACATCAGCCGCTCGACGTCGCCAGTACTTCAGCCGGGGTCCCAACGCGTTGTGGCATATGGATTCATATGATAAGCTTAAGCCGTACGGCATTGCAATTAATGGTTGCATTGACGGCTTCAGTCGGTTTGTGTTGTGGATGGAAGCGTACAATACAAACAGTGACCCCAAAGTAATTGCAGACTACTACATTTCCACTGTAACCCGCATTGGGGGTTGTCCCGAGCGACTACCCAGGAACAGAAAACGGACACGTCAAAGACATGCAGGTTTTCCTGCGCAAAAACCACACGGACAGTAACGCAGGAGAGAAAAGTTTTATGTATGGATGCAGCACGGCAAATCAACGCATAGAGCAGGGGTGTCCAAACTACGGCCCGCGGGCCATCTGCGGCCCGCGATCGTTCCTGTGGCGGCCCGCGAACGATTTTAAAGATAATACGAATCTGGCCCTTTATAGGGGAAAATAGATGAAATTCACTAAATAACCATCTGGTGTCGCTATCACACCGAGCCAATGCAGTTAGTCAGACGTAGGTCTACGTTCAAATTAAGAGGCTATAAATAACAACAAATTATTGTTCATCGCATTTTGCTAAGTCATGGCGCAACAAAGAAAAAGGAAAATCGAAAGTGAATGCAGGAGATTTCAGACACGATGGGGAAATTAATATTTTTTCACGGAGGTGAGCGGGAAATGTGTCTGTTTAATATGCCAGGAGTCCGTTGCGGTGATGAAGGAATATAATATTAAAAGACATTATGAAACAAAACATCAGTCTTTCAAATCTTACACTGGTGTCGAGCGAGATCAAAAGGTGAAACAATTGTCAGCTGCCTTGTTAGCTCAACAACAACACTTGTTTCGTGCTAATAAAGCACAGGAAAATTCTACATTAGCTAGTTATGAGGTAGCTCACCTAATGGCGCGACACGGAAAACCCTTCACTGAAGGCGAACTTATAAAGGAGTGTCTGTTGAAAGTTGCCACTATAATTTGCCCAGAAAAGATGCAAGATTTTAAAAATATCAGTCTTTCAAGAAACACATCGGACGGAGAATGAAGACTTGTCGGCAAATCTAAAAGAACAAGTGACAGACAAAGTACCCACGTTTGATTTTTATTCTATTGCGTGTGATGACAGCACTGATTCCACAGATACTGCACAGCTGTTGATTTTTTTGCGAGGTGTAGACAGTAATTTTTGCATTTCAGAAGAGCTCCTTGATATGAAGAGCCTTAAGAGTACAACAACGGGAAAATATCTTTTTGAAGCCGTATCATGTGCGATTGAAAACATGAATCTCCCTTTGGCCAAGCTCTGTGGCATTACAACGGATGGAGCGCCAGCTATGGTCGGCGAGCGGAATGGAATGGCTTCCATGGTGTACAACAAAGTTCGCGAAAGTGGAGGTGAGGCTGTGAAAATGCACTGTATCATACACCAGGAAGCGCTCTGTGCCAAAGCCATCCAGATGGATGATGTGATGACCACTGTGGTGAAAACTATAAACTTGATTCGTTCAAGAGCGCTCAACCACAGAGAATGCCGGGCATTTCTGTCTGATATTGATGCAGAATATGGTGACGTAGTATATCACTCTAACGTGCGGTGGCTGAGCCGCGGCTCTGCTCTACAGCGGTTCTATTCACTGCGGTCTGAAATTTATCAGTTTTTGAAAGAAAAAAATCTGACACTTGATCAACTCAATGACCCTGGCTGGCTGGCAGATCTTGCTTTTTTAGTTGATTTGACCAGTCACCTGAACGCACTGAATAAAAGCCTGCAAGGCAAGGACCAGCTAATATCGGAAATGTATGCGCACTTGAAATCCTTTTCTGTGAAGCTAAGACTCTTTGAGAGACAAATCAGTGACCGCAATGCTGTGCACTTTCCTAGTTTGTCCGAAATCATCTCGAGTTTGTCAGACTCCAATATCCCTGGAAAAATGGATAAATATTCGACAGTGCTCACATCCCTAATCACGAATTTAATCAGCGTTTTCAAGACTTTTCCGCTATTGACAACGACATCAAACTGTTCTCAACCCCTTTCTCCATTAATGTAGAAGAAGTACAAGAGAATGTGCAGCTGGAACTCATAGAGCTTCAGTGCGATGGTTCTCTTTGCAGCCGCCACCAGCTTCTTCCCCTGTCCGAGTTCTACACGAGTTTGGAAACCTCCAGATCCCCCTTAATCAAACGTCACGCACAAAGGATGATGAGTCTGTTTGGCTCCACATACATATGTGAGCAAACATTTTCGCTGATGACGCTGAACAAGAGTCCACTGCGAGCACGTCTGACTGACAGCCATCTCTGTGATCTGCTTCGTATCTCTACTACACGACTTACTCCTGACTTGAAATCAATTCTGAAATCCAAGGCACAACATCACTGTTCACATTAATAAGTTAATGGTGAGTAAAAAAATATTGAAAGCAATACATTGTAAAGATTCTTAGGTTAAACATTTATATAATATCATGGGGCATATTTAAATATATATTTAGCACACACAATTTTTAGAGAATAGCATATTTAACATATAAGCAGACAAGGACAAATGAATGGCAATAATCAGTTCGCTTTTTTAATAGTAGGTCTTTTTTTTACAGCATGCGGCCCAAGACAGCTCACATTTTTTTGCACCTGGCCCCCTGTGAAAAAAAGTTTGGACACCCCTGGCATAGAGGCATGGTGGGGTATCCTGCGTAAACAAAGTGGACAACTTTGGATGGACATCTTTCAGACCCTCAAAGACGATGGGCATTTCTCTGGTGATTTCTTGGACAAAAATCTTATACAGTTCTGCTTCTTGAACCTTGTCCAGGTATGTAACAATTTATTAGGTATTTATTACGATTATGTCTAAAGGCTAATCATACAGTAATATCCACTTTGAACTGAAGTTCAAATAATAGATAAACAACTGGATTTAACTATTATGTGAAGTTCAAAGTGTTGTTTATGCAAGGATGTATTTTGTGCATATAAGTTGTGCAGTAAATAGTTATAGATAAAATGGTGAATGTTAACAATTACATTTTTAGTGTCAAAATTCATGAACAATAACACATCTTTTTTTTGGGGGGGGGGGGTTTATATGTATGATGGTGGTTCTGCAGCTCAGTCTACATCCAGTTTTAATAATGAATGTCTTTATTTGTCATGCAGAATGAGCTAGATGAAGTTGTGAGAACATGGAACACCCACCAAATAAGACCACGACCAGGCCAGGGACTGCCCGCAGTTCGCCCAGTTCTGATGTTCTCTTTGCCAGAAATTCATGGTGCAACAGAAGACAAACTGAAATCTGTTCTTCCTGAAGAAGTGGCTGCTTGCAAAGAGGAGTGCTCCCCAAAGGGGCAGTACCCCTGTGACAAGACTGTATTTGAGCTCTGTGTATTTCTTATGGAAGAAAAAGGATTAACTGCTCCCGTGGACCCATACCATGCAGCTGAACTGTACACTCTGTGTATGAGATACTAGAGAATATCTAGAAAGAAAAAATTTACATGTTTGTATTTTAATGAAAGCATTATTAAATTTGAACTCAGATCTATATTAGAATAGAGACCGTATTACAATAGTATTTGTATTACAGTGTTATGCTAATATATTTTATTATTTTGAGCTGTGTAAGTGTAATAAACATTTTTAATGAACAGTTGTGGTGTATGCTTATACAAACAAGACATTACAGTACACCAATAACTAACCATAATCAACGTAATACATGCAAAATATTTAATTAACGAGTTCGTTTGCCCATATAATCATTAGGTAATCGGGTAAACTTATTTGGCTTGCTGTCCGCTGATGAGGGGCTCGATGAAGCAGCTTCAGCTCGAGCTCTGATATACCCCCCCAGGGACTTGATAAAAGGTGATTACGAAGGGCAAGGTACCTAAGAAGAAGGTGGAGATTGGGGAGGTGGAGGGATGCTGAAACAGCTGAGACTGGAGAGAGGTAAGCAGCTGCTTATATACTCTGGCTGTTGATTGAATGATTAGATGGGCTCGCTCCTCCCTAACTTACGTATTAGAACTTCATTAAATTTTTAAAACATCATGAAAACATCTATGAGCAACAAGTATATGCAACCCTCACAGTGACTGCATGAATCATTTCAAAAACTTGCTAAGAACTCTCTGATGTGCCTTTTGAAGTGTTATTTACCTCAACTATACTTGAACATTTTTATAACATTTAATATGAGCATATGAATCAATATGTAAACAAAACATGGAAACTAAACAATGTATTTTCACAGAGAATATGTAAACCCTCGAACAGTTGTTTTTACATTACATGCTGTGACACTCCTAAGCTTGATCTCAAATAACTTTTCAAGTATACCATTTCAGTTATAAACCTGGTTTTCTTCATAATTCTACATTCCATGAGTATAGCAATATAAATCAGTATTGAACCATAACGTAAACACAACATAAAAATGTATTTAAACATTTAACCAGAGAATATATGCAAAACCTCCAGCAGTTCTTGATATCAAATAACTTTTCAAGTATACCTATTCAAGATACATTTTCAAGTATAAACCTGGTTTTATTACATTCAGTGAGTATAGATATAAATCAGTATTTAAACATAATGAAAACACAACATAAAATGTATTCACACAGAGAATGTGCAAAACCTAAGGAGCTGTAATGTTCCTATGCTTGACCTTAAATTTGATACCATTTTTTTTCACAAATTCAATGGGTATATAATTTTTAATCAATATGTAAACCTAAGATGTAAACACAACACATACAGTGTATTTCCAGTTATCATATGCAAAGCTTCAGTGTAATACATTTAACGTTGTTATGTTTTTAAGTATGAACCTGCTATTTCTTCAGAATTCTACATTTACAGACATTGAAGGTGTGTGTGTGTCTGTGTGTGTGTCTGTGTGTGATGTGTGTGTTTAGAAAAATGTCCAGCTACACAATGTCCATGACCCAGATGTTGCTTTCCAGAACACAGTTAAATTCAGCACGGAACTGTGGGAAATTATCATAGGAGTCGGAGAGTTCTAGGACCATTCCACAGGTATGTCCAATTGGCCTTCTAGTGAAATCTGTCTGGAAGGTGAACTCTACATGAATAGCCTCTGTAACCTCCAAATCGGAACCGGTACAGAATCTCAAAAATCTGCTGAGTTTGTCTTCGTCAATTTCCCTGATGTACCTTTTCAAGTGATTGGCAACCTCTGTTTGATTTTCTGACATTTCTGGTGGGAACTTCAGCAGCCCAGTCACCTTTTTTGGTGTAGGCTTTAAGTCTTTGTATAGCTGTTGAATTTCTTCACAGCTTAGAGAGATCAGGCCTTTTGTGACCTCCCTCCAGCAGTCAATAACGAACATTGGTTTCTGAATGAGTTCCTTGTGAGCATTTTCGTCAATTATTCCTGGTAGAGAGGAAGCAGTGACCCTCCTCCTGCCCTCATAAGTGTTCATGATGTCCAGAAGCTCATCCATGTCGACAGAGGAAAAGTCGTTGAGTGCTTGATTGAGAACATCTCGCTCCTGGCAGCTGACAAACTTCATGAATGTTGCCTTTAGGTCTGTATATACAGCCCCAAAGAGCATCTCCTCAAGCAATGGTGAAGCAAGCTTGATGGGCATGTATTTGCAGTCTTTAAACCCTTTAAGAAGGACTCGCCCCACAGCTTTCCACTTGTCACTGTTGAAGTCATGCCTGAGGAAGGGCACTTTTACAGATGTTCCGACAGTGCAATGTTCATAGAAATCAGACCAGAAGTTAATGTACACATCACGAAGGACGCCTGGCCCACTACCTGCTTCCTCTGAGTTGTTGGGAAGTATACGTCTTACTGTCAAGGACTGGGTGACAATTTCGTGGTCAGAAAATGCCTCAATCATGTCGTTGAAGCTATGTGAGTAGTGTATGGTCAAATTCCTGTTCGGTAAATCATTAGGAACATTTTGTGGTGAGTTACAAGAGTCATGGATCACTGTGTCATTGAGAGAATCTTCCTCAATAGGCTGTTGTGGACCAAATGTGATCTCTGGGTCACTGCTGACATTGAGCACCATGCCTGCAAGATGGTCTTGTGAGGAATGTAGGCTTACGTCTTCATCAGAAATAAAAAAAAACATCAAGAAGGGTGTCCTGAGGCTCATATATCTCTAGTTGATCATTTTCATTCTGAGAACAGTCATCAACTTTTGTTGAATCTGAATCGGAGATGTCACTAGCCTGGTCAGATTCATCACTAGACTCCTCAGTCAAGCTCATTTTTGTACGAGTTGCTACATAGAAACGCACAATGGGGAGTTTGACAGTGTTGTAAATCATTCCGACTGAGACATCCTTAGGGAGTGGATTTTGCTTGAAATCCCAAACTTCAAATTCAAAATCAGACTCTTCGCCTTTGGTGGAGTTTCCATTCGGAAAGAATAATGCCTTTCCTTCTTTTAGTATATCATCATATCTTGCCTCAGCATTTATCTGTAGTTTTCTGGTCCCCCCACCTTGCCTTGCTCAAACCTGTTTTATTACACCATTTTCATCGTGAAGCCACCCAATTTCAATATTTCATTTGCATGATTTTGTTTTGCAGCTTGCTTTTTTGTTTGATGTTTGTGGCTCCTCTTCATTTTGTCATGCTTTGCGATTACTATGGTAACGTCCGCCTCGAGTCCATGACACGAGCACTGCCTTGACTGTATAAAACGCATCCAAACTGAGAGAAAGCGATAGCCACGCTGTGTTTTCACCGCTTGCCGTGTTCTGTGTAAAAGGGGCTTTAGAACTGGGATTGCGTTGCTCATCTGAAGCGCATGCGCGCTGGTGCGGCTCGTCAGTGTTAAGTGTAAACATCATTTAAATCACTATATCGTATTTATTTTTGAGTAGTATGAGGTTTCAAAGCATTTTAGATTGTTTCTTCTTATTGTGTACGTTCATAGAGGGAGAGACGGGACATACAGTAGTGTGCACCGGTGGCTCGTATGTGCAAAATATCCAACAAATAAACACATTGAAAACACAGATGGACAAAAATAAAGTTTACAGAGTTTCAATGACGATTGCAAAGAACATGCCTGCGTCCCAATGTGCACACTGTCCATGCTAAATTCTATGTGATATTAGTCATTTTTAATAGGCCTAATATTTAGGGCAGATAGGTGGATAGTGTGCACATTGGGACGCAGGGCATGTTTCCTCAAATCCAGCACTGGAGGGTCATTGTCCTGCAGAATTTAGCTCCAACCCTGATAAAAACTCAACTGATACTGTCTAGTGACTCTGAAAACCTTGATTAGCTTGTTGTCAAGTCAAGTCAAGTCAAGTCAAGTCACCTTTATTTATATAGCGCTTTTAACAATACAAATTGTGACAAAGCAACTGCACAATATCAAAATGGGAAAATAGTGTCAATAATGTAAAATGACAAGATTAAACACTCAATTTTCAGTTAAAGGCATTTCATTGTTGAATTCAGTGATGGCATCGTCAAGCTCAGTTCAGTTCAAAAAGTTTCTGTTCAATCAAGTCGACGATATTGCTGGAAATGAAGTGTCCCCAACTAAGCAAGCCAGAGGCGACAGCGGCAAGGAACCAAAACTCCATTGGTGACAGAACGGAGAAAAAAACCTTGGGAGAAACCAGGCTCAGTCGGGGGGCCATTTCTCCTCTGGCCAGACGACACAGCAGTTCAATTCCAACTGCTGCAAAGTCAGATTGGATGGCTCAACTGGTTCCCGAGGTCTTTTCCTGATGGCTGTCTAGGTGACGGGGCCCTCACTGGGGGTCTGTCTCTGGGGCTCATCTAGGTGTCCTGGTCTCCGCTGACGTTCAGGGCTGTAGAGGTCGTCTCTAGGTGCTGATCCACCATCTGATCTGGTGAATGCAGTGACCTCGGAATAAGAAAGAAACAGACTAATATTAGCGTAGATGTCAATCTTCTTACGATGTAACAAGTACATCATGTGTTATGGGAAGTGTTCCCGGTTCCGGTTGATCTAATTAATGCAGCCTAACAATCCTTTAACAGATTTGAATAATAGAAGTGTATTAGTGTGTTATGTGTACGCCAGGTTAAAGAGATGGGTCTTTAATCTAGATTTAAACTGACAGAGTGTGTCTGCCTCCCGAACAGTGTTTGGTAGATTGTTCCAGAGTTTGGGCGCTAAATAGGAAAAAGATCTGCTGCCCGCAGTTGATTTTGATATTCTAGGTATTATCAAATGGCCAGAGTTTTGAGAACGCAGCGGACGTGAAGGACTATAAAGCGATAAGAGCTCGCTCAAGTACTGAGGAGCTAAGCTATTCAGGGCTTTATAAGTAATTAACAAGATTTTAAAATCTATACGATGTTTGTAGGGAGCCAGTGCAGTGTTGACAGAACCGGGCTAATATGCTCCATACTTCCATTGTTCTATAAGACCTCTAGCTGCTGCATTTTGACCAACTGTAATTTGTTTATTAAGCGTGCAGAAAACCACCCAATAAAGCATTACAATAATCTAACCTTGAGGTCATAAACGCATGAATTAATATTTCTGCATTTGACATTGAGAGCATAGGTCTCAGTTTAGATATATTTTTAAGATGAAAAAATGCAGTTTTACAAATGCTAGAAACGTGGCTGTCAAAGGAGAGATTACTATTAAATAGCACACCTAGGTTCCTGACTGATGACGAAGAATTTACAGAGCAGCCATCAAGTGTTAGACAGTGTTCTAGGTTATTACTTGTGGGGGTTTTAGGTCCGATAATTAACACCTCTGTTTTTTCAGAATTTAGCAGTAAGAAATTACTCGTCATCCAGTTTTTTATATCGACTATGCATTCCATAAGTTTCTCAATTTGGTGTGTTTCACCAGGCCGTGAAGAAATATAGAGCTGAGTATCATCAGCATAACAGTGAAAGCTAACCCCGTGTTTCCTAATGATATTTCCCAAGGGTAACATATAAAGCGTGAAAAGTAACGGCCCTAGTACTGAGCCTTGAGGAACTCCATACTGCACTTGTGATCGATATGATACCTCTTCATTCACTGCTACGAATTGATGGCGGTCAGATAAGTACGATTTGAACCATGCTAATGCACTTCCACTAATGCCAACAAAGTTTTCTAGTCTATTCAAAAGAATGTTGTGATCGATAGTGTCGAACGCAGCGCTAAGATCCAGTAGAACTAATAGAGAGATACAACCACGATCAGATGATAAGAGCAGGTCATTTGTAACTCTAATGAGAGCAGTCTCAGTACTATGATACGGTCTAAATCCTGACTGGAAATCCTCACAGATATCATTTTTTATCTAAAAAGGAATAAATTGTGAGGATACAACCTTTTCTAATATCTTTGACAGAAAAGGGAGATTCGAGATCGGTCTGTAATTAACTAGATCTTTGGGGTCAAGTTGTGTTTTTTTAATGAGAGGCTTAATAACAGCCAATTTAAAGTTTTTGGGGACATATCCTAATGACAATGACGCGAATTAATAAGCCAAAAGAGGATCTATGACTTCTGGAAGCACCTCTTTTAGTAGTTTAGATGGGATAGGTCTACACATACATGTTGTTGGTTTAAGATGATTTAAACAAGTTTATACAATTCTTCCTCTCCTATAGTAGAGAATGAGTGGATTGTTCCTCAGGGGATCTATAGTACACTATATTGATGTGATGATATAGCTACGGCTGCATGGTTTACAATTTGATCTCTAATAGTAACAATTTTGGAAGTAAAATAAGTTCATAAAGTCATTTACTGCTGTGCTGTTGGGAAATGTCAACACCTGTTGATGCTATTATTTTGTGTTAATTTTGCCACTGTATTGAATAAATACCTGGGGTTATGTTTGTTTTGTTCTAAAAAGACGAAAAGTAATCAGATCTAGCAGTTTTTAAACTTTTCTGTAGGATAGGGTACTTTCCCGCCAAGCTAAACAAAATACCTCTCTAGTTTTGTTTTCCTCCAACTGCGCTCCATTTTCGGGCTGCTCTCTTTAGAGTGCGAGTGTGCTCATTATACCACGGTGTTGGACTCTTTTTTCCTTAATCTTCCTTAAGCGTAAAGGAGCAATTGTATCTAAAGGGCTAGAAAAGAGAGAGTTCATAGTTTCTGTTACATCATCAAGTTGTTCTGAGCTGTTGGATATGCTAAGGAATTGAGATAAATCAGGAAGATTACTTACAAAGCATCTTTTGTGGTAAAGTGATGGTTCTACCATATTTATAAGAAGGAGTTGAATTAGCAGCTTTAGCTATATGGAGTATACACAAGACTAGATAATGATCTGATATATCATCGCTTTGCTGCAGAATTTCAACACCAATTAACATCAATTCCATGTGACGATATTAAATCTAGAGTATGATTTCGACTATGAGTAGGTCCTGAAACGTGTTGTCTAACCCCAATAGAGATTCAGAATGTCTATGAATGCTGATCCTAATGCATCTTTTTCATTATCAACATGGATATTAAAATCACCCACAATTAGGACTCTATCTGCAGCCAGCACTAACTCTGATAGAAAATCAGCAAATTCTTTAATAATGTCTGTATAGTGCCCTGGTGGCCTGTATACAGTAGCCAGTACAAACATCACGGGGGATTTATCATTAATACTTTTTTCTCTAGATAATTTTATATGAAACACCATTACTTCAAAGGAGTTATACTTAAAGCCTGTCTTCTGAGAAATACTGAGAATATTGTTATAAATTGTAGCAACACCTCCCTCTTTGCCTTTTGGACGCGGCTCATTTTTGTAACAGTAATCTTGGGGGGTAGACTCGTTTAAAATAATGTAATCATCTGGTTTTAGCCATGTTTCTGTCAAACAGAGCAAATCTAGGTTATGATCATTAATCAAATCATTTACAAAAAGTGCTTTTGTAGAAAGGGACCTGATATTCAGTAAACCAAGTTTTATCAATTGTTTCTGTGTATTGTAAACATTTTTTATTTGTTGAACATCATTAAATGGTTATCATAAATAGTTTTTGACGTTTTCTGTATTTTCTAGTTCGGGGAAACAGACACAGTCTCTATAGTGATATCTAGGTGAAGGAGTCTCTATGTGCTGAGAATTAACTGACTTCTGTGACGTGAGGCGGCTAGCAGACAGTCAGTTTAGCCAGTCTGTCTGCTTCCTGACCTGGGCTCCAGTTAGTCAAGTATGAACTCTAAGACTATGTGCCAAATTTCTAGAGAGAATAGCGGCACCACCCCAGGAGGGATGAACACCATCTCTTTTCAACAGGTCAGGTCTGCCCCAAAAACTCGTCCAATTGTCTATAAAACCTATGTTGTTTTGCGAGCACCACTTAGACATCCAGTCATTTAATGATGACAGTCTGCTATGAATCTCATCACCCGGTAAGCAGGAGGGGGCCAGAGCATATTACAGTGTCTGACATCGTACTTGCAAGTTCACACACCTCTTTAACATTATTTTTAGTGATCTCTCCGACTGGCGAAGTCGAACATCATTAGCGCCGGCGTGGATAACAATCTTACTGAATTTACGTTTAGCATTAGCCAGCACTTTTAAATTTGCCAAGATGTCAGGCGCTCTGGCTCCCGGTAAAACAATGGACTATGGTGGCTGTGTCTCTATTTTCACGTTCCGTACAATAGAATCGCCAATAACTAGAGCACTTTCACCAGGTTTCTCAGTGGGTGCGTCACTGAGTGGGGAGAACCTGTTTGATGTTCTGATCGGAACGGAAGAGCGTGTTTTGACCCGCGACTATGCTGCCTCACAGTCACCAGTTGCCCTGCTGCACAGGCTCTACCGGACCGACCAATGTACAGGAGTCCCTGAGCTAGTCACATCCAAAGCAGTATCTACAGCCCTCACATTCTTACTGTCCTCAACTAAAGTTTGGATGCGTGTCTCTAGTTCTAAAACCTTCTCTGTCAGCCTAACTATTTCCCTGCATTTATCACATGTGAATCCCTCATCGCCGACAGAGATAGATAAACTGTACATGTGGCAGACTGTGCAAATAACAATAGCAGGAGAAGAAGCCATTACTCACCGTGATTGATGAATGATATCAACTTAACTTACCACTTACCACTCCACTTACCACTGTTGTTTGATGAACTCGTGAAAAACGGAGCGAGAGAGAAATGAAAACGGAGCGAGAAAAAAGAAAACAATAATAGGCGCGAATAGCAACGCGAATGGAACCGCGAGTGACAAGCTAACGGGCTAACGAATGCTAACGCACTACACTCGCGGTTATTGAAGCGAGCGATCAAATTAGTTTGATAGATAATACCAGAAATATGGTGGGAATTAAGTTATATATTATCACTTTAAACAACAGAGTGAAAGTAAGGTAAAGATTCAATAAAAAAGCAGAGCTACAATCACAAACCGCACAGCAGCACAACAGACAGAAACAGACTGAAGCAATCGAACTGTGACTCACAGATCGAGTGTAGTGCAAGAGTCCATGTGGTGAGTGCGTGACCTCTGGTGGCGATCGGGCGGAAGGCCACAGACCGGATTCGTGACAGAGCCCCCCCCCCAAAGAGCGGCTTCCAGACGCTCCAATGCAATCCAGGAGGGAGGTGGAGCGGAGGTGGAACAGGGGGAGGGACGGAGGGCCAGGTCCATGTGCAAATGGAGAGACTGGAGACTGAGGCAGAGCGGGAAGCCAGGGCAGAGACGATGGAACTGGAGCCCACCTGGGCAGAGCGGACGGGACCGGAGCCCACCAGGGCGGCGCAGACGAGGCCGGAGCCCACCAGGGCGGAGTAGACGGGACCGGAGCCCACCAGGGCGGAGTAGACGGGACCGGAGCCCACCAGGGCGGAGCAGACGGGACTGGAGCCCACCAGGGCGGAGCAGGAAACCACCAGACCCAAGCAGAAGATCACCACGGCGGGGCAGAAGACCACCAGACCTGAGAAGTAGACCACCAGACTGAAGCAGAAGACCATCGCAGGAAAGCAGACCGGGCAGGAAACCATGGCAGAGTCTGAGATCTGGGGGGAACAGAGACAGACAACACAGAGAGAGCAGAGACAGACAACACTGGCGGTGCATTCACAGTTTCTGAGTTCATGGTAGGCAGTTCAGGTGTATATTCCTTGACAGAGACAGGCAGTTCGGAATCGGACACATTGGCTGGTTCAGAGCAGAGCATATGTTCAAAGGCGACCTCTGTGGCCGTGACAGGGCAGGACAAGGGTTCGCAGACGGCCTCCATAGCCAAGACAGGGCAGGACAGGGATTCGCAGACAGCCTCCATAGCCGTGACAGGGCAGGACAAGTATTCGCAGACGACCTCCATAGCCGTGAATGGGCAGGACAAGGAATCACAGACGGCCTCCATAGCCGTGACAGGGCAGAGCAAGGATTCACAGGAGGGCACCACTGACACCTCTGGAGGTTCTGCAGCAGACGCCGCCACCTCTGGAGGTTCTACAGTGGTAACACCAGGAGATAGGTCGTGTTCAGTAACGGTTTCCTTGACCGCAACATGACAGGTTGAGAGTACGTTCTTGGGCGCCACCACCATACAAGGAGATGAAACGAGCACCGCCGCTTCAGGAGGTTCTGCAGCATATGCCACCACCTCTGAAGAAACTGCAGCGAGTGCCATTGCTTCAGCGGGCACAGCAGCGAGTGTCACTACCCCCTGAGGTTCTGCAGCATCAGCCACTACCTCTGGAGACATCACAGTGGACGTCGCTACCTCGGGCAGTTCTGCGGTGGTGTACGCAGCCCAAATGCAACATAAAGCGATCCCTATCATGGGAAGCGCTTCAGACAGAGGAATAAGTTCAGGGACAGGAGGGATAATGTGAGTGGATTTGGGGATACCAGCTGCGCGTGCAGACACCAGCGGTGCATCCCTCACGCTGGACACCAGACAGGGAGTACGAAGGACTGACCTTAAATCTCTGGGTGTGATAGACTCTGGCAGTTCAGCGGAGACGTGAAGAGGCTCTGGCTGAAGAGCTGAGACGTGAAGAGACTCTGGCTGAAGAGCTGAGACGTGAAGAGACTCTGGCGGAAGAGCTGAGACGTGGTGTGACTCTGGCTGATCAGTTGTGGGATGGGTTGATTCATGACGATCAACGGTGACTTGGTCTGACTCGTTAACATCAGTTGTGACTTGACTTGGTCCTTTAACAACAGCTATGACTTGACTTGGCTCTTTAACATCAGCTGTGACTTGACTTGGCTCTTTAACATCGGCTGTGATTTGACTTGGTTCTTTAACAACGGTTGTGACTTGACTTGGCTCTTTAACATCAGCTGTGACTTGACTTGGCTCTTTAACATCGGCTGTGATTTGACTTGGCTCTTTAACATCAGCTGGGACTTGACTTGGCTCCTTAACATTAGCTGTGACTTCACTTGGCTCTTTAACATAAACTGAGAAGTGACGGTGCGTTGTTGTGTCCGCCATTTTGGGAGTACATTCTGGTGCATCCGCCATCTCAGTCACAGGCGCGGTGTCGCGTTCCTCGTCGACACCCACAGTGAACGCTGAACCAACCGTCAATAAAGCATAGTCCATAAACTGACTGAGAGATGAACGGGGACCCTCACGGATTAAACGTGATTTGAGTGGCTGATTAATGCCCTCACAAAAGAAGTCTATGAGCATACAGTCCGGCAGATCGGAAAAATGGGCGAGATCTAAATACTCTTGTTTAGGATGCTTAGGATCATGAGCAGTTCCTTTCCTTCTCCATACTCTTCTCTTCCCATCACTCTGGTACAAGTTGATCTTGGTCTCATCTGTCCATAGGATGTTGTTCCAGAACTGTGAAGGCAAGGGACTGCTCATGATCCTAAGCATACCACCTCATCAGTGAAGCATGGTGGTGGTAGCGTGGGCATGTATGGCTGCCAGTGGAACTGGTTCTCTTGTATTTATTGATGATGTGACTACTGACAAAAGCAGCAGGATGAATTCTGAAGTGTTTCGGGCAATATTATCTGCTCATATTCAGCCAAATGCTTCAGAACTCATTGGACGGCGCTTCACAGTGCAGATGGACAATGACCCAAAGCATACTGCAAAAGCAACCAAAGAGTTTTTGAAGGGAAAGAAGTGGACTGTTATGCAATGGCCAAGTCAATCACCTGACCTGAATCCGATTGAGCATGCATTTCACTTGCTGAAGACAAAACTGAAGGGAAAATGCCCCAAGAACAAGCAGGAACTGAAGACGGTTGCAGTAGAGGCCTGGCAGAGCATCACCAGGGATGAAACCCAGCGTCTGGTGATGTCTATGCGTTCCAGACTTCAGGCTGTAATTGACTGCAAAGGATTTGCAACCAAGTATTAAAAAGTGAAAGTTTGATTTATGATTATTATTCTGTCCCATTACTTTTGGTCCCTTAACAAGTGGGAGGCACATATGCAAACTGTTGTAATTCCTACACCGTTCACCTGATTTGGATGTAAATACCCTCAACTTAAACCTGACAGTCTGCAGTTAAAGCACATCTTGTTCGTTTCATTTGAAATCCATAGTGGTGGTGTATAGAGCCAAAAATGTTAGAATTGTGTCGATGTCCCAATATTTATGGACCTGACTGTATATATATATATATATATATATTTATTTATTTATGCCATGGTCTGTCTGAATACTCGATTCTGATTGGCTGGCAGGTGTTGATTAAATTCGTTGAACTGCAAAGGTAGTTCCAAGTCAGTTTAATCACCTTTCCATATTAATGCGCTGCTTTAATAGATGCACACTAACCAACAAGCATCACTCGCGCACAGACAGACACACACACACACACACAAGGAGAGAGTGTGAGTTGGAAGACCGCAGATTGTGCTGCACACATACATGAACTTCTTGTCAACACTTCCCCACGATTTTTATTAATAAAATAGCCTAGATACTACATCCCCAAATCAGAAAAAGTTGGGACAGTATGGAAAGCGCAAATAAAAAAAGAAAGTAGTGATTTCTAAATTTACTTTGACTTGTATTTCATTGCAGACAATATGAACACAAAATATTTCATGTTTTGTCTGGTCAACTTCATGTCATTTGTAAATATACATCCTTTCCTGTCATTCAGACCTGCAACACATTCCAAAAAAAGTTGGGACAGTAAAGCATTTACCACTTTGTAATGTTGCCATTCCTTTTCACAACACTTAAAAGACGTTTAGGGACTGAAGACACCAAGTGATGAAGTGTTTCAGGTGTAATTTTGTCCCATTCTTCCTGCAAACAAGTCTTAAGGTGGGCAACAGTACGGGGTCTTCGTTGCGCCACACATTCTCTATTGGAGACAGGTCGGGACTGCAGGCAGGCCAGTCAAGTACCCGTACCCACTTCCTCCGCAGCCAGGACTTTGTAATGTGTGCAGAATGTGGTTTTGCATTGTCTTGTTGAAATATGCATGGACGTCCCTGGAAAAGATGTCTTCTTGAAGGCAGCATATTGTGCTCCAAAATCTCTATGTACTTTTCAGCATTAATGGTGCCATCACAGAAGTGCAAGTTACCTTTTCCAAGGGCACTGACACAACCCCATACCATGACAGACCCTGGCTTTTGGACTTGTTGCTGGTAACAGTCTGGATGATCCTTTTCTTCTTTGGTCCGGAGCACACGGCGTCCATTCCTCCCAAAAAATACCTGAAATACTGATTCATCTGACCACAGTACACGTTTCCACTGTGTGATGGTCCATCCCAGATGCCTCCGAGCCCAGAGAAGTCGACGGCGCTTCTGGACACTGTTAACATAGGGCTTCCTTTTGGCACAGTACAGTTTTAACTGGCATTTGTGGATGCAACTATGTATTGTGGTACTTGACAAAGGTTTGCCAAAGTAGTCCTGAGCCCATGTGGTGATATCGCTTATAGATGAATGACGATTCTTGATGCAGTGCCGCCTGAGGGATCGGAGATCATGGTTGTTCAGCTTAGGCTTGCGCCTTTGTCCTTTACGCACTGAAATTCCTCCAGATTCCTTGAATCTTTTAATTATGTTATGCACTGTTGAAGGTGAAAAATCCAAAACTTCTTTGAGGAACATTGTTTTTAAACATTTCAATAATTTTCTCACGTATTTGTTGGCAAACTGGCGATCCTCGGCCCATCTTTGCTCCTAAAGGACTAGACCTTTCTTGGATGCTGCTTTTGTACCAAATCATAATTACAATCACCTGTTGACATCAACTGTTTCAAATCACATCATTATTTAACCAATTTACCTCATTACTAGCCCTAAATTGCACCTGTCCCAACTTTTTTTGGAATGTGTTGCAGGTCTGAATGACAGGAAAGGATGTATATTTACAAATGACATGAAGTTGACCAGACAAAACATGAAATATTTTGTGTTCATATTGTCTGCAATGAAATACAAGTCAAAGTAAATTTAGAAATCACTACTTTCTTTTTTTATTTGCGTTTTCCATACTGTCCCAACTTTTTCTGATTTGGGGTTGTAGATTGCTACATTATATTCCTCAGCAACGATGGTAAAATGGCTGTTTTTTGAGTAATTTTTTGTAGAGAGAGAGACGCGCGCAGACGCAGGTAACAACTGTCATCTCTCTCTCTTTCTCTATCTCTCTCTCTCTCGATAATTAATTGAAATACATGCTGTAATTCATTCAAATAAATGTGATGATTGTGATCTTACCGCACTATTTAATCTCTGTGGGGCTTTTCACACTTGAAATTGTTAACCCTGGGTCATCCTAAACCCCGGATAAAGGAATCCTGGGTTATCTGTAATCACGTTTCACACTGCTCGTACTATACCTGGGGTTAACGGTTAACCCTGGGAATTCATTAACAGACGTTTCACACTGTACATTCCTAAACCCCGGGTTAACGTTCTTATTTGCATATTTGCGGTGTCACTATCACTGATTGGACGAACAGCAGGCAACTTGTTTACACGGCTTTTCCCGCATCTTGCCAGTTATTAAAAACATGTCTCCGCTTATGTCTTTAGATCAGCGAAGATTGAGGAACAGCTGATCATAGCTGTACAGGCAGGGATAGCCATTTTTAAATAAATTTAGTAGCAGAGCTATTGCAAGCGATTTAGTGCTGGAAATCCATTTATCCTTTGCTGAAACTAATGCGTCTTCATGAAGAGCGCAGGTCATGGTTGCTTAGCAACGGCAGGCGCCATAAGAGCGCAAGCTACAGAGGCTTTGGAAAGGAGGAGAAAGCGGTGCGCTTAGCGTTTTAAATGCGTTTTAGGCGCGACATGTGAACGGCCTCATCAGACGCACAAAGGCAAGAAAACAAAGACAAAAGTACAAAAGAAAGAAAACAAGGAGCAAAGTATGTGAATATTTCTTTGAATTTCTTTTAAGTGTGGAGAGACTACCGTTAGTGTTTACTTGTACAGTAGCGTAAGAATAATACCGTCTCTTATTCACTCCAGTTCACACGCTTTTGATATTTCTTCTCACCGGCTGCAGTTTACACGACGTGCGTTTCCTGTTTCTGACGTGACATGAGCCTCACTGCCCAATTTCTGATTGGCTGTCTGTTGCCAAGCGTCCAGCAGCAACAAGCAAACACCGCTCGTTTCACACTGAACAAGCTTAGCACCGCAACGCTCCGGAGCAGGGTTTCATAACCCCTAAAGCGGTGTTTAGAACGACGATAACCCGGGGTTAAGCGCAGTGTGAAAAGCCCTTGTCTAATTTGAAGCGGGCAGAATGCTGAGCTAACGAGCCGTAACTGACGAAAATAACCCTCATTTTTACCCATTCGGTCAAATATTGCGCTGCAAAGAGCAATACTAGTTTTAACTTGTCTATAACTTGGCAAATGACCATGGAATAAACCGCATAAGCCGCTGCGCGTCGGGTGGTTCTTCGCCTCCACGTCGTGCATTCAAATCGTTTAATGCACAGCTAGCCGTTGATTATCCCTTACATATACATATATACATACACATATATATATACAGTGGGTACGGAAAGTATTCAGACCCCCTTAAATTTTTCACTCTTTGTTATATTGCAGCCATTTGCTAAAATCACTTAAGTTCATTTTTTTCCTCATTAATGTACACACAGCACCCCATATTGACAGAAAAACACAGAATTGTTGACATTTTTGCAGATTTATTAAAAAAGAAAAACTGAAATATCACATGGTCCTAAGTATTCAGACCCTTTGCTGTGACACTCATATATTTAACTCAGGTGCTGTCCATTTCTTCTGATCATCCTTGAGATGGTTCTACACCTTCATTTGAGTCCAGCTGTGTTTGATTATACTGATTGGACTTGATAGGAAAGCCACACACCTGTCTATATAAGACCTTACAGCTCACAGTGCATGTCAGAGCAAATGAGAATCATGAGGTCAAAGGAAACTGCCTGAAGAGCTCAGAGACAGAATTGTGGCAAGCACAGATCTGGCCAAGGTACAAAAAAAATTCTGCTGCACTTAAGGTTCCTAAGAGCACAGTTGCCTCCATAATCCTTAAATGAAGACATTTGGGACGACCAGAACCCTCCTAGAGCTGGCCGTCCGGCCAAACTGAGCTATTGGGGGAGAAGAGCCTTGGTGAGAGAGGTAAAGAAGAACCCAAAGATCACTGTGGCTGAGCATCCAGAGATGCATTCGGGAGATGGGAGAAAGTTGTGGAAAGTCAACCATCACTGCAGCCCTCCACCAGTCGGGTTTTTATGGCAGAGTGGCCCGACAGAAGCCTCTCCTCAGTGCAAGACACAATGAAAGCCCGCATGGAGTTTGCTAAAAAACACCTGAAGGATTCTCTGGTCTGATGAGACCAAGAAAGAACTTTTTGGCCTTAATTCTAAGCGTATGTGTGGAGAAAACCAGGCACTGCTCATCACCTGTCCAATACAGTCCCAACAGTGAAGCATGGTGGTGGCAGCATCATGCTGTGGGGGTGTTTTTCAGCTGCAGGGACAGGACGACTGGTTGCAATCGAGGGAAAGATGAATGCGGCCAGTACAGGGATATCCTGGACGAAAACAATTCTCCAGAGTGCTCAGGACCTCAGACTGGGCTGAAGGTTTACCTTCCAACAAGACAATGACCCTAAGCACACAGCTAAAATAACGAAGGAGTGGCTTCACAACAACTCTGTGACTGTTCTTGAATGGCCCAGCCAGAGCCCTGACTTAAACCCAATTGAGCATCTCTGGAGAGACCTAAAAATGGCTGTCCACCAACGTTTACCATCCAACCTGACAGAACTGGAGAGGATCTGCAAGGAGGAATGGCAGAGGATCCCAAATCCAGGTGTGAAAAACTTGTTGAAAAACTTGTTGCATCTTTCACAAAAAGACTCATGGCTGTATTAAATCAAAAGGTGCTTCTACTCGAAATACTGAGCAAAGGGTCTGAATACTTAGGACCATGTGATATTTCAGTTTTTTCTTTTTTTAATAAATCTGCAAAATGTCAACAATTCCCTGTTTTTTTCTGTCATAGGGTGCTGTGTGTACATAATGAGGAAAAAAATGAACTTAAATGATTTTCGCAAATGGCTGCAATATAACAAAGATGAAAAATTTAAGGGGGTCTGAATACTTTCCGTACCCACTGTATATAATATATATATATGAGGCAGAAACATATGATAGATAAGAAGAACAAGAAAGGCTATTAATAATCTTTTATTTTGCAAAAGTATTGTGATACGAAAGGCTCCAAATACAGAGCGGCACAAAGCGCTTATGCGCATCCCGTGTGCAGAATGATGCGCTTGAAGCAACACGGAGTCTCAGCGTGCTGCGCTCTGCATAGAAAGGTTCAAAGCACAAAGTGAAGAGATATTGATGCGTAGTGTATTAAATCTGTGAGGTAGTTTATGGAGCCTTTTCTTTTAACAGTTTTAAATTCCAGTTACTGTGCTCGTTAAGAACATAGTGCTCTCTAGTCCAGTGTTGTGATCTAACAGACACCAACACAATTTTGAAAACGGCACGAAGATAAAATCCTGCAAGAAAGTCCTTTTATGCCAAACCATTTATCTTTATTTACAGATCAAGTATAATATTAGGAACATTTAATAATCTTGCAGAGAGTTTAATTGTCTTGACTTGTAACCGAATGCAGCACGCAGTTTGAACGCTGAATAGTTTATGACAGACACCCGCAGCGGACAGAAGAGTTTACGTGAACTTGACTTAAATATTCATCTGTACCTCACATTAAACCGTGGAACAGCTTCAGAACACTTGAAATATAGTGCACGAAAGCTTTATGGTGTTTTATAATGTTTTTGTGCTTTCGTGGGGCTTAACAATAACACCATAGTATACGCACAATATCGGATTTGGATCGGTCTCGTCTGACCGATACCCCGATTCGGCAGAAAATGACCGTATCGAAGCAATACAGATACTGAATATCAGATCAGCACACCCCTACTTCAGACTTATGTGCCCTCTAGAAGCTTGCAGAACGTCACTTTATTGTTCATCCCAAAGAGGCACAAAATCACTTTCCCAAAGTGTCATCTCTCTCTCTCTCTCTCTCTCTCTCGCTCTCTCTCAATCGACAATTAATTGAAATACATGCTATAATTAATTCAAGTAAATGTGATCTTACAGCACTATTTCATCTCTGTGTCTGATTTGAAGCGGGCAGAATGCTGAGCTAACGAGCCGTAACTGACGAAAATAACCGTCATTTTTACCCATTCGGTCAATTGCCGCGCAAGCTAGAGCGCGTTGGAACTCGCCTATAACTGTGCATGAAATCCTCGAATGAACCGCATAAGCTGCTGCGCGTCGGGTGGTTGACGTCGTGCATTCAAATCGTTTAAAGGGGTGGCTTGATTGTCTAGGCTTGATTGTGTTTATGGGGTGCAGTCTAGCATGTGTTCATGCTTGTTTTTTTTTAAAACGCATTATTTTTCACATAATTTACCTTTATTCCACACCTCTCTGTCCCTTCTCTGACAAACGCCTCGATTTATTTCCTGGTTTATGAAGCCCCTCCCTCGATGGGCTGAGATTGGTTAGCTGGCTCAGTGTGTTGTGATTGGCTAAACCGCCTCTACTGCACTCTGAACGTCCCGCCCCTCTCCTCAGCCATGCGCTCCGGTTGAATTGTAAACAGTGGCGTTGTCTATAATGCTTATCAATTTGAGCCCGATTGAGACCCAGAGGATATTAGTGAAGATGATCGTGCAGAACCTGTGCAAGCACGGCTCTTAATGGTATGTTTGGTTGTTGTTGTCTCATACTTTTAAATACGCTGCTATTTGTAAGTGCTACTGCTTCTGTTAGCTTTTAATATACGGTTTTATCCTGATTAAAGCTTTAATACAGCACAGCAACCGCACGCGTGTCCATTTATAATGCTTCTCATTGCTGTGTGAAAATAAGTGTATAATTGGAACAGTTTGTTGGAGCTGATCTGACGATCTGAATGAGAGAGAGAGAGAGAGAGAGAGAGAGAGAGATGCAGAGCAGGGTGACAGAGTAACAGTATTAAGAACCGCTGCTTTAATGATTTTGAAACTTGTGAATCCATTAGAATCGTTAGAAGACAGAATCGCGATTCATATGAATAGATTGTTACCTGCATCCCTAGTTTTCTCTTCCTCTTCTCTAAAGCAGCGCAGCATGGCCTCGCCCCCTTTGCTGCGTGTTCCCGGGGGCAGGGTTTATCTGGGTCTGTGACGTATCAAACCCGGGAAGTAACTCGTTGTAGTCCCTTACCTGTCGTTTTTGTAGGCATTAAACTGCCAGAATTTTAAAAGACAATATCTCCGTTTGCATTGAACTTTCAGCGCCGCAACTCTGCAGATATTGTTTATGCTCAAACAGCAACATTACACACTAACTAATGTTAAAAAAGTGAAATCGCAATCAACCACCCCTTTAATGCACAGCTAGCCGTTGATTATCCCTTACTTGTTTTCTTTTTTATGATAAATTAACAAACTCAAAGGCCTCTAACACTAGCTTGCTCTGTTCTTTTTCTATTCTATCTGTTTTCTTTTTATTTATTATATAATAAAAAATAAAAAAAACCTTCCTACGTGTACTGAGTTAAGCTAACTGAGACTTGTTATAGCACTTGCATATTATTTGCTCTTTTGTTGGTTTTGATTTCTTCTATTGTCCTCATTTGTAAATCTCTTTGGATAAAAGCGTCTGCTAAATGACTAAATGTAAACGTAATGCAGCTTATTCTTTCACTATATTTGATTAAATTAATTTAAGCTGTTTTTAATAATTCAATTCAAGTTTATTTGTATAGCGCTTTTCACGATACAAATCGTTGCAAAGCAGCTTTACAGAACATTAAAGATTCTACAATATATTTAGTAGTAGCTTATCAGTGGTGACTGTCAAGTTGTTGTACATTGGCAGAAATGTACGGTAGAATCAGTTAATGATGTAATCAAACAGATGATGAACACTATTTACAGCAATATGTTGCAATCAAACTTATAGCAAAATGTATGTTGTTTCAGGGTTGGCATCATCTGAGGTCCTCTGAGGTGTTGGCATCGTCTCTTCTCAGGTGTTCTGGATCCAGACTGAAGCTTGTGTAATTCCTAGTTACTACGGGATGTTAATCCCGTGGCAGAAACTAATGGAGACAAAATTAGCATAGCTGCTATTCCAACCAAGCAAACATGATTTGTTCAACCCAAGCTAAAGAAAAATAATGTGCATTTCATCAGATATATCTACAGTACAAGATTATGAGATGCATTATGTGAATGCTTGGCTAAAGAGATGTCTTTAATCTAGATTTAAACAGAGAGAGTGTGTCTGAACCCTGAACGTTATCAGGAAGGCTATTCCAGAGTTTGGGAGCCAAGTGCGAAAAAGCTCTACCTCCTTTAGTGGACTTTGCTATCCTAGGTACTACCAAGAGTCCAGAGTTTTGTGAGCGGGTTGGATTGTAGCGTGATAGAAGACTAGTTAGGTAAGCAGGAGCTAAACCATTAAGGGCCTTATACACTGCAAAAAGAGATGTGTAAAAACATTACCATCAATTTGTAATTCTACAAAATCGAAATAAAACAGACAGATGTAAAAATGTTAGCAATTTAATTTGTCAAATGTTGTCAATGCATGCACAGAAGCACAACAAAATGTTCTAAATCTCAATTTCATAAACTTAATTTAGATGATTAGATGACACAAATGCCTTGTAATGCACTACAACTATTAGCTACAATACAGTTTACATTAAAAAGTGTTACTAACATCAACTACACCTTGGATGATTGAAAATCATACACAGTCAAGACTATCAGATAACATTTCTCATAACATAAGATCAACTTATAACATAAAATGTCAGATACAGGATAAAATCCAAATCAGACAACAAATAAATTTACACTTTTCATCTGAAAATGAATGAAAACAGATTAGAGATACAATAAATGTTTAAGTGCAGGATTAAGAGCAGCCTAAGTAGGGTTGTTGTGATAACCACAATATTGCAATACCACAATACTGACAAGCCAGCTGCATAGGATGGCAAATCATTTTTTTTTATGGCTAAGCCCTTCTCATTTTACACTAAATGCATGTTTTTTTTTAAATGTTAAATAAGTTAATAAGAGTGAAGAGAGTGTTTTGTTTTTCTTTAAGACTTTGTGTACCATTGTGATTATTTACAGCAGCTCCATAGATCTGCACTAAAGAAACCTAAACAGTCAGAGATCAGCATGTGCAATTACCTGCATCTGTCCTTCTTCAGGTCAAGTCATATATTAATGAATATTTGTTATAATAAATTATACATAAGAGATGCAAGTAAAGAGTTCACACATACATACCATCTGCTTGGTCTTCCATCCCCTCTATAAGAGATGCAAAATCATTCCTTTCCACGGTAGCTTCAGCTTTCAATTTCTCAATCTATACATATATATATATACACAGTATATATATAAAAACAGTGTTAATAACAATATCAGAACTTTTGCATTGTCTGTTAAAATATCTTAAAGGGATATTTCACCCAAAAATGAAAATGAGGTTATTGTTACTGTTGTTGTTACTCCCCCTCATGTTGTTCCAAACCTGTATGAGTTTCTTCTGCTAAGCATAAAATATATTTTTAAAGAATGCTGGTAATAAGACAGTTGATGGTAACCTTTGACTTCCATAGTTGCAAAGAAAGAAAAATGTCTTCAGTTTGATTAATAAAGAAGCTCTTACCTTATTCCACATTGTGTGCTTCTTCATCCAGTGCGTGACACCTAGCAGTGCATTACAATAGTCCAGTCTAGAGGTCATGAATGCATGAACTAGCTTTTCTGCATCAGAAACAGGTAACATGTTCCGTAGCTTGGCAATGTTTCTAAGATGGAAGAATGCTGTTTTTGTAACATTGGAAATATGATTTTCAAAAATATGATTTTCAAAAGGTCTAATTGTATAAATAATAACCAGATTTTTAGATCTGGAGTGTACATCAAAACTATTATCTGATCATTTCATTTACAATAACTGCTTTGGGTGCGAGTGATCTAATGTTTAGGAGCCCAAGCTTTAAAAGTTGTTTTTGTTCATTTATTTTGCATTTTTCTGGTTTAATCGCGATCATTTCAGTTATTTAATTCATTTAATATTTCTGTATTCAAAATGATATATTTAAAACTTTACTCTCCACATGAATCTATGAATTTAATTGCACTCATGCCACCTCTGAGCCTCATTAAACGTCTGAAAATGTAGCTACAACTACAAGCCACTTTTGTGTTCTTCTGTGCCACTTCTGTAGTACAAATAATTTTTTATTAATACTAATTTCATATGATTGGTGACTTATTTGTCTCATTCTACTTCATATTATATTGTTTTAAATAGAAATTTTAAAAAGCTTATAACCATACATTTTTGAATTTGACAAAGATGAAAATAATGCCATTGCAAAGGTAAAAGGAAAATACCCCGGTAAGTCACTTTGAGGAGTCAAATGTCACCTCATATTGGGAAAGCTAATTTTTTATCAGAATTTTTGATTATTGATCAGAAGGTGCTCCTAAATTTTTTTAATTAGGAGGACAAGCGCTCCTAAAAAGAAAAGAAAGCATAGAGCCATGTGTAACATATTAGATCCGTGCATGAGGTCTTAAAGAGACAGCAGCCTAAATAAACCTGCTGCTGTCTTTCATTATACAGTGAAGACTATCCAGTGTTATTTTACAGTTGAACAGATAATAGTTAGACCTAACTGAAAAAATGTAAGTACTAATAATTTAATTTGTATCTTGTTTTTGTTTGTGCTATTGATTGTCATTAATGTATTTGTTCTTATTTTACTGTTTACTATTTACTTGTCTTTTTTAGTTCAAATAAATTCAATTGTAAGTGCGTGTGAATCTTGGGGGAGGGGGCGTGGTCCATGGGCGGGGAGGGGGGGGGCGTGGTCCATGGGAAATAATCCTGCCACCACAGCTGGAAAATATCCTAAACACTGCATGCATTTAATAAAATTAGAAAAATGCATTTACAAAGGTAAAAAGAAAATGCCACTGTAAATCACTTTGAGTCTAATGTCATCTTGTATTAAGAAGGCAATTTTTATTAACAGAATTGTTTTATTATTGATTAGAAGGTGCTTCTAAATTTCTTAAATTAGGAGGACAAGTGCTCCTAATTACAAGAAGAAAAACACGGCTCTTAAACTGGGTGTGTGACCGGTATGGCTGTGGAATGGGGTTTGGCCGAGGAAAAATTTTCAGTCAGAAGATTTTTTTTTTTGCTTTAATCCATGTAAGGGTACTGACATCAGGCTGATCTGAGTGGCCAAGTCGATCATACAGAGCCATTGTCTTCGTCTGCAAGTTTCGTACAATATCAGTGATCAAAGTAGATGTGTGCTTCACCATGTAATTAATTGCAGAATAGGTTTGATTTGATTGTGCTTTAAGCTTTGCAAGAAAGCATGCCACTCGGTATGTGATATCTTCCTCTGCTAAATCATCCCAGTCGTCAGTTTCCTCATCAGCCCCAGAGTCAAATGTTGTTGATGTATTTGTGTTTTCTGATGGTGACTGTGCTGGAATATGTTGGTTGTGCGAATTATCTGTTTTGGAAGGTACTGTCTCACAAATATGTTCTTTTAATATGTGCCTCTTATATGACCACAAATAATTGAATGTTGCAGCCATTCTCACAACATCTGACGTAAGTGCTAGCACTATTAATGCCAAGAACCAAACTTAGATGTGCAAAAAGCCTGAATTTAACCCTGAGACCAATTCTTGGAATTAGTGCTGGTGTAATCCAGCATAAAGCTTTCTTCATCCACTCCCTCCTCTGTGATAAGATGAAGCAGAAGAAGAAACATTTTACAGATAAACTAGGACATTAGTTAGAGCTGCTCAATTATGGCAAAAATATAAACAATTATTTTAGTCAATACTGAAATCACGATTATTTAGCATGATTATTGGTATTCCTTATGAATAAAGTCTTTCATGAAATTAGTAATTTTAAATATCAGGGAAGTTTCACAATTATCAATACTTAATCAAAAACTAGTACTAGGTTAACTAATGTGAGTAAATTTTACCACCCTTTACATATTTGACTGATTTGGTTATTAAGTTTGGACTTGTAAGGAGGAACAAAAGTACACCGCTGTAACGAAAGGAAGCTTTGATGGACAGAATGCGGCAGCAACACACTAATCATTTCACCTCGTTTATCTTTTTTCATAATTGTTGGATGTCATAATTGAAATTGAAAACCTATATCATTAATTTAAATTGTTTACTTACTTTGAAATGTTTCAGTTAACTGGCAGAGATTCCATTGTTGCAATTTTTCCTTCACGAAAAAATCCATTGTCTAAAACAAGTATAAACACATTTAAAAAAAAACATGCCAATCAGTCATAACTTCATAAGAGAAATGCTGTAATTAGAGGCTATTCTAATAGGTGCATAACAATATTCAATATGAATAAAACATAAGAACACTTTTAGTGTTATTAGTGCTGGTCGCTTTCAAAACACTGACATTTCCAAACACTGTTTTGACCAGCAGCCATCACCGTTGTGTCACGAACGCTTGTAAGCAGTGAATCATTTTGAGAAGCAATTGGTTTAATTGATTGGAAGCTTTCAAAAGCTTTGTTTCTACCATCACTACTTTCGAACCAATTTAACCCTAGCTGGGTTATTACTAAAAATAACTCAACATAGTGACCCGATATGTGTAACCCATCTGTTGGGTTAAAAAAAATAACCCGTTTTTGCTGTGCATAACTACCTATGCAAATTATTTATGTCTTTGTCTTCAATGAAAAATCTTTTGACTATTTAAGTTAGCAAAATAATAATAAAATAAAATATTATTGTTGTCTTCTTTTGTAGGTAGAAGGGGAAGCCTTGATTTAGATCAACCAAATAGTGAGTATACACATTCAGTGCACATGTTCACAATATTGCTTTATGGATTGACTTCAAAATCAGTTAAGCTGTTTTAGCAAACAAATGAGCTTTTCTCTCTTTTTCAGTGTCTATGAGAAGACTGGTGCTGGTGGGAAAGACTGGAGCAGGTAAAAGCTCTTCTGGAAACACCATCCTGGGCAGAAAAGCCTTCAGAGCCACAAAAAGTGGTTCATCTGTGACCAAAGAGTGCTGGAAAGAGAGCGGAGAAGTGGCTGGAAGAGAAATCACAGTGATAGATACACCGGGTCTGTTTGACACAGATGTACCTGAGGAATATCTCAAGCAGGAGATCAGTAAGTGTATAAACATGACAGCACCTGGACCTCACGCCGTCATTAAACTGGATCCATTCACTGAAGAAGAGAGACTCTCGGTGGAGAAGATCAGAGCCATATTTGGAGAAGAAGCAGATAAACACACAATCGTCCTCTTCACTCACGGGGATGAACTGACCGGATCTATTGAAGATTATGTGAGTGACGCCAGTGAAAACCTCAAAGAAATCCTGTCGCTGTGGAGGAAGATATCACATCTTCAATAACCAAGACATGGAGGATCGGAGTCAAATTCTGAAGTTCCTGCAGCGAAGAAACAGCGCTAATGATTGGGGGTGGAGATGGGGAAGCGCAAGAAAGAATCTTAGCATGTGAGCTGATGTGCAGCCCTGCATGAACCTATGGAGTAGCAGTGCATTTGTGACTGAAAACTACTGCGTGCGACTATGAAAAAATATTTAGGAGCACCAGTGCGACTGACCCGATCAGCATATTTGTGTTTGCGCTGAGGGGAGCTTCAAAGGTTTCTGACATACTTACAACATGTTTTTGCAGCGTCGAGTAATGTATCACAGACATATCTGTTGATTCCTTGAACACAATGTTAATCAGAATCCACTCACTGCTCAAAACACAGGCGTTTTTTGTACGAATCCTCTCGTTATAACAAAGTGTAGACACGATATATAAGACATTCATTGTGCATATGTAGGGAGCTTCGTTGATTATAATGGAACTTTGGAGAGTGATGAAATAAGGAGAGTGACCGCTTTTAATGATTATTAAGGGAGTTTGCAAATGTGATATTGATTTAATACAATAGTATATTAAACAAGAAATTCATATTAAGTGACTTGCATTGTCTGACTACAACACTATTGCCTGATTTTGCTCTATTTCGTCAAGGAAAATAGTTGCAAATTAAGTCACAGCTAAGCAGCTGCGCATCTCCATTCAAACAGTTTGTTTCGTTTATGAATGAACGTGCGTTTTTAAACAAATCTGATTCAATTACCCATTCATAAAGACAGTCACATACTTCATTCCTGAATGAATCAGCCATTCGAACGAATCAATTGAATGAATGATTCAGTGATAAACTCAGTGACTTGGCGCCACCTACTGGCAGTTTTAGTTTCATTTTTAAAGTATAATTTCTGTTATTTAAATCACTTAATATTTCTATCTTCAAAATGTTATATTTAAAACATTAACCTCAACATGAATTTATGAATTTAATTGCACTCATGCCACCTCTGAGCCTCATTAAACATCTGAAGATACATTTACAAGCCACTTGTGTGTTCCTCTGTGCCACCTCTGTAGTACAAATTCATTTTTTTTAATACTGATTTCATTTGATTGCTAACTTATTCTCATTCTACTTGCTTTTATTCTGTTGTTTTAATTAGAAATTTTAAAAAGCTTATAAATATTATTTTTTGGAATTTGACATAAAAGATGACATACTTTTAATAAAGTTAGAAAAATACCATTACAAAGGTTAAAACAAAATTCCCTGTAAATCACTTTGAGTCAAATATCATGTAGTAATGGGAAAGCTAATATTTGATCAGAATTTTTGATTATTGATTAGAAGGCGCTCCTGAAATTTTTTACTGTTCCTAAAAAGAAAAGTAAGCGTAGAGCCCTGTTTTAACCACTTTTTATTAATTTAAAAATTTGAGAAATTCTTTTACAAGAATTACAGCAAAAACCAGTTTGATGCAAGAATATATATTTCTATCAATATTTGAGAAATTGTATTTGAATATTATCAGTGTGAACTCCATTGACTTCAATGGATTTAATTAAATTCCTTTGAACACGACTGCTCAAAATGGTCTAAATTTATGGAACCTACACATCCAAAACCTCATTATGCTGAAATTTTTAATGTAAGTGTTAAGTGTAAGTGAAATGTTAAGCACTGTAAGAGGTCTTTCATGACGCTACATGCTGGGGGGTATGAATTTGATAGGTGCTTGATATAAAATAAATGGTGCTTTAAAAAGTCCTTGAATCTGGTGTTCATGAAAGACTGGGAACCCTGTATACAGAGTAAATGCGTTTCACTGAACATGTTAAAAATAAGTTTGAGAAAGTTGTCGGGAGCGTGATGATGGTGGTGACGTTGAAGGCGAGCGAATATGGTGCTTTAGTTCGTTTATAGCCCAAGTTTAGCTTTTTAGTTCTGGCGCTTTTATTTAGGCTTCAAAATTCGTCAAAGTTACATTATTTTGTGAAGATTATCTTGATGGACAAAACGTGTAAGTTTCATGAACTATGATTGAACACAGAGCTTATTTTTGGCGATAATCCAAAAGGCTATGGAAAAATCCTATTGGCTTTTTGTCGAGGAACCAGTTTCATGCTAACAGCCAGTCATAGTTCCCCCACTCTATTAGGTGTGTAAACTCTTGAAACCATGTGACTTTAGGCTGAGCTCTAATTGGCTTGTTTCAGATTGTCCTCGGGGAGCAGATCACTATGCCCAAGACCCTCCCACTTTAGATCTTAGCGAATCAATATTGTTTTTATATATTTTGGCCTCTTGTGATTGGAAAAATCTAAAATCTGGTAACTCGGCATCACTGTGATACAGCAAACTTGCTCTGATGGGTTACATTGTGTTCCTCTACATCCTGTAGCTCAGCGCGGCTGTGATGACAGCAATAGTCCCGCTACTGTCACTGCTTTGCTTTAACTCACTTATGATGGCGACAGCAAGAGTATTCTTTCTCTTGCGCCTGTGTCTCATATCAGTGAGTTACATCAGTAACCAGAGACATAAGCCTTGTTACCCATTGAAATATTCCAAGCAAAACCTTTACAAAACTACTATACAAAGCTGTTTTCTGCACATGAAGTTGTTTAAAAGCCCAAACGTCCATAAAAGAGCTCAATCTAGAGTTGCTTCTTCAAAAAAAGGCTAAGATGTTAATATACTTTTTCAAAGGCACTATACAGTTTCTATAAAATAAACATTTGACATAAACACATCAATTAGACGTTAGAGAATGTGTCCAGAACATTTTGGTATATTTTGTGATTTTTACAGAATAAACGTACCTGTAAACCTTAAAAATAACAAAGAAAGAAGGAATGTTGCTGCTTGCCATTTGTGTTTTTGCAAAGTTTCCATGTCAGCTGGTCTCTCGAATGTACAATGCACTCATTAAAACAGGTCAAAGTCATGCAGCATTTACATAAACAGTCTCAAGTACAACAGCACTCATTAAAACAGGTCAATAAGTATAAGCAATTTACATAATTACAGATTAAAATAATAATACAGAAATGATTACTAAACATTGCAGAAATAAAATCACTTCAATTATTATATCATGAATGTAAATGTAATGTTGTAGTTGTGTGAAATACTGCATCTGCACAACGGTAGTAGGATAATTTTATAATTTTAGATTTTGTATTGTTGTTTTTTAAAAAGAAATGGTTAAAAAGGCTGTTGAATCCATAACTACCATCACAAATATTTTTTTTAGGTTATATAGACTCTGTCTACATTAATTTTGTCTCTGTCTTCAATCAAAAAGCTTTTGACTATTTAAGTTAGCAAAATAATAAAATAAAATATCATTGTTGTCTTCTTTTGTAGGTAGAAGGGGAAGCCTTGATTTAGATCAACCAAATAGTGAGTATACACATTCAGTGCACATGTTCACAATATTGCTTTATGGATTGACTTCAAAATCAGTTAAGCTGTTTTAGCAAACAAATGAGCTTTTCTCTCTTTTTACAGTGTCTATGAGAAGACTGGTGCTGGTGGGAAAGACTGGAGCAGGTAAAAGCTCTTCTGGAAACACCATCCTGGGCAGAAAAGCCTTCAGAGCCGCAAAAAGTGGTTCATCTGTGACCAAAGAGTGCTGGAAAGAGAGCGGAGAAGTGGCTGGAAGAGAAATCACAGTGGTGGATACACCAGGTCTGTTTGACACAGATGTATCTGAGGAATATCTCAAGCAGGAGATCAGTAAGTGTATAAACATGACAGCACCTGGACCTCACGCCATCATCCTGGTCATTAAACTGGATCCATTCACTGAAGAAGAGAGACTCTCAGTGGAGAAGATCAGAGCCATATTTGGAGAAGAAGCAGATAAACACACAATCGTCCTCTTCACTCACGGGGATGAACTGACCGGATCTATTGAAGATTATGTGAGTGACGCCAGTGAAAACCTCAAAGAAATCCTGAGTCGCTGTGGAGGAAGATATCACATCTTCAATAACAAAGACATGGAGGATCGGAGTCAGGTTCTGAAGTTCCTGCAGAAAGTAGATGCTGTAGTCACTGCTAATGGGGACAGATTTTACACCAGCGACTCTTACCAGGACGTGGAGAACATGCTGAAAACTAAAGAAGAAGAACTGAAACGAGAATATGAGAAGAAACTACAAGACAAAGAAAGAGAACTGGAGTCCAGGTTTACTGAAGAGAAGAAGAAACTAGAAGAGAGAATAGAGACACTAAGAGCATCTGAGCAAGAGAAAGAAGAGAAGATCAAAGAGTTAGAAAGACTAAATCAGATGATAAATATTGAAATGATTGAGTACAAGCGTTATTATGAAGAAAGGCTCAGAGAAGCCAGACAGGAGGCAGAACTCATTCATATTAATGAGAGAAAACTGATGGAGATCTTTGCCAGGATTCAGAGCCTCCAGCTCTGATCATCAGCTGATTTTAATGTGAACAGACTGGTTCATGTGTATAAGTTCAAAACCTTTATTGTGATATGCACAATTCAATTCTTACTTTGCTTTCCAGACTGTATGCCGTTAAAAATACGTATAAACAAAAATATTCACAAATAAGTAAAAAATAAATAAATAAAAGACGATGTACACATAGTACAGTACAAAGTATAAGGTCTATGCTGTGCATATAGAATTAAGAAATGTTTTTACAATGACTGCAGTATCATCACTTAATCACATAATATCACATGAACATTTGTATAGTGTTTTTTTCTCATTAAATTGACTCTGTTTAGTCTCTATTTAAGTGCTTGTGGAGTCTTATTTCTGTTATGTGAGATTCGTTATTTGCCTGCCCGTCCAGTCCTGATGGTTAACTTGGTTTGCTGTCCCCAATGGAGGCTTGAACCCGAGGTAAAATCCAGTAACAGAGGTCTACGTTAACTAATATTTCTAATTACAAAGCTCTTTAAATGAATATTTACTTTTAATCTCTTCATTTCCTTCAATTAATTTTTAATTACAGAGCTTTAACTGGATGTTTACTAGCACAAAATCACAATATATGATTTGAAAACAGAGCTCTGTAAAAACACTTTTACTACTAAAATGCAAATATAATTCTGTAATTTAAATATTTGTAGATCTAGTAGAAAATCTATTGTAATGCTCTCCAATTTAAAAAATTATGTTTTATTTTTATAGTGCCTTCCAAGAACCTATGGACACTTCACAAAATAATACAAGCAACTGACAAACAAAAAACCCAAAACAATCAGAGGAGACATTCAGATAAACAAGTGTTGACAACAAATAACTACAGATAATTAACAACAAGAGGTCATGCATTACATTAACACTAACATTAATAGCGATAATTTATAAGTAATGATAAAATAAACCTAGATTGACATGAAACACATATTACAGTAAACATGCATAAACAAGGTGCTTCCGTTGTTTAACCATTTTCCAAAATATCTCCTTTTTCACAGAAGAAAGGCGCTGACACACATGAGAGAGAGTCCGTGTGATCACACAATGATAATTTTTAGGTGAAATTAGCCTTTCTTCGTTGCTGCATAAGTGAAGCTCATGCTGTTTTAAATTGATCTTCCACTGAGCAAAAACACTGGCCTGCATTTTGTTTCTCTTGTCTGCTCTAGAGATAAAATGTATAATAAATAATAATAAATATACTGTATGTGTTTGGATGTGCTTAATTTAAATATGACAAAACAACTGATTGGCTACTGTTTCCAAAATATTTAACTTTTTACGATTTGCATATACCTTCATCTTTCATGCAACACTTTATAAATCAATAAAAGGGTTATATAAATTAAATGTGTTACAAAAGACAAAAAACAATTATGTAGGCCTACATAGTTAAGTCCTGTTCAGTGTCTATTCTGCATTTGTCTCTTGTGAATGACGCATCTCGTCACTGTCCAGCAATAGTCTGAAAACATCGATGGGCTTCATTTGAAGTTATATGCCACTGTAATGTTCTCTTTGGCTAAACAGAAATGTTTCCCTTTGCAAAGTCAAAGCCTTACATATGAAAGCATGACACTGTATGACGGGTGTCAAACTCAGTTCCTGCAGAATTAAACACACCTGATCCAGCTACTCCTTCAGGCTTGTTTGAAAACTTGCACAAGGTTGAAGTATTCTACCTATACAAAAACATATCTTTACAGCAAACAGGTAGACCTTAACCCTAACTCAGTTTGGACTGTCCCGAACTAAATACGCTTTATCTAGTGTACTTCTTCTACGTCACTGAAAACGTAGTCTCAGCCTCAGACGTCACGCCCACGGACCGTTGGCTAAACGTCTGATGCATATGGTACACTTTTCTGGAAACACTTCAGGAATGTCATTAATGAACTCTCAAGGGTTGTTATTTTCATATAAAGAATTTTTAGATCACTTTCAATTTCCTGTCTCTCCAAAATAATTTTCCATAGTTATGGGGTCTATCCCATCAGGTGTTATTACTTTACTAAGAGGTACCCATCCTTTGTCACCGGTTTCTCATAATTTGGTTGATACTTTTATTGGTAGATTATGTTTTGCCTCCCCATGCAATAATAATAATAGGATAGTTTGTTCATTAATTCAGCAGAATATTATTACTCTGCCAGCTGTGACTGCTTATTGGAATAATGCTGTGGGTAATATATGCTGGAAAAAAGTGTGGATGCTTCCTCACACCTTTCTACTAACTAACAAAGTAAAGGAGATTTCCTACAAAATAATTCATAAGTTCTATCCTGCAAAGCATTACATGAAAAAATTCAAAAGTGATATTTCCTCCAGTTGCTCTTTTTGTGATGACTCTCTTGAAACTGCCCAGCCAACACAGCCATGTGGGGCCCATAGGGGTTGCAACTGGGCCGATATCTGGGGCCCACCTGGGCTACCCAACTAATTTTGACCTCAGTTTCCATGGTGGCCCTACATGTGGTAGCCCAGATGGGCTGATGATGGGCCCTTGATGGGCTCCATACAGGGCCCATATTGGTTAACCAGGTAGCTCCCATTTGGTGCCTACATGAGTCTGCCTACATGGGTTAGTGATGGGACCCAGCTAGGTCTTATGTAGGTCTCTTATGGGCCACAACAGGTATTCACATGGGCTAATATATTTGTCTGCTTGGGTTACCTTATTTTACAGTAAACCCCTAAACACAAACATTACATTAAATCCACTAAAATGCTAAAGGTATTCAATAAACAGAAACCAGCAGTTCAAGCTTTTAAGCAAAGTTTATTTGGAATAATTTAAACATGACTATCATAAGTTGTACATGTATAACTTCATAAAACACAAGTATCTAAAAAAATAAATAATTTTAAGCTCCTGAAAAACTTTATTTCTTGTGAAAACTTCATAACTTTTATTCTGAATGCTTTAAGCAAGGTTTCATTGGGATGATTTGAACATGACCATTACAACTTGTATATTTACAACTTTATAAAACATAAGTATCTTAAAAAAAGTTAATGTGAAGCTCCTGACAAACATTATTTGACAACTTGTATATGCATATCTGAAAACTCTAAAATACATTTCACAAACAAACAAACAAACACAGCAGTGCAGGTCCTCACTCCTCTGTCCTCGCTCTCCCAACAGCCCTTTGAAAAGACAACAATTAATCAACCACTGTGCCACTTTTTGCAGTTAAAACAGATCATTATTGTCTTTTTAAAGACTGTATTTCCATTTAAAAATCAAGAATATCTTAAGACTTACCCATCTTGCTCTCCACTATGTGACCTTGCAGAACGGTTGCCACTTTGACACTGACTTTTCTGCCTTTTTTCTGGTAATTTGGTTTGTAAGAATTTTTTTCAAGCTTCCTGTAAAACACAAAAGAGCAAAGTTAGATTAAATTCCTTATTTAAGCCCTTGCAATAAATAAGCAGTCATCTCCATTTTTAATTTTTTTCAGGAAATACAATAATGGTATCGGATATAATATTCTATCATAAACAAATGATTTCTGTGTAAACAAGGGCACAGGGCAACATTTAAAGGCATACTTCAGACAAAAATTAAATGTCTCATTTAATCACAAATGTCAAAATCTGTCCATCTGGAATTTTCTTTTAAACAATTATAAGTTTTATCAGGTAAACATAGGTTCTTTTCATTGCCATTACAGTGAAATAACTGAACATAAACATATGTATGTGCTGGGTAAATATTGGACAGAGCCGATGCTGGGTTGTTTTCAACCAACAGTTGGGTTAAATGTTTAACCTAACCTTCTGGGCAGTAACCCAACCGCTGGGTCTAAACAACTCATTCGCTGGGTTCGTCCATATTTTACCCAGCGCTGGGTTGTATTTAACCCAGAATTTTTTAGAGTGTACTTGTCATTAATAAAGTCTGAATTTCATCATTTATTAGTTTTGTGATCGCTACACCACAAATGAACAGTTACTTGTCACTAAAATAAGCAGTACACCTGGTCCATATTCTCTTAATTTGGGGTATTGTTTGTCCAAGTATGGACAATTATTTGCATACAATCAAACTAATTTGATTCCACTGATTTACGAAGAACAATCTCAACTCTACCGAATAACCTCTGTTTGCACATGATTGTTAATAATCGAACAGTAAGTAAACATACCTTATACAACCTCAAGCAGTTTGAGCCCCCGAAACTCTCACTTTCCATGCCGGCCAACAAAATTGAACTCTCTTGATAAGGGGTGGTCCAAAAAGAAGGCCATCATTCTTCTTGTGGCTTCATCCACAGTACTCCCTCCAATTTCTGCCACCACAGCAACCTAACGGGAAACAAGATTATCATTATTGGGGAGACAACACAAAATAATTAACCCGAATAATTGCTATTACATTTCCCCCCAAATCGTGCAGCCATAGGTTAATCGATGGTGCACTGGAAGTTGTAATCTACTGTGTGCAGAGTCCATACATAAAAGTCTATTATTCACAATTCATATGGAACACTCCTATAATTCATATGCAGTTACCTCTGTAACAGATGTTTTACACTTGTACTACAATTGTGTTGCCTGTGGTACAAAAACATTCTGCCTCTATAGCAAAAAAGTTAGAGGACTGTGAAAATATCCAATGCCACCATCAAATTTGTTGTTTTGGAAATGGTATAATGACTATCTCAGAATTTTTATTAGAATACAACCAAAAAATACAGAAAATGTATAGGCAGTATTAAAAAACAAAGAAACAAAATGGTGGCCTAAGACTTCTGCACAGTACTGTAAGTGCAAAAATGTTAATGTTCAGCCTGTGAACCTGCTAAATGTTCATGTTAGAACATACCTCTTGTTTCTGGAAGGTGGGGTCTGCCAGTTTCTGCTCAATTGCATCAACATCCGAGACAGTCCAATTACTTTCTGTAAGAAAAATGCTTATTACTTAAAAAAAATTAAAATTCTAATTTAGGCAAAAACATTTGTATAGTCATAACAATTTGTAATAACACCCGAATGCAAACTGATGCAGATTTATATAAGGCAGAAACTCCTGTTTGCATGATAAATATGAAATATTGTTGTAAAATAGCATTTTATGTGTTGTTAAACGTACAACAGCCTTATTGTTTACTCTTCAAATCGAGATCTGTCCCGGGCTAACATACCATACCTTACTTACATTAGCTTCTCTGCTATTTTAGCCATTTGACCTCATCATTGTAATCTTCCTGTATCGTGAGCACACAGCCCGGTGCCAAACTCTGCCGTTTAAATATGAGCTTTTTTAGTGTCTTTTACTTTTAGAGGGCGTAGGAAACACCAAGACATACAGCATTATCCTTTAGGCATTGGCGCCAGAAATAAGAGGAAAAATATGGCGCGATCTGAGTATGATGTCTAAAATCTAAGGAGACAAAAATCCAAACTATGTTTCGGTTAACATTATGGTTTGTAAACAATGTAATTACATTTTCAGTTTTAAAATTGTAATTCTTACCTTGGATACACTGAAGGCAAACATATCCTCCCGAAAATAACAGCAAAGTGAGCAATAATGGCGTCGGCGAGATGCAGCGCGTGCCGCGTGGGGGATGGGAAATGCTGAAATCTCGCGTGATCCACACTGCATGCAGATCGAGGCAGGGCTGCATCTCACGGTAGTTTGATGTCGTGGGGGATGGGATCTCGCGAGAAAGTTGTCAGCACAATTAAAGTGGCTGCATTTTTATTTTTTTTTTTTTTTTTTGCTACATGTCAGTGGAAAATTGGGTAGAAATGCATGAGTGTTGGAATCATAGACTGTAAAAAAAAAAAAAAAGGAGGGGAACTTTTAGATTTTGATTAAATTAAGTAATCCAAGTGTCAAAACAACAACAAAAATAATTTTAAAGACACATATGTGCACTATATATCCATGTTATCACCCTATATGGGATTAATTATGTTTGCACTTGTATATTTGATAAAACAAATAGGATCCCATGTGTAGCCCATTTTGAGCCCATGCACACATTTCCCATTAATTACCCAAGTGGGCCCCAGATAAGATGCCCATATTGAGCCCATGCCCACACTGTACCCCTGTTGCCCATGTGAAACCCATGTGGGCCCCACATTAACGTGTTTGCTGGGTGTAAATGGGCCGTTCCCTAAAAGAGATGAACAACAAAGACATTTTGGCAAGATGTTTTAAGTTTCATTAGGAGTAACAATTATAATGAATGTATTCTGTTCTGGAAAGATGTAGTGTTGGGTTTTGTTGAGTATGAACAATCTAAAAGAAACAGTTTTATGTAGTGAATCTGATTTAGGTTTCACATTCACAGATGCAAATATTCAAACTCTAGACCTCTCTTTTTTGTTTTTCTAAAAGAATTTGAGCAATATCTTTCATTAATCCAGTTCTCTAAGAACAAAAAAGCCTTAAAAACTTTATCTGTCTGTAACTCTTTTCCTTTCTTTAATAAAATGTAAATTTCAATTTTATTTTTTCCGTTTGAAATGTATTAAACACCCCCTTCTTATTTTTTTCTCTTTTTTTCCCCGTTCTTTATCTGTTTCTACTTTGTTTTGTTATTATTGTTATCATTTTTATGTTGATGGTTGTATTATTCTGTGTTTTATTCTTGATTTTTGAGCATTAATAAAAATAACTAAATAAATAAACAAAAACTGCAACAACAACAACAAAAAAAACTTCAAGAATGTCGAAGTCGTCATCTGACTGGTTGAATTAAACCGGATTTCCGGGAGACGCGAGTGTCGCGTTTATTTTCGGTCCGCCAAAAAGGGTCAATTAAACGCTGGATTTTCAAAAGTATGTGAAATATTTAAAGTTCGCGGCATAGAATCTTTAAAATACATCTGAGAGTTTCACACACCGGTTTGTTATTGTGGCGACATTTCCACGCCCCGAAACGTGACGCTGAACGAAACGAACTGTGATTGGTTGTTTGACATGTCAGTCAAACGGCCTCATGGGCGGGCCTTGGCCAATGAAAGCGGACATCAGTCTGAAGCTCTGGCTACTGGCAACAAAGGTGGGACCAAGAACTAAAAGGAAGACATTTATACTTGATTATAAAAAGAGTTGGCACTGTGGAAAATGAGGGAGGAAATAGGAGAGAAGAGACTATTATGACCAGTTTAAGAATAGGGCATAATAAATGTGATGGAATTTTTCCTTTACATGTATTGATCTTTAGTGAAACATATATTCAAGATGTATGCATTATATGTTTTCGCACTCATAGTTAGAAAAGCATTCTTTGTGTGATTTACTATGGGAGAGGTAAGGAAAAGCAGATGGTTAAAGGGTCATCATGAGGGCATTTACAACTTATAGCCTGGGGGTCAGGGGGCATTTGCCTGCCCTTTTTGTATAACCATTAATAGGTAAACGAACTGGTATCCCTCCTGTAGGGGGGAGAGAGAGGCCTTGAAGGCCACTATAAAAACAGACTGAAACTGATTTCTCCTTATCTCTTTTCCTCACTGACTCACAGCTCATGTGTGTTAGTGACGAGGGATCTTCTCTTGCAAGGGAATAAATACTTAATTACTATAATTTGGACTCAGAGTTGTCTCTTACTCAGTGATGATGTTTGTTAGAAAGAAATTGCCACAACAATTTGGTGTCAGAAAGTGGGATTCCTTGGACGTGACTTCTGGACCTGACAGCGGACGGAGGCTGATCACCTTGGAGCTGAAAGTTCCAACCCTACCTCGCAAAAAAGATTGAGAGACGAGGGACCGTTCCGCTGTTGGGACCGGAGGGATCGACCACTGGAATCAAAAAGAACCCAGGTGGCACAAAACGACATCTCTGGTAAGAGTCAATTAAATTCTGTTTAATTAGGGGGGAAAGAGTGAAATTGAACCATATTGGCTGAAAACTGTTTCTGTGGTAGAGTAATCTGGGCACGAACGTCCAGATAGGCAACCTGAGATTAACTTGAGATCTGTACGGATCAAGATAGGTTTCAAACAGGTACCGAGGTTAATTGGGGTTAGCTAAAAATCGAAAGATTTTGGTAAATCACAATTAAGAGGGCACTGATTGTGCAACCCGATCCGATTGCGGGATAAGAGAAAATCGGATCTGCTGGAGACGTCTAGCAGATTAAAGAAGCGCGCGCGAGCAAATCCACAGAAAGCAGAAAACAGCCAGTATGGGGAAGTCTCAGAGCAAGCTTGTGAAATATGATACACCGGTGTACTACCAAATTAAAAAAACGTTATGGTCAGAAATGTATGCAAGATATTGAAAAATCCCTATTGAAAAATCCCTCAGATATTGAAAAATTTATCAAGCATCATGATTTTCCCGAAGAGGGAACATTGAGCCTCACAAGACTGAAAGTGGTGAGGGACTCAGTTGAACAAAGTAGCGACAAACAACCAGGTTGTTGTTGCAAATGTGTTAAACATGTATGTAAAAAATGTGAACAAACAGTAGATTGTTGGCTCAAGGAAATAGATTGTTGGCTCAAGGAAGTAGATGGTTGGCTCAAGGAAGTAGATAAAAGAGAAAGAAAGCAAGTGCAGAAAGAGTTAGCAGGAAGGAAAATGAAAAGTGTGAAAGTGGATTTGTATGGGTGTCTGCACCACCGGGACCGACTAACAAAGTATGTTTGTGTTTCCCACATGAAAATACGGTGAGGTCGGCACCGCCAAAACACCCATCTACCCAATGGCTCAGCTGGATGCATTGAAATTCGACCCCGACCTCGACTGTTCTCCGTCCAAGACAACCGCAGCAGGACGCACAAGCAGCGCAGGCAGCGCCGCGAAAGCGAAGGGGGAGAGAGAGATGCAGCTGGCTGTTGTACAGATTAAAGCAAGCAGCAGGCAGCACAGACAGCACAACTGTGTGCGAGTGGTGAACATGACTTTTCTGGCTGCACGAAGTGCAGGTTGTGCAAGAACCACGGACACTGGGCACAGGATTGTCCAGAGGCGCGTAAGGCGGATTGAAACGAGAGGAACGGAGAACAGGAGAGGAGAGGGCATGTGACAGGCATTCAGCCAGCTACGAAAAAGGGAAGTAAAAATTTATTGACACACACACACAACACGCTCACATACACTGATTCAAATACCGCTCTTTGCAATGAAGTAAATGCTTGCAAACCCTTTATGTGTGATTGTTGAAGTTTTGAATAAGGCTATCTGCAATGAAGAAATGCTTGCAAACCGTTTATGTGTGACTGCTGAAGTTTTGAATATTGCTGTTACTGATGAATGTCTGAGAATGTACAAAAGTTTAGGGTTTTGAGGCTACCGAGATATCCCATGTTAGTTGACGGGACAATGATATACTTTATGGTTGATTCGGGGGCCGCTCGATCCACCATAAGACCATGTGACTTGCCATGTGAGCCAGGAATGACGGATTTAGTGTTTGAAAGCACGTCCGCGTCAGGGCATATCATTTCAGAAAACTATACTGTGCCGTTGAAATGTGAGACGGAGGGGGGCAGGGCATTGAAACATGCATTTTTGTGCTCTGAAACCTGTCCGGATCCGTTAATGGCCAGGGATCTAATGTTAAATTAAATCTGAAACTCACTGCTGGGCCGTTTGGGATAGAGATTGAAGAGGAACAGCAGATGAGTTGCGCAAATTTTGAGCCACAGTGGGCTTACGAGTGGCAGATAAAGGATTCTGATTGGGCACAAATGATTTTGAAATTGGCAGAAGATCGAACAGTATCAGCTAACACAGAAAGTATGTTGCCTGACAGATTGCACTGCACGTCACATGTGTGCTTGAGCGTGAACCTCAATATGAGAAGAGTGGTTTAACGGGGCAGAAAGAGACAATAAGGTTTAAAAGATTTTCTGGAATGAAAATGTGTGTGCGCTTTCAGCTTGCCTGTCAGCAAAACAAATGCAGCTGTATTTGATAACAGAGGACTCTGCGCCTCACTTATCACTAACCAAGGCCACTGAGCAGAAATGGGCCGCTTTAGGCCTGTTTGTGAGAAAATGCATGAGAGCCACAGAAGGGCTGAAAAGGGAAGAGGGGAGAAACACATTGAAGTATGTAGATGATTTATGCACAAGATGAGGTTACGTGCGTGGCTGACACTGTAACTCTCTTGAACCATCTGGCGAGAGAGGGTCACAAGGTCAGTCTGACCAAGCTGCAATTTGTGAAGCAGGAAATAATTTTTTGGGTCACACTATAACACCAAACAGTAAAGCTATCTCTGAGAAATGCATAAAAGCTATCAAAGATGTACCGAAACCAATAACAAAGAAACAATTGTTATCATTCTTGGGAATGTGTGCATATTGTCGAACGTTTATTCCAAATTATGCATTTCTTGAAAAGCCCTTGAGAGCCCTGACAACAGGGAAAGGGCTGAGGTCATGTGACAAGATTGAAAGGCCTTTTACACAGATGGTACACGCAGTCTCCATGATTTTGCAAGAGCAGAGAACATCACATTTATCAACAGCCCGATGGCTGAGGTATCACACGATTTTGTTTGACATGCCAAATGTAACGGTGAAAAGATGCACAACTTTGAATCCTGCCACACTCCTCCCTACAGAGGAGGATGGCGAGGAACACCATTGTTGTCTATCAGTGTTGGAACAGGTGTGTACACCACGTCCAGACCTGTTGGACACACCTTTAGAGAACTGTGACAATGTCCTCTTTGTGGATGGGTCGGCATCCAAAGATCCACAAACAGGCTTGAATAAGGTTGGTTTTGCGGTGACCACTGAATTTGAAGTCGTAAAGTCTGGCAAATTGCCATCAAATTATTCGGCTCAGGGAGCTGAATTGGTTGCTCTGACAGAGGCGTGTAATCTTATGGCAGACAAGTGTGTGACAATTTACACAGACTCGCGTTATGCTTTTGGGGTCACTCACGACTTTGGGGCACTTTGGAAGCACAGACATTTTTTGAAGTCGGATGGACATCCGATATTAAACGCATCGCTTGTGTCTAAGCTTTTGGAGGCCATTCTTTTACCAGACAAGGTCGCGATCTGTAAATGCGCAGCGCACACTAACGATAAAAGTTTTATCTCCACAGGAAACGCGAGAGCAGACGCGGCAGCGAAGGCCGCGGCAGCACAGGAGACAAAAGAAACGACTTGTGCTTTAGTATCTGTGACTAACCCTGATATTTCCCCTTGTTTACAGAGTATGCAGACTTTTTCCACAGGAGCAGAAAAACAACAATGGAGGTCGTCTGGCTGCAGTCTCCAGGGGGGTGTATGGATGAGTGTTGATGACATTCCTTGTTTGCCCAAACACTTCTTTCAGCATTATGCTAAGTTGACACATGGGTTGGATCATGTGTCGAAAGGGAGTATGATAATGCAGATGAAGGAATTATGGTTTACAAAGGGATTTACAGTGGTTGCTGAAATTTTTTGCAAAAGATGTGTCACTTGTAACACACACAATGTGGCTAGGGGAATAAAAACACCCTTGGCATCTCAACCAGCCCCGGCAGGCCCATTTGAATATCTAATGATGGATTTCATCGAATTAACCCCTTGTGGGAAACAGAAACACTGTCTGGTGATGGTTGACATGTGGTCAAAATGGGTTGAGGCCTTCCCAACCTCGAAACAAGATTCGGCAGCAGTGGCAAAGGCCCTGTTAACCGAGATTGTTCCGAGATGGGGAATTCCAAGAAAAATCAGTTCTGACAATGGCAGACACTTTGTCAATGATGCAATAAAGCAGGTGGGTCAGTTCTTGGGAATTGACATGAGAACACACTGCAGCTACGCGCCCTCATCAGGAGGGGCAGTAGAGAGACAGAACCAGACAATTAAGAACAAATTAGCAAAATGCTGTGAAGAGACGGGTTTGACTTGGCTTAAAGCCCTCCCAATCGTACTGATGTACATGAGAATGAGAAAAAGAGTGAAAACAAATCTGAGCCCATTTGAAATTTTGTTTGGCAGGCCACCATTCATGGGCATGGAAGGGGGTAAACAAAGGCTGCCATCAACGGATGTGTGTGAGAATGACATGTTGAATTACTGCAAGGAAATGTCTTGTCTGTTATCAAATATTTCTGTGCAGGTAAAAGCTGCCCAGGGGAAGGTTGCTGAGACATTCCTGCACGAGGTCAGACCTGGCGATTTCGTGGTGATTCGTGATCACAGGAGAAAGAGCTGGAAATCGAAAAGGTGGCTTGGGCCTTTCCAGGTGCTGCTGGTGACGCACACGGCGGTGAAGGTTGCAGAGAGGGCTACGTGGGTTCACGTAAACCATTGCAGGAGGGTGCCGCCCATTGCGGAGGCGGAGCAATCGCTGGAGGAGGTTCAACGCGAGTGTCAGTAAACGCTAAGATCCAGTTTGAAAAAAATATCAGCAGCAAGGAGGAGACTGGAGGGAGGAGGCAACTTTGATTGCGCAACCGGCATCTGGGTGAACACCGTAATCAACAGAACAGATAAGACTCTTAGTGCTTCAAAAACAGTACTTTCTCACATTCTTTGGTCATAACAGCACCTTTGATTCAGAGTAACTGAGAGAATGGAGCGTACAAGACCGTGGCACCCATTCAGAGTGCCAGGAATGTGTGGCCCTGTCTAAGACCACATGTATAATAACTTTGTTGTCAGTAACAATTTGCTTGGTAATACTACACTTCACAACAGGTCTGAAGGTGTTACCAACAGGAGATCAGACCAAAAATATGATGACACAAGTAGCGGAAGTTACAGTGAAATGTGTTAATTGAGTTATGATGTTTCTATTTTTCTTCCTGAGAAGGATTGATATGTAAAGAAGGTTAGAAGCAGCAGTTATCCGTGTTACGAGATGACGTACAAGGAGAGGGGGTGAAACTGAGGTTTTTTTAAATACTTTTAATATTTACATTTTATATTACAGAAGTAACTCAACAGTGATAAATTGATGTTTATTTCCTACTATGAACTATACTTTTCTTGTTTATACTATGGTGACTGAGGGTTCGGTTTAGGCCGAGGGTGCAACAGCAGTGCCTGTCCATTCAGCCCGGCTATAGAATAAAGTCTTTACTTTGCTTGCTAAAACATTTAGGGTCTGTCCCAACAAAAACAGCCTAAGCATTTTTTCAAATTTTCAAAAGCTTACTTCACAGGTTCAAGGAGAGTGATCATTTATGTGAAAATCAGAGATGAAGAGTATAAGTGTGATGTAATGGCTTGAACTTGTATTTATTATTATTTTTACTATTATTATTACAATGTTTGATTAACCAGTTATCAGAGAATGATAAAAAGAGAGGAATTGTGATGGAATTTTTCCTTTACATGTATTGATCTTTAGTGAAACATATATTCAAGATGTATGCATTATATGTTTTCGCACTCATAGTTAGAAAAGCATTCTTTGTGTGATTTACTATGGGAGAGGTAAGGAAAAGCAGATGGTTAAAGGGTCATCATGAGGGCATTTACAACTTATAGCCTGGGTTCAGGGGGCATTTGCCTGCCCTTTTTGTAGAACCATTAATAGGTAAACGAACTGGTATCCCTCCTGTAGGGGGGAGAGAGAGGCCTTGAAGGCCACTATAAAAACACACTGAAACTGATTTCTCCTTATCTCTTTTCCTCACTGACTCACAGCTCATGTGTGTTAGTGACGAGGGATCTTCTCTTGCAAGGGAATAAATACTTAATTACTATAATTTGGACTCAGAGTTGTCTCTTACTCAGTGATGATGTTTGTTAGAAAGAAATTGCCACAACATAAATTAAATAGCACTCTTCATATTATGGGGAAACATCCAACTGTGTTTTGTGACCAATGCCAAACACCTGAGACTGTAGAACATGTGCTTATTAATTGTTCAAAATATGAATTACAGAGGATGGATATGATAAAAGACATGGAAAAAATTACGGGACTAACGGGACGTGGAGTAAATAATATTAATGGACTGCTGTAGGAGTGACCAAGGAATGACATATTTGATTTGCTTTGTGACTAAAACAGAACTAATGACAAGAATGCAGTACCGCGGGAAGTAGGGGTGCTGAGGGTGCTGCAGCACCCCCTGGCTCGGAGCTAAAGAAAAAATGGGGGTGCTGGGGGTGCGGTGTTAAAAATAATTAAATTTAAATTTTGTAACAGAAAAGAAATAAAACTAATTTTATTAATTTGAATATTCATTAAAAATAATAGGGGGGGGGAAGCTTAGGGCTATAATGACAATAAGCAACAATTGTCGCGTGACGTCACCACGTCCGCATCCGTCATTGAAGATTTAAAAATACACCAGTCAACATGGCGCAAAAACGCATTTCTGATTTTTTCGCAAAGCCCAAACAAAATAAAAAAAGAGACCGAGCCTTGAGCTGGCGGATCAGTCGGATAAGGAAGCAGACCTGGTCCTGGAGCCTATGCCTAGTGAGCAGCCAACCAGCAACAGCTGCAACAGCTCCTCCAAAGCGACCACCACATCAGCCCCGGATCTGGGCCCAGGAGCCGCGCTAATTCAAGGTAACATGAACGTCGCCGCCGCGGCAGTACCACCAGCACAAAATACTAGGGTTATTGATTTGGTCGAGGCAATCACTCCACACCAACCAGCCGACTTCATTTTTCCTGGAAGGCAGTTCGGAAAAGAAACATTTTCTCGTTCATTCAATACAAACTGGTTTGACAAATGGAGGTGGCTGCATTACATTGAGGAAGGTGATCGCGTTGTCTGTTTTAACTGTGTGAAAGCAGTGGAAAAACGTCTCATTAATGAAGATAATGTGAGATTTGACAGCAGTTTTGTAAAGGGAGGCTTCACAAACTGGCGGAAAGCCACAGAAAAATTCAACGAGCATGAGAAGTCTAAACTTCATTGTGATGCCATTCAAAAAATTGCTGCCGCTGTTCAAAGAACCCCGATTACTGCTATTTTATCTGATGCTGCCCGCCAAGCTCAAGCCACAGCAAGGCATGTTTTGGAGCTAATGTTCAGGTCAGTGCTCTTCCTGGGAAAAAAGGGGGTGGCTTTTCGGGGTGACAGCACCCGTGATGGCATTTTTTATGAACTGATGCTTGAACGTACATACAATCTCCCAAGAGAGAGAGACAGTGGATTGAGAGGAGAAATAACTGGCTCTCGGACACAATCCAGAATGAAATCATTCAACAGTATGCCTGCGCAATTCAACGTGAGATTGTATCCCGTGCCACAAATTGTCTGTTCTATGGACTCGCAGCTGATGGTACCACAGACTCCAGCACAATGGAGCAATTCTCCTTGACACTGCAGTATGTGGATGAGAAACTGGAGAGTCACTCTGATTTTCTTGGATTTTACAGTGCCCCTGACAGCAGCGGAGAGACCCTGTTCAAGTGCATCAAAGATGTATTTCTCAGGCTGAACATCCCAATTGAGCATCTCCATTGATATTGTTTCGATGGAGCTTCTAACATGTCAGGATGGTTTTCGGGTGTTCAGGCATGGCTAAAAAAAACATGCCCAGAGTCCCTCTTCGTCCACTGCGCCAACCATTCACTTGACTTAGTGCTTCAGGAGGCTGCACGTGAGGTGGGTCTTATCGCAGATTCAGTTAACTTTGTTCAGGGCGTAGCCGTGGTAATCCGTGAAACAGCAAAACGCAAGGATCTCTATCAGTCCATGTTTGGCTGTGATAATGTAGTTACCTTACTGGCAATATGTCCAACAAGATGGTGCATACGAACAACAGCTATCAAACGTGTGTAGTGGCTACAGAGAAATCATCAAAACACTGGAGCAGCTTAAGGAGGACAGGAGTGTGAGAGGAGATATCAGAGCAAAGATCAGCGGCTTGCACAAGCAAGCAATGAAAGCAAAAACCTATTATGGCCTCCTTTGTTGTGAAGCAATATTCGAGCCATGTGAGTCGGTGGCCAGGAGTTTGCAGCAAAGCCAGTGCACTGGGTGCCCTTAAGTGTGCTGAACTGCTTGAAAGACGCATGGAGGCCCTTCGGGATGATGCAGTGGTGGATAACATGCTACAAACTGTATCCTCAGCAGGACTTAAAATGCCAGAAGAGAACAGGATGATAAAAACCCCAACCCGCTATCGACACACAGCAGAGCCAGAGGCAGAAGCACAAGTTGCACAACACTCATTATGGAGACGAGAGTTTTATGAAGCTGTGGACTTGGTCAGAGCAGAAGTAAAGAGGCGATTTGATCAAGATGGTGTGAAAACAGCAGCTCTCGGAGAAAAAGTGCTTATTAATGCAGCCAACAAGAAACAAATTGTAGATATAGATTCCCTTCACCTTCCCCAACAGATTGACAAACACCGACTGGAGATCCAGCTGAAAATGATGGGAAACCTCTACAGTGATTCCATCGAGACGGTAAAAGTCATCACAACAACCATTTTTAAACTCCATCCACAAACAAGAGCTCTTTGCAAAGAAGTTGAAAACCTCATCAAACTCTAAGTCTCCCCATCTCAGCTGCTTCAGCAGAGAGAACATTTTCTGCTCTCCGCCGGTTGAAGACATGGTTACGCACAACCATGACGCAAAATGACTGACCCACCTTGCTCTGATGCATGTTCATGGAGATATTTTGGACAGTTTGGACATTGAGACCCTCATGCGTGACTTCATCAGCATCATACCCGGAGAGAAAGGCCACATTTGGAGTTCTGCATGCAGGCAGACAGTAAAGGTAAGACAATTATGTTTCTTAATTGTAGATTATGGCTGATAGGTCTATGTGTATGAGTTAATTTCTGTGTGCTGTCGCCGTGCAGCCTGCAGTTGTATCTGGAGATTGCATGTGGAGGATCGTAGGGTGAACGCTATACCAATAAAGTTTATTGGAGTACATTCAGTAATGGAAATGGGGTGGACCCTAGCTTGGGGGTCCATTTTAGATAATCTTTCACATGTATTCAGTTATAAAAGCCTTAATAATCTATGATAACATTAAACAAAAAAGCAGCATTTTCACATGTTTACAGACTATTTAATGAGGCTGAGATGTGGCATGAATGCATTTAAAATCATAATAACAATGTTATGAAATCAGTGTTTTAAATATAAAGTTTTGAATGAAGAAATACTACATGATTTAAATAACTGAAATTATACTTTAAAAATGAAACGAACTGTCAGTAGGAGGCAGCAAATCACTGTCTTTGTCACTGAATTGTTCGTTTAATGATTCGTTCAAACAGTTGATTCATTCAGGAACAAAGCCAGTGACTGTTTTTATGAATGGGTAGCTGAATCATTGACTCACTAGATTCATTAAAAAACGCAGGTTCATTCATAAACGAAACACCGCTGTGTTTGCGTGGAGATGCTCAGCTGTGACTTTGTTTGGAATTGTTCCTTTTTGAGGAAATAGAGCAAAATCAGACAACAGCTGTTCAACGCTGCTATTTCAGTCTTTTACCTCAAAATGTCATATTAAAATCATTGTTACTTTTAGATTCTTTGCAATTTTTTGTGTAATTTACAAGAAATTTCTGATATAAAATTGTTTATACTACTCTCTCTCTCTGTCTCTCTCTCTCTCTCTCTCTCTCTCTCTCTCACTCACACACACACACACACACACACACTCACTCAGTGTGCTGTCGCCAGGAGCCTGAAGTTGTGTACTTTGTGTTCTGGAGATTTTGTGTTTCATGCTTTGGCTATAGAAATACGCATTAATCTTATTTTGTTTTAGTAGTATTAAGTAAAAAACAAAACAAACAAAAAAAACGTTAAATTAACAATTCTTCCTGATAAAACATGAGTTAAGTTAAATCTATTTGACTGTGCAAGTAGTTTTGAATCACACTGATTAAAAAAAAAAAAATAGTTGCCATGACTTTTTGATCCTATTTTTCCCTGTAACACGTCTGTACCCAAATTAAGAATTAATGAGCATATCTACAGCTATTACAAAGAAACCAAGAAAGAGCAAGAGAGTCCATACCTCAGCAGCAACTATGTCGCATTCTCGCATCTTGATCTTTAACGTTATCTTTTCGTGGATCAGTGCTTAAGGTTAATTCAGTATATAATAATAATAATAAAAAAAACGTTACATCAACAATAAAATAGTACAATGATGAAGTCGCTTAGCTTATATTAAACATAAAACTTGAACAAAACGGATAAACTGATGACGTGTAACCGCGTTACAACATAAAAATAAAACGTCTTTGCATTTTCCCCTTTGTGGCTCATTATTATTATTATTATTAATAATAAAAAAATAACATATAGGCCCACAATAAAATGGTATCATTAAGAAATTCACTTTTAATTAAACTGAAGAATATTAAAATAATATTAAACTGAAGTTTTATTAACAAAATTACAATTTTGTGTATAAAATTTGTAACGCAAATAAAATGGATTTCCCCTTTTAAAACGATCGTTTGTGGTTCATTATTATTAAAACAGATCAGTCATAAAGTAGTACAATGGCAAATTCGCATTTATTAAACATGCAACTCTTATTAACAAATTGAAGAAGATGTAGCCTAGCCTACTTGCGTTGTAACCCAAATAAATAAGGTTCCCCTTATTTAAAACGAATGCTTAGTTTGTGGTTCATCATTATTTTTTTAATGAAAACACAGCAACAATAAAGACCAACTCAGTTATTTTAAACGAAATGAAACGTTTATTAACAAAAATCCTCACGCCTTGAGTTTTCCCTCTTTTCCTCGCTTTCCTTCAGTTTTAAATAAGCGCTGTGAGCGTTTTACTTTCACTTTCAAATTAGCTCAATTCGTGTCAAGCAGTTGTTTGCTTTTAGTTCGTTTGAGTTTTCTCTCTTTCCCTCACTTTCCTTCAATTTTAAATAGCCTAGTTTGAAAAAGCACAGTGCACATTTTACTTTCACTTTTAAATTGGCGGTTCTGTATCAAGCAGTTGTTTGTTTTTAGCTTGTTTGTGTTTTCCCTCTTTCCCTTACTTTCCTTTGCTTAAATAGCTTATAAAAGCATTGTGCACATTTTACTTTCACTTTTAAATTAGCGGCAATTCGGCATCAATTGCTTGAATTCAATTCAAGCAACAACAAAATACAACGTAGAACATATAACTTTTACAAAAAAAATGAATAAAAATAAATCATGATATGCCTAATATAAAATAACAAATAGCTTACACAAAGTTTAAATAGGTATACAAAACTAAAAATCTGTAAAGAATGAGGAACAAATAATTATGAAATGTAGAAGCAAAACGAATAAGAATGTTTGGAGGCACTGACGCCTAACACCTTGATACAAAATAATGGAAAAAAAAAATACACAGTTTAAATAAAATAAAAATCAGCAAATACTGTGGAACCAAATAAATGAGAAACGAATGTTCAAAAAAACGTCTATTATCACGTAGATTAATGGCAGAAATCAACAGGCTTTTCAAAATCCAAAATATTTTTTTAAAACAGGCGCTTTTACATTTAATTTTGAATCTCTTCTGTCATCGTCTTGTCTGTCTCACCTCACTGTTCTTGTCAGTCAGCTCGACTCACTCTCCTCACGTGATGAATTAAATCTGATCTGTGATGCGCGACTGTCGTTCTTTCGGTGTGCTGCATTGAGCAGCCACGTTCAGTTTTAATTGTAGTGTCCTCTAACTGAACTAAAATAATTGTATTACTATAAAAAAAAAAAAAAAAAAACGACGGTGGGGGACGGTGCCGCAGTGGACAATTGATGTAACCGGTGTTGCGGCATAACACCGGTATCACCGCCAACACCGTCTATCGCAGCAAGCGGCAAGCCTAATGTCCAGCTGAACTAAATTGATTTTATTTCTATAAAAAGGCCCTGTAACACCGACTACAGGACCAAGCCTGTGTATTGCACACTTATAACTTCGCTACTGGCAAAAATCTCCTCCCCTCCCCTTCCTTACCTTTTTTTTCCTCAGCCCCCCCCCCCCCTGCTCAAAATACGTTCCGCGGACTGCAAGAATGACTAAAGTATATGGGAAATAGCTAGAACCAGAAGATGGCAGTAATGCAACGTCAAGGATGCAAGCTGCCGGTAAAACCCGAAGAAGAAGAAGAAGCTCTGGCTACGCGAGACTACTGAAAATGAAAGTAAACAGATTTCATCTTTCAGAAGCAAATTCGACGCTCGTCTTTGTATCGAAACATTGTTATCTAAGAGCTCTTTATTCAGTGAGGTAAGTCTGAACCCGCTTTTATCTCGGATTAATGATTTTATGTTGTCCAAATGGATGAAAATGGATTTACAGCCTACAGCTGAAGTGCGTCATCGATCGTAATGAAGGTTTGCGTTAGGCTAGACTTTACCAGGCCCGGGGTTTCCGTCGAGTCCGGTTTAAACTGAGTCCGGTATTATTATTATTATTATTTCGATTTAAAGGCAGTTTCACACGAGATGAGAGACACGAGGAAAGAGGCAGACGGTTTTAGTAGAAGAAGAGACGGTGTGCAAGCAAGCGGTGCTCGCTGAAAAATTAAAAACTGAGTTGGCAAATATTTCCCCATAAAAGGAAAGTTCATTTCTGACACTGCTAGAAAACGTCCAGAGTTTTCATGTTATTAGATTTTTTACAAAAATTAAATTTGTGCCAAGGGGGCATTTTGCCCCACAGGTTGGGTAAAATGCCCCCCATCTGACAAAGCAATTTCCTTTAAACATTTAACTTGCAGCAAAATCAGAGTACAGGCAGTTGTTGCTTAAAATTAAAAAGAATATAATCAGTAATTATGAATTACAAAATTATAATAGCGTATTTGAAACATTTTGTTAGCTGATGCTAACTGGCTAGCTAACTAGCTACCTGATGCTATCTTGAGGTCATTTTTAAATATAAAATCCAAATATTTTTATTCAACCAACTAGTTAGAATACATTTGATTGATTAGATGTTTAGAATTGAGTAGCTAACTACAGTAATAGCCCGTTTTAAGCCTAAACGCTGTTTCATTGAAAATAATAAAGTTTGAAGTCACCGTTATGGAGGTAAGCGCTTGCTTTAGTTTGGCTCTTGACCCTTGACTTCTTAACGTTAATGTTTCTCTGACTGCTGTAACTGGGTTTTTGAAGCACATTTATTATAGCAGAAGATGATAGTTATTTATTGATGATTCAGTCATCATATAGTGTCCTGATTCACTGATCTCATCCAGACTCTGATCTCTGAGAACATTATTTAGATTTAATTATTTCACTTTATATTAGCCTTAGAATACCACTGCATGAAATTTTGCTCTGTTTTAATATTTTGAATGTTTTTAAGTTATGCAGAAGTTATTTGGACAGGATCATACAGACTCACACAGATATCAAGATTCAGCGTATGAACAAAATATTCAGAGCAACTCTGAACATCACAAAACAAGCTTTTTGTTGACTGTCACCATTGTTGAGGTTCATACGCTGAATCTTCATATCTGTGTGAGTCTGTATGATCCTGTCCAAACTATTTATGTGTAATGACATTCTAAATATTTAAGCAGGGTATAATTTCACGTAGTTGTATTCTAGGCCTACTATAAAGTGAAATAATTAAATCTAAATAATGTTCTCAGAGATCAGCCTCTGGATGAGATCAGTGAATCAGGACACTATATGATGACTGAATCATCAATAAATAACCATTATCTGATCAGATTGTCTTCTCACATCTTCTGCTATAATAAATGTGCTTCAGAAACACACAGTTATAGACAGACAGAGAAACATTAAAGTTAAGAAGTCAAGGGTCAAGAGCCCAACTAAAGCAAGCACTTACCTCCATAACGGTGACTTCAAACTTTATTATTTTCAATAAACCAGCGCTTAGGCTTCCTTTTGTAAGCCAATTTTGTAGCAATACAATCACTTATTTTATTGGTTACAATTCAAAGCAGGTAATGCAAAATCAAAGTTAAAAAGAGGTCGTCTCTCTTCAGACTTTTTATACTACCGTATTGATCCGAATATAAGATGCTATTTTTTTCTTGGAAATACATCTGAAAAAACGCAGTCGTCTTAAGCCCTATTCGGACGGGACTAGTTTTACAGGGGGTCGTTAGAGAAATTTGTGTTTCACAGACGTACTTGGTGATTTTGATCCCGTCCGAATCTGCCACGTCTGTGTTTTTCTCACACAACCTCTGTAATAATTCCAGAGCAAATTACCTACTGTTTTTCGGCAAACTCAGTGATCCTCTGAGAAAACTAATCCCGTCCGAATGCGATGTCTGTGATTGCCGGTGAATTGACGCATTTCCTTTTGTGTTTTGGCCAATGTGAATTACCGTAGACGCTCTTACCGTGCACACATTTGATATATTTGCCTCCCAGCAAAGGAAAAATTAAATTAAAAGTAAAATAATAATAATATCAAGAGCCAGAGCACGTAAACTGTTAAGACTGGCTATTGTAATATCAACGTCAGGTAAAATAATTTGCGTTCATTTCTGCACTCAATTACATAATGTTTTAATTGCATATGTAGGCTACCTTTATGAAAATTAAACACGGGTTTACTACAAATAAATATCTAAAGTAACCACACATTAACATGGTTTTGCTATACTAGCCATTTCGCTTCACCGTGGTATTTGTGTGATTATGGTAATCAATCTGAATGACTATACGCAATGCACGCATACAGAGCGCGTGATCTCTGAAACGCCCAGATGTCCAAAACAGCCCCTCTCACCTCTGTAATGGTGTAGTGGTGCCTGGAGAAGTGGGTATACTCTCCCGTCCCCCAGGGAAACACCAACTAAACCTGTTGCCTTGACCTGCCCGTATACCAGGGGTCTGCAACAGGGTTTGAAATGAACTTTTTCACTCACCAGACAATTTTGCTAATCATTTTTTAAGTTACCGGCCATTCACAACTTCTACTAGCCAAAAAACAACAACAACAACATATATAAAGGCCAGTTTTTTTCTTAACCTTATTAAATGTGTCATCAACCTTTGTTTCAGAACATATTTTTACATTTTATTAATAATTTCCAGTTAATATAATAAGACATGAATCAAATGAAATCAGCCTCAACAAAAATTGATCTTCCCACTGCATAAAAAAAATGGAAGCAGCAGAAGTCAATGGCATTCATTTGCATTCACACAGACAGTTTAATGATACTGAAATGTAACATGAATGCTTTTTCCAAAAGTACAACTGCATAAATAATGTTATGTGTTTTAAAATTATTTTTTTTATATACAAATATGAAATGTTGGGGGAAAATACAGTAAGCTACTTTTAAATATGAAAGTAAACCGCCAGTAGGTGGCAGCAAGTGACTGTCTTAATGAGTGAGTCGTTGAATTATTTATTCAAACGATTTGATCAGACGACTAATTCACTCAAGAATGAAGCAAGCGCCTTTATGAATGGGTTATTGAATCAATGACTCAAATGATTAATTCAGTAAGGTGTTGCTCTGAGATGCGCGGCTGTTCTGCTGTGATCTTTGTTTGGAACTATTTTTTTGTTAGGCTAACCAAATCCAGCAGAAATGGTCAACATTGACAATATTGTCTAAATTATAGAGCACTTAACATTAACTACTCTTCATTAACATGAACTCTTGCATAAAATCAACGGAGTGTCTATTCACACTAAGTGCAAATAGCCCACCTTGTTGGCAAAGGCTGTTTACACTAACTCCACCCACTAACGTGTGATTGGGTTAATCAACACTAAAAAAAGATGCCAGATCCGCATCAGTTTCAGTGGCGTAGATCGTTAGGCGTGTGCTTTTTGACACGATCGACCCGAGTTCAATTCCACCTTTTGCCAAACTTTTTTCCTCCCTTTTTCAAATCTCATATTGCATCAGAAAGGCATTTATTTTCAATAAAAATGAAGGAAATAATCAAAAAGTTGAAAATAAAGTATCGGGTAGGGTTAAGGTAGATGTAGGGAGGGCTTTATTGTCCCAATAAGGTGGCATGCATTTAATAATCTGAATTAAAACAATAATTTACACTCAATACGTTATTATTGCTTACAGTTTTATAATGTACTACAATACTGAGGTGCAGATAATTGCCACTATTTGCAATAAATAGTATAAATAGCAGAAAATCTTGCTATTTTAACAGTGTAAATAGAATCTATAGCTATTTACACTTAGTGCAATAGCCGCTGCCTAAAATCAATGCCAAATTTGCAATAGTATATTGGTTTTCAGGGGAAAAAAATAAAATCTTGTGTTGCTTTACTAGGCATCATATGTTATACATATAAAAAAAACTGCCTTTCTAAAAGAATTTGAGCAATATCTTTCATTAATCCAGTTCTCTAAGAACAAAAAAGCCTTAAAAACTTTATCTGTCTGTAACTCTTTTCCTTTCTTTAATAAAATGTAAATTTAAATTTTATTTTTTCCGTTTGAAATGTATTAAACACCCCCTTCTTATTTTTTTCTCTTTTTTTCCCCGTTCTTTATCTGTTTCTACTTTGTTTTGTTATTATTGTTATCATTTTTATGTTGATGGTTGTATTATTCTGTGTTTTATTCTTGATTTTTGAGCATTAATAAAAATAACTAAATAAATAAACAAAAACTGCAACAACAACAAAAAAAAACTTCAAGAATGTCGAAGTCGTCATCTGACTGGTTGAATTAAACCGGATTTCCGGGAGACGCGAGTGTCGCGTTTATTTTCGGTCCGCCAAAAAGGGTCAATTAAACGCTGGATTTTCAGAAGTATGTGAAATATTTAAAGTTTGCTGCATAGAATCTTTAAAATACATCCGAGAGTTTCACAGTTTGTTACCGTCTTTACTGGGTGTTTTTAGGGGATATTTGCATTTATTCACATGCGATTGGATTAGCTATTCATGTGGTGGACGGTCATGATTTTGGATAATGCAGGACACTACTGAATGTTGCGCATCAGAGGTTGATTTAGAAGTGGGCATACGCAAAGCCGACTGATAAAGAAGTGGGTATAACTGCGTATACCCTCCACTACACCACTGACGGAGATGCTAGTCCCGTCCGAATTGGTACATGAAAATCGCAGACGGCAGGTGATAAGAATCGAAACTCAAGCGTAGTTTAGAAAAATAGTCCCGTCCGAATAGGGCTTTATATTCAAGGTCTAGATTTTGACATGTCAATAACACACCCACAACCAGTGTTGGGCAGTAACTAATTACTAGTAATTTAGTTACTGTAATAATATTACTTTTTGCAGTAACTAGTAGTGTAACTAATTACTAATAAGATTTCAGTAATAATATTACAGTTACCATCCATAAAACATCTTAGTTACTTAGTTACTTTTGATGCCTCAACCCCGCTGATTTAAAGTCTTAACAATCAAATAATTCCTAGATTAATTTTCATAATTTGCATGTGATGTCTCCAGTGCAGCAGTCAATCTTGGAATATAGAAAAGCTTACATTCAGCAGATAGAAATATTGCATTATATTGATTTTGTCAGGAAAAAAAGATGATCTGAACACTGTTGTGTATTACTTTACTCTGGCATTACATCCCTCTGATCAGCATGTGCTACATTATATTACTATAATTAAACATATTTTTAGAAAATTTAACAGTTTCTTACAAACTTATGTGATTTGATAAAATACATAACGAAATATAATTGTATATATGGGTAACGGAAAAATTACTTCAAGCTACACATGACAGTTAATGAGATTAATACAACACTTCTGCTTGAATGTCACTGTTAATCATTATTGAGTGTTTGTAATAACTTCTGACTGTGATCCAATGTGGATTTTGGTCAAATGATGAGGAAGAAATATGTTATTAGTAACATTCAAGAAGAATTGTATGTGGAAGATACACAGTTACAACTTCTGTGGGGCGTGAAGAAAAAGTAATGTAACTAGTAGTGTAACTAATTACTGCTGCCAGAAAGTAACAAGTAATGTAACAATATTACTTTTGAAAGGAGTAACTAGTAATGAGTAATATATTACATTATTTGAGTAACTAGCCCAACACTGCCCACAACAATAGGTGGCGCAAAAACGCGTAAAACGAGTGTGCCATGAAATAGGCTACGTAATGTAATGTGTGTTGTAAAGATTGCGAGTGAAAACAAAAGAAAAAGAAAAGCTTACAGTCGTGACTATCATTAGCCTGATGGGAACAAACTTCCTCTGTAAGTGATTTTAAAACATAAGACAGTACCCAGATTTGAAGAATACAACAAGATTTCACTTCTACTGTTAATACAGTTTTGGTAGGCTACTATGAGATGGATGGACTAAATGTTACAGAATTCAGTTGGGCTACCTGTTATTTTTATGGTATATTAAAAAGTGTATATTTTTAAATGTCATTGTTGGTACATTTTACCAGTATTTACCATACTTAAAAAAAAAAAAAAAGAAAAAATATGCAATATGAAAATAATTTAATAAAAAAAAATGTTTTTTTCTCAGTAAAACACAAGATTTGGTTTTCAAAAAGCATTTTCCAAGAGGTACATCTGGAAAAAAGGGGGTCGTCTTTTAATCAGGGTCGTCTTCTATTCGGGTCAATACGGTACTTTTTGGTGAATTCCAACTCCATCATAGACATAAGGTCATCATATCCTGGCTGAAAAGTAACTCATGCTTAATACGTTACGATGGTTTTCCTTTGTCGTTGACTTCTTCGTCTGGTAGTTTTCCTCTTCTTCTGGCTCATCTCTGATTGAGGTTGCAACTTGCTTTCTTCGCCTCTGCGTACGCTCTCGTTAACCTTTTTAGTTGGTTACAAAAGCTCAGGAAACCAACTTTCACAACTGCCTATTAGTCATCTCTTATCTTAAACCAAGGAAATATTGCAAGTACATTTTCTATCTTATAATCATTCAATTTCAAAATTATTTCATTTCACAACAAGTCAAGGATTATTGCATTCAAACATATATGGTATTAATCTAAAAGCAAGTAAAGTATCATAGCATTGAAACGGGTAAACAGCAATATAATTTCCAATATCCAGAACACCCTTAACCCAGTGATGGACAAACTCTGCCCTTCCAGCCCACTTTCCTGAACCCTGATAAAACTCACCTGCCTATAGCCTTCTAGCATAGTCTTGAAGACATTGATTAGCTGGTTCAGGTGTGTTTGATTAGGGTTGGAGATAAACTCTGAAGGAAAGTAGCCTGGA
>CM049802.1:25485779-25587711 GCA_027422405.1 Ptychobarbus kaznakovi | reverse complement strand
AAGTGAGATGCGTGAGGAATCTACAAGGGGTTCGTGATAAAAAGCTAATTATTAATTACATCATAATAATGTAAAGTTAACTTTAAAACAAAAACAACAAAACACTTATTTAACAAAAATGCATTTTATTAGTATACCTGCATCTCATATGACGCTTAACAAAGAACCGCACACATGCACATGTGTTGTTAAATTATTACAATTATAATTAACATCTGTGGGTGCTTCAAGTAAATATTTTAGGTCAGAGGTGTTAAAAAATGTTGGGGGGTCTACATCATGGTTACAATTGTTGTATAAAATTTAATTAATGCAGAATTACATTTAGTAGAATTTGAGTAGAAAATGTTTAATTATGATAAAAATATGGTACTAAAATATGCTTTGTTTCCTTTTTGCTAAAATGTGTTATTATAGAATATAATGCTTTATTCTCATTGTACACAAAATACAATGAAATTGTAGACCTTCTGCTTAAGTTGCATTGGTACATACTAAACATAGAATAAAAGGAATGTACAAAATAAAATATATATAAAAAAAAATCTTGTTCTGAGTGGAAAACATTGCACTTAAGGAATAGAGATATAAAAACATTACACTAAAAGAATAGAGATATAAAAACATTGCACTTAAGGAATAGAGGTATAAAAACATTGCACTAAAAGAATAGAGATATAAAAACATTGCACTAAAAGAATAGAGATATAAAAACATTGCACTAAAGGAATAGAGATATAAAAACATTGCACTTAAGGAATAGAGATATAAAAACATTGCACTTAAGGAATAGAGATATAAAAACATTGCACTAAAGGGAATATAGATATAAAACTTTGCACTAAAAGAATAAGAGATTTAAAAAAACATTGCACTAAAAGAATAGAGTTATAAAAACATTGCACTAAGGAATAGAGACATTAAAAACTTTGCACTAAAAGGAATAGAGGATAATAAATAACATTGCACTGAAGGAAATAGAGATTTATGAAAAAACATTGCACTTAAGGAATAGAGATATAAAAACATTGCACTAAAAGAATAGAGATAAAAAACACTGCACTAAAGGAATTAGATATAAAAAACACTGCACTTAAAGAATAGAGGATATAAAAACATTGCACTAAAGGAATAGAGACATATAAACATCTGCACTAAAGGAATAGAGATATAAAAACATTGCACTAAAATAATAGAGATATAAAAAACATTGCACCTAAAAAGAATAATAGAGATATAAAAACATTGCACTAAAGGAATAGAGATATAAAAACATTGCACTAAAAGAATAGAGATATAAAAACATTGCACTAAAAGAATAGAGATATAAAAACATTGCACTAAAGGAATAGAGATATAAAAACATTGCACTAAAAGAATAGAGATATAAAAACATTGCACTAAAGGAATAGAGATATAAAAACATTGCACTAAAAGAATAGAGATATAAAAACATTGCACTAAAAGAATAGAGATATAAAAACATTGCACTAAAGGAATAGAGATATTGCACTGTAATATAATACACATATTGCACCGAGTAGGATGGGGAGGGAGGTTAATGCATGTGTGTGTTTAGTGTGATTATATCTCTGGGGAAGAAGCTGTCTTTGAGTCTGTTTGTCTGTGATTTAATGCAGCTTAAACCGGTGGGAACCAGGGTGAGAGTGGTGTTTTTCAATGTTCAGAGCTCTGCTGAGGCATCGAGAGTTGTAGAGGTCCTTCAGAGAGGGAAGAGGACAGCCAGTGATCCTCTGCACGGTGTTGATGATCCGCTGTATTCCCTTTCTCTCTGCCTCAGTACAGCTGTAATACCATACTGTGATACACTGCATCCACTGCAGAGCGATAGAAGGTGTCCAGCAGCTTCTCCTTCAAGTTGTTATTCTTCAACACTCTCAGAAAGTGAAGGCGCTGCTTTGTCCTCTTGATAACTGCTGTGGTGTTGGCGGACCATGTGAGGTCTGCTGAGATGAGGGTGCTGAGGGTACAATGATGTAGAGGCGAGCGGGGTCTGCCCTGTGCCTTCCTTTGTTTTGGTGGTGTTGAGTGTTAAGTTGTCGGCTGAATACCTCTCTGATAATATCAGGATCTCATGTCTATGGGCAGCCTCATCCCCCTTTGAGACTTGGCCCACTAATGTAGTATCATCAGCGTATCTGATGATGGAGATGCGTGTAGAGAGAGAACAGAAGTGGGCTCAGCACGTACCCCTGAGGGTGGAGGAGAGATGGGGAACGAGGTTGTGCAGGTGAGTGAGGGGAAGCCCAGATCTGTGAGTTTGCTGAAGAGGATGATGGTATTGAAGGCTGAGCTGTAGTCCATGAAGAGCATCCTCACATCGCTCTCCTGCTGTTCCAGATGGCTCAGTGCATTATGGAGAGCTATGGCTATTGCATCCTCAGTCGATCTGTTAGCTCTGTAGGCAAACTGATGTGTGTCGAATGTGGAGGGGGAGGCAGGTCTTCAGGTGGTGTAGCACCAGCACTTCTTGATGTCCAGCGATGGGGCGATCCGTGGCTGATTTCTTTGGTATGGGGATGACTGAGGAAGATTTCAGGCCGGATGGGATTGAACACCTTTCCTGGTGTGCGGTCAGGGCCTGCAGCTTTCCTCACTTCATGATCCTGCACAGTGATGGCTTTGTGCTGCTGTGGTGTGTCACCGAGCAAACAAGCAGTTTGTTGGTGTGTTACATATTAATATAATATATGGTTAACAATTGAACATCATAAATGTATGTATTTTTTTCTTTTGATTTAAGAGGTAAAATACAACCCCATCCATTTATGTGTGAGTTTGACCCAAATGTTGCAGGCCACTGAACTGAATATAAATGTATTCTATTATTATAGATACAGAAATGTCCCATGCAGAATCCTGGACAGCCGTCGGCGAACTGTTTATGTGGATTCCATTCACACCAGGTATGTAATCTTAAAATATGAAAATGGGGTTAGTAATTAAGAAATTAGAAATCATTCAGAAAAGGATTAATTAAAATGATCAAATGTGTCAGTAAATACTTTTTTATTTCAGATGCATGCTGTTCTTTTTAATTTTCTGTGAATCCTGAGAAAATGTGTCACGGTTTCCACAAAAATATTGTGCAGCACAACTGTTTTCAACATCGATAATAATCAGAAATGTTTCTTGAGCAGCATATTATTATGATTTCTGAAGATCATGTGACACTAAAGACTAGAATAATGATGCAGATAATACAGCTTTGATCACAGGAATAATTTAAAGTTTACAATATATTCAACTATAAAACTGTTATTTTAAATTATAATAATATTTAACTCCTTTTACTGCCATTTTGATGAAATAAATGCAGCCTTGGAGAGCAGAAGATAAATCTTTCCTAAATAGTCAGATAAATAATCGAATTGTCATCCTTCAACTCTTTTTGGTTTAAAAGAGCAACATCAAGCCTCAAAATATAAGTTGTTCTTCTCTTGCTTTTCTCTGAGGATGAAGAGGATGAACTTTTGCCTTTCTCTGAGGATGAAGAGGATGAACCTTTGCTTTTCTCTGAGGATGAAGAGGATGATCTTTTGCTTTTCTCTGAGGATGAAGAGGATGATCTTGCTCCTCCTGCAGCTGATTCGGACTCCACTCGTGATCCTGGTCCGGTTCAGTTTTGGCTTCCAGATGAGATGAGAGAAACGATCCCGTCCGAAGACCAGAGGTGGATCGCATCGGAGCTCTTTCACACCAACAAACTTCGTCCGGATTTGGAAATGTGGTACGATCCACCGGTCCCACCCCCGATCTCCAACCAGGCTCCATCACCAGAGCATTTCTTCAATCACCGCCTCCTAGTCTGGATGCCCAGCCACTTGTGGAAGATCGAGCTGCTTTGTCCAGTCTGTGGCAAACAGCTGATTCACCACGATGTCCACAAGAGAGTCCAAAAGGTCCTGGACATTGACAGGTACTATCTTATGATGACGGAGACGCTCCGGTGTACCTCCTGCCAGCTAAACTACCTGTCCAGCAGCCAGACCGTACTCAACCAGCTGGACTTACCTTGCCGTCAGTTGTTCCGACTGGTTTTGACGGAGCAGTGAGTTGCAATCTAACATCATGATTGATATAATAACACAGTAGTGCTGGGCGGTATACCGGTTCATACCGTATACCGGTGTTTATTTTTCTTATGATATGAATTTTTTAAATACCGCAATACCGGTGTCATTTAAATAACGTTCGGAACGCGACACTGTTAGAGAAGGGTCTCTTTTCACTATTGCATTTTGACGAGGATACAGCTTCGGGATACAGATTCCCGTCAATTGCAGGGTTCCCCCCTGTCTTAAATTCACTTTTCATAATTTTAAGACCGTAAATACGCTTACATTTCTCAAATAGTGTTATAACTGTCTTGATTTTAGCTTGAATAGGTCTTAAATGAAGGAAAGACGAGGTGCATTCAGTCTGCTGAGGGGGATGTGATCAAAGCCTGGAGTGGATTAAAGCACGTTCCTCTCTCCACTCTAAGCGTTCTGTAATCACTCCGCTCTGGATCCACTCCGGGTTTTACATTCCCGCTCACGGAAAAAACTGCTCCGTGTTCACCATTTAAACGCTATCAGGGATTACTGAGGGGGAAAGAAACATGTAGGAAACATTGTAGCGCACTGTTGTTGTTCTGCCAGCACACCAAAAATCATCCCGCCTCGGTGCAGCTTCTCACTGACAACATAGTAACGCCGCTCGCATCATTCACAGTCGGGTTCTTAGCAGAGAACACAGAGCAGAACTTGAATTTTCGGCGCGGGGTTGTGGCTATTAATAATAATTTATACTCATTCCCGCAGGTTCCGACAGAATGTATCACATTTGCACGTGCTTTTGAGTCTTGATAACTCACTCGCGCTCTCATTTTCTGTGCGCCCACAGATCGCGATCATGAGAGTGACAGCTTTTAATTATTATAGGGGAGTTTGCAAATGTGATATATTGATTTAATACAGCAGATCAATAAACAAGACTGCATGATTTTGCTCTATATCATCAACGGAAAATAGTTACAAATAAAGTAACAGCTGAGCCGTTGTGCATCTCTAAAATCAAATGTATTTTTAAAACATTGATGTCACATGAATCTATAAATTGAATTGCACTAATGCCAACTCTGAGCCTCATTAAACGTCTGAAAAATGTACCTACAAGCCACTTTTGTGTTATTCTGTGCCACCTCTGTAGTTTTTTTTTAAATACTAATTTCATAATTGTAACTTATTTGTCTTATTGTACTTTCTTATTATATTGTTTTAAATATACATTTTAAAAAGCTTATAAACATACATTTTTTTAATTTGACAGATGAAAATTATGCCATTGCAAAGGTAAAAAGAAAATACCCCTGTAAGTCACTATAAGGAGTCAACCCATGTCACCTAGTATTCGGAAGGCTAATTTTTGATCAGAATTTTTTTTTATTATTGATCAGAAGGCGTCAAGGCGTAGAAGAAAAAGGAATACATTTCTACCATATTCAACTCATGGTGACACTAAAATATGGCATTCTAAGCCAATCTACTGCAGTTTTTCCTCAGTCAGTAGAAATGTGGTTAACGTTACCACATTAACACCCGGTCATGCATGAAAAAAATAAATACCGTCATATACCGTGAAACCGGTATAATTTAGAAAAATACCGTGATATACATTTTTGGTCATACCGCCCAGCACTATAACACAGCCCTGCATCTTCAAACAATTCTGCTGCAAACAAGGCCTAATATTACCTAATTTGATGATGCTGAGTTCAAAAATATAAATACAATTTGACATCATGTGCTATTTTGTGCAAATAAGAATGAAGATTTGTCATATATACACACTAAAAGTTTGGGAATTAAGTTGTTTTTATATAAGTCTCTTCTGCTAGTCAAGGCAGCATTTATTTGATAAAAAATACAGTAAAAACAGTAATATTGTGATTGTAATATTTATTCAAAACTTTTCTAACAATATATGTCGATTTAACACAGTTCTTAAAAAAAAATATATATAAATAAATATGACCCTAAACTTTTGAAAAGTAGTGTATATTGTTTAAAAATATTTCTAGAAATGTATAAATTAACTTACAAACCTACAAGTATGTTCAAAAATTAATGCCAAGGAACTTTACAAAATAAATACATTTTTTCTTTTTTTCACGATATCTAATCATATTTTGGTCTGATGTAGTAAAACACCCATAGATGTAGCAGAAAACATCTGGCTCATATTTACATTTTCTTCTGTCAGTGTCCATAACTCTAACTTGAAATCAGGATTAGATATGAAAAACTGCCATACAAGTGAAAATCAGATGAGAATTGCTGATTGATTCAAGACGTCTTCACCATACGAATGACTACCGACAGCAAAAATGCTACGAAATGCATCATATTTTGTGAGAAAGTGTGACATGCTCAAGCAAAACAGGCACTATTTTTGGACTCAACACCCTGAAATTAGTCAGAAACTAGTATTGGATTTATTCTTTCATTAATCAGCAAATATGATGCAAGGCTGCGTTTACTGACAGCATTGTAACCCTACATTAGTAGATTAGAGTGGTCTCTACGATCGACTTAGGTGGTGTGATCAATGATTGCATTTATTTGAGTTTTTTTGGCATGGTCTAAAGTAATCTCTGGCGCACACACAGGTATGCGTGTGACATGCGTGTTGTCCGCATGCTGAGAGATCGGACGCTGAGCTTCACCCGGCTGGCTGAGAAGCTGAGAGATAGTCATGGAGACGAATGGCTGGGTTGCTTGTCGCTCTACTTGAGCAAGTGTGCTGACTTTATCCATCGCCCCAGACTCTTCCCGGTTCCGTGCCATGAGCCACCGGAGCCCGTCGACGTCCCTGATAGCCGGTGGCTGCTGTCTGTTTACGGCCGAGACATCGTCAGTCGGCTGGAGCACATGAAGGCCAGCATCACCTCAACATATGGGTCCATCTTAAAATTGCATTCAACAACGCAGGTATTTGGTTGATGTTTGTTTGGAAATTGAAGGAAAGTTTGGGGTTAAATACAGCCTGAGCTTGCAGAACCCCACATTAGATGTGTTCACTTACTGACCAACCTCGTCCAAGTTATGTAAAATGATCTTCGAGTTATAGAAATGGTCTCTTCACTCCTAAATGTAAATTCTGTCATCAAAAATGAGTGCAAGATGTCAGCAAAGGTTTTAGTCCAAATTCAAGCCATAATGAAAATCTTGTAATTGTTTTATCGCCTTGTTCCGAATAATCCTTTTTTTTTTTTTTAGCTTAAAGAAAGTTACTGTGAAAAAGTTCATGGTCCAAAAAACGTTGTATAGTCAAAGACAAAAGCTGAGGATGTTTTTATCTTCCAAAGAAGAAAATCATACAGATATGAAATGCCACAAATGTTTCTGCACATTTTTACTGAATTTTTCCTTAAGTCTGCATATGTGATATTTTAATGCTGGCAAAATAACTCTTCGCAGATGTATGTTTTATAAGACTTTAGTTTATATTCATGGGAAATCAATGTATATTTTGTCCAGAAAGAAATGCTCTTTGGAATGACCCCAAAATAAAAATAAAAAGAGCATCCCTTTTTCCCAACACAAGCTATTTTGACTAGCAATATAGTAAGTAGCAAATGGTTTTGAGATACTATTATATTATTTATATTTATGCATTTAGCAGATGCTTTTATCCAAAGTGACTTACAGAACATTCAGGTTATACTTTTTTTTTGTCAGTATGTGGATTTTTTTGTCACTATGTTATTAATATTTTGATTTCCATTTCATTGTTTTTATTTCCTTCTATTTTTTTTATAAGTCTGTATATTTTTGTTGTTGTTGTCTGTTTTCGTTTTAGTTATTTGAGATATTTTAGTAGAGTAAACTAAATGAAAATGAGAAATGTTGCCTAATTTAAGTATTTTATTTTACTTTAAGCTAACATTTATTTTATTTCAAGTAACAAAAGTGTTTTTTAATGGTTTTAATTTAGTTAAAAATAATAACACTCCATTTAAAGCATGTCAAACTAAATAAACAGCATAGAATATATGCAAAAAATGGTCAAAACGCCATTATATTTTCATGCTATAATTATTACAATTTTGCCAAAGTTATTTTATAAAACAATATTATAATTTATGTAACAGATACAACTTTCAGAAGTTGAAATCTTATGTGCATCTGCAATATTTTTTAATTTGCGTGTAGAATAAAATAATGCACAAGTTTTTGACTTATTTCAGATTGCAGGGAAACTGTCGGGCACAGCTGAAGGAGCCAAGCATTGGTTGTCCTCTGTCTCCAGCGAGACAGGCCAGGTTCTCATCAGCGTCCTCACAGCTCAGGAAGGACCCGGTCTGGACTCCATGGCCTTGGGCTTGATGAAGCGGTACCGGCAGTCTGCCGCGGCTCCTCCGGTGCTGCTGTATGTGGACTCGGGCTGCTGCGGGGAGAACGGGCGCATGAGCGAGATGCAGGCCAGGTTTGGAGGATGGCCTGATCTCCACATCAGGCTGGACGTCTGGAGCTTCATGCTCCGTTTGGCGGCCGGGTGCACGTCTGACGCACATCCCTTCTACTCGGCTTTTCTCGCTCGTCTGTCGGCATGCATCTTCCAGTGGGACCCGCTCGACATCGCCCTGCTGCGACAGATGAAAAGAGAGCATCTGGAGCATGAAGGGGTGCCGTTCGTCACGAACGACCTCGTGGACAGGCAGATTAGCGCGAGAGAGCTGGCGCTTTACTGCCGCCGCAGGACCCGTGGAGTGGAGACCAGCACCCGCTGCATCGAGCAGCTTTTGCAGGAGCTGAAGAACTGGAGCAAACCATTCGGCATCCCTCTGCTGGACGCGGTTAAGATGGAGAACATCTGGCAGGATCAGAAGAAGCATGTGCCGTGCATTCAGGATGTGCCAGGAGTGATTCTGTACACCGAGACGGGCAGCACCGTCACCGCAAGAGGACTCGTTCTCACCAAGTACAGGTGTGCCAGGGGCTTGACGGACCTCCGGTCTTTCTACTGCCACCTCAACAGCTTCATGCCAGGTTTGTGGCTCAGTTGAATTATAACAGAATCAACATTAAAAAAATCTATGTATTTATCCTGTTTTTCAGTTTAAAAAAATTACCAGATAAAAATACATTTGCATTTATTTATTTAGCAGATGCTTTTATCCAAAACAACTTACAATTGAGCAAACATTTACAAATTAAAGTATATATTTTGAGAAGCAAAGTTGCGTTTGATAGGACACTTGTTTTTGTAGTTTTCTTATGCCATTTCCAAGTGTTTTTATTGTTTACATTTAATAATATTAAATATTTACACACACACTCACTCAACCACTCGGTCGGTCACTCACTCACTCACTCACTCACACACTCAAACACACACACACACAATCAACACGCTCATCACACACACTCACACACTCCACGCACACTCACTCCACTCGGTCACTCACACACTCACTCACTCACTCACTCACTCAACCACTCGCTCACACACTCACACACCACACACTCACTCACCTCACTCACTCACTCACTCACACACACACCACACACACTCACTCACTCACACTCAACCACTCAACCACTCGCCATCACACACACACACTCACACACACACACACACGCACAACACACACACCACACACACACATCACTCGCACTCACTCAACCACTCAAACCACTCGCTCACATGACCACCTCAACCGCACTCGCTCGCTCACTCACCGCTCGCTCACACACTCGCTCACACACACACACACACTCACTCACTCACTCACTCTTCACTCTCACAACTCACTCTCAACCGCACACACACACTCACTCACTCACTCACACTCACTCACTCACCCACTCGCTCACTCACACACAAACACACACACACACACTCACACACTCACACACTCACGCTCACACACACACACACACGCATGCTCACGCACACACACTCACTCACACACACACACGCATGCTCACACGCACAACTGCACTCACTCACACACACACACACACACACACTCAGCTCACTCACTCACACACACACTCACTCACTCACCACTCACCGCTCACTCTCCTCTCTCGCCCTCGCTCTCTCTCGCCCTCTCTCTCTCTCTCGCTCTTTCGCTCTGTCACTTGACAGTCACTCAGTTCAAGAAGCTCCTTTGTTCTTAACAGGTGCCAGTGCTAACAGCCTGAATTTCCAGTTGTATCTTGTGGAAGGCTTGTACAAGTGGAACCAGGAGCGGTTAGCAACGTCACTCGGCATCAAACCCTCATCTGTGCTCAGCTATGCAGGAGACATAGTGGACTACGTCAACAACAACTGCCTACAGCTGTTCGGCCGGAAACTTGTGCGCACCTTCCCACCGCCTGAACAATACACTGGTAAAGCCATCGCTCTCCCAGTAGTCCGTCTCCGTTAGCAGCATCTGTACTTTGCAGAATGTGCACCATACGCACATGTATGCAGGATGCATTGAATTGATCAAAAGTGACAGTAAAGACATGCTACAAAGATTCTGTTTCAATTAAATGCTGCTCTTGTGATCTGTCTATTCATTAAAGGATCCTGAAAAATGTTTCCACAAAACGTTATGCAGTACAACTGTGTTCAACATTGATAATAATCAAATCAGCATATTAGAATGAGTTTTTAAGGATCATGTGACACTAGAGACTGGAGTAACGATGCTGAAAATTCAGCTTTGATCACAGAAATAAATTCTATTTAAAAAAATATTCAAATAGAAAAAAATATTTATTTTAAACTGTAATAATATTTCACCATTTTGATCAAATAAATGCAGCCTTGACTAGCAGAAGAGACTTCTTTCAAAAGCATTTTTAAAATATCTTAGCGTATTTTTAACAGTAGTGTATGTCAACAAAGTTTAAAATATATTGATTTACATGCTATTTTTTGGAAGAATGCTGTACACTAGTATTTCCTTTGCTAGCTAAACTTCACTCTGTTTTTTCTAGGAGAGCTCATTGGAGTGGACTATTTCCTCCGGCAAATGGGGCGGCCGCCTCAAACGGTGGACCCAGACGCTGCAGAGACCATCCAGCTGCTGGAGGATGTTAATGATGAAGGGGAGGAGGATGAGGGGTCTGATGACCCGACTGTGAGTTTATTCCTTGATGACCCACCAGCCTTTCCCTCCACCCCGTCCACAGCTGAAGATGCCCCGATTCAGATCCCTGTGGTACGTCAATATACGCATTACAAATGCAACACTTTATGAAGCAGAACATTTTACAACCACCAGTTGATGCAGCCATACATATTTAGTCAGTCTTTCTTTAAATAATGATTTAGTTGTGTTTTTGTTCAGCTGCATTCTAAGCTTCATACTGGATGTCATTCATTTTACTTTTATTAAGTTAATGATGTCTTTAATGCCATAAAGAATGCCATAATTAATCATGTTAATTTGAAAATATATTAATTATATTATTAAAATAATATTTTTTTAATATAGTTGGTTATAATTACAATTATACAATGATGATTATATTCACTCTTTTGGATTGCTGCATTTAATTGTATTTACACAGGAGGCGCTGTTGCCCTGCTTGCAACAAAATAAAATTAAAATACATAAATATAATTAAGAAACAAGTGTTTTGAAGAAATTAAGCAGTATCAATGTCATAAAATTATGAGTATGTTTTGATTTAAAGGTCAGAATCTATAGCTTTACTTGAATAAAAAAAAATACAAATTAAATGTTTTGATATATACAGATTTATTCATTAATGTGTAATATGCTTTTTTATTTATTTTGATAGAATTGAGCTCTAAAAGATTTTCCGTTTTTTATTTTTATTTTTGTTGCTCTTTTTTCCTTAGACCATGTACAAATGTTAAATCTTAAAATAATATTTTAAGGTTACCACTGCGTCTTTCTGAAAAAAATTAAAATACAGCGCTTGATAGTTGATTTATAATTATTTTCTAAAGGCCCCGATATACTTCAAACGAAATCGAAGAACGAATTGATATGACGTAATTTTGAAGAAAATCAGGCAGAAACTAAGTTCATTTTGGCTTCTAAACACCTTTGAGCTCCCATTGGTCCGTAACTTCACCTACTTTGATGCATGAGTTTTGTTTTTCCCAGTTCGTTTCTCATTCAACAAAGGTAAGGCAGGAGAACAACATCTCCAAGACACTAGCGACATAAACACACTGTGTCCAATAACTGAACTCCCACAAATATATCCGCACCTGTACAATCGCTCACGGGGAGACTTTAAAGATTCAGAGAACGCATTTGATTCCTAGCAAGAAATAGCAACGAAGCTTGGTGTCGACGACCCGGAGTTATGCAAGAAGCGACGTAGAGAAACATCAGATGCAAGTTTTCCAAAGCCATGAAAAGAATGAAAGGAAAGAGTAAAGATATAAGGTAGCAAGTACCAAATACATGTGTTTCAAATAAATGTTACACCATACTGCTGCTGTTGTTGTTCTTTCAATAAGCTAATTTAAAAGGTAAACAATATATGAAAAGCATATAATAATAAAACTTTGTTTTTATCAAATTATGACAACACATAAAATATAAAACCTTGTAATAATTTATCCAGTTTAATAAAAGACATTAATCTAGCAGCGCGGGGGTGTCAGAATGTTAGAAAACAGTATAATGTCACTCAGCCTTTTCAAAGTTATTTTTGCCCCCAAACGAAGAACAAAAACCAACTTCATTTGAAGTATAGCCTTAAAGGTGCACTGTGTAATATTTAGGATAATCTATAGACAGAAATGCAATATAATATACATAACTACGTTTTCAGAGGAGTATAAAGACCTTACTTAATGAACTGTTATGTTTTTATTACCTTAGAATGAGCGATTTATAACTACATATACCGCGGGTCCCCTCACATGGAAGTCGCCATCATGTTTCTACAGTAGCCCTAAACGGACAAACTACTCTACAGAGCGCGTATGGCGATGACGACGGCATCTTAGCCATGTTTTGGACCTCCGTAGCTTTTCTAAAGGGAGGGGTGAGCGGGGGACTGAGCCGTTGGTTGCAATTCGCAAACTCAACCGCTAGATGCCGCTAAAAACTACACACTGCACCTTTAAGCTTTCAATGTACTGTCATTATAAAAACATAATTATTTAAGTTTTTTGTTACAAATTAACCAGAATTATCGGGCAAAATTAGTTGAAAAATATCAGATATTGGCAAAAATCTAATATTGTGCATCCCTAATATTTATATAATTGTATTTTATTATATAGAACTATTATTTTGTATATAATAATAATATTGTGCTAGAGTAGGCCTTAATGTGTTAATTTCTTGCTAATTTCTCTGTTCGCTTTTGATTTTTTCGGGTTATAATATGTGATGGAAATGTAAAGTTATCTCAAAGAATTGCATCATGATGTTCTAAAGATTTGATCATCTTTTGTTTATTCAGACAGTGAAAAAGGAGAATCTGTCAGACTTGGATCAGGTAGACAGATTCGCTGATTACCTTGTGGATCTGAGGACAGAGAATCATCTCAGCAGCCAGCAGGTACAAAACATAAATCAAAACTAACTTTTAAAAAGAAGTGTATGTTTATATAATATAATTTAGACATTTGTGTGTGAGCTGTGTTTGTTATATGATCAAGTTCTCATGTATCAATGTCAATTCATGCCAAAAAACATTTACATAGCTTGATGTGAATATAGAAAATATTAATGATAAATGAGGAGTAAATTTGTCCAAAGCAGTGCTATTTTAGTATTATTCATATACCGTGCCCTCCACTAATATTGGCACCCTTGGTAAATATGAGCAAAGGCGGCTGTGAAAATCAATCTGTATTGTTTATCATTTTTATCTTTCATTAAAAAAATTCACAAAATTCTAACCTATCATTCATATAAAACAATTGAAAGTGGTGGGGGGGTCTCATTGTGAAATAAATGCTTTCTCTAGTTCATGTTGGCACGATTATTGAAATCGTCCTTTTCCCGAGATAACAGCTCTGAGTTTTCTCCTATAATGCCTGAAGAGTTTGGAGAACACCTGATAAGAGATCAGAGACCGTTCCTTCATCCAGAATCACTCAGATCCTTCAGATTCACAGCTTCTCTTGTTCACTTCACTCATTTTCTGTAGGGTTCAGGTCAGAGGACAGGGACAGCCATGGTAAAAGATTAATTTAGTGCTCAGTGACCCATTTTTGTGTTGATTTTGATGTTTGTTTTGGATTGTTGTCCTGGTGGAAGATCCAAATACGGCCCATTATACGCTTTCTAACAGAGGCAGTCAGGTTTAGATTTTTCATCTGTTGGTATTTGATAGAATCCATGATTCCATGAATCTGAACAAGATGTCCAGGACCTCTGGCAGAAAAACAAGCCACAGCATTAAAGATCCAGCAGTATATTTAAACGTGGACATGGGGTACTTTTTTAATCCCTGTTTGTACTAAACTCATCTGGTGAGTTTGCTGCCAAAAGCAATTTTTTCAGTTTCATCTGACCATAGAAGCCAGTGCCATTTTGAAGTTCCAGTTGTGTCTGACAACTGAATATGTTTGAGTTTGTTTTTGGATGCATGAGGAGAATTTTCCTTGAAACCCTCCCAAACAACATGTGGTGTTGTAGGTGCTGTTTGATATATATATATTTATTAGGTTTCTGACCCCAAGACTCAACTAATCTCTGCAATTCTCCATCTGTGATGGTTGGAGAGTCTTTAGCCACTCAAGCTCTCCTCATCACCATGCATTAGGACGATATAGACACACGTCCTCTTCCAGGCAGATTTTTAACATCTTTAGTTTATTGGAACCTCTTAATTATTACCCTGATGGTGGAAATGGAGATTTTCAATGCATTAACTCTTTTCTTAAAGCCACTTTCTATTTTGTGATGCTCAACAATCTTGTTCTGCACATTAGGGCCTGTATTCACAAAACATCTTAAGGCTAAAAGTAGCTCCTAATTTGCCGATTTAGGAGAAATTCTTAAAAATAGTGGGCATGTCAGTCCTAAATTTAGGACTCCTTAATTTTTGCTCTAAGAGTATTTCACAAAGCGTTTTAGCACTAAAACTAGCTCTTAAATCTGTGAAACGTTAGGAGTACTGAAGAGGACTCCTAATCACTAAGACCAACTCACAACTATCCTAAAATGGCTGTTGCCGGCAATCTGCCTCAGAATATTACCATTTTAGAAATATTTGACAATAATGAGCTTTTAAAAAGGTATCGTCTTTAGGGTTTGGAGGCTATCCCTAGATTCCCTACTCCAAATTTAACTTTGATTATATTTCATTAACCAGTTGGGCAAGAAGTTACAGCTGTTCTTGCGTCCAGTTTGGTTTTCTTTTACGTTTGCATGTCTTACTATCAGCCATAATTATTCTTCTGTGTTAATTAAAAGGCGGTTTATATGCATCCGCTACGAGAAGAATACATGTATGAGACTGACAATTTAGACCCTTTTTAGGTGGGCTTCAGCCCCCCATTTGTCGTCTCAGCCACCCTAAAACTATAATCAGCTATCTGAATGATTAGATCATTTGCCTCAGACAAGGCACTTCTTCTGTGAATGATTAGACCCTCCAGTTCCGCACCCTAGCGACCTCTTGTGGATGGAACGAGATGGCGCTGATAACTGCCTACCGCCAAGACTTAGGTCCCCAGATCAAAATCCAAATGGCGATTTATGATGACAATGTCGGCCTGGAGAGCTTCATGCAAAAGGATTTCCCAACGACTCACCGCCTGTCTACCTGCTGAAACCGCTCATTCTCAAGCCTCACCCGCTGCCTGTCCTCCAGTACCAGAACCCATGCAGGTGGACACCAACCGACTCACTCACACAGAACGTGCACGACGTCTCGCCACGGGTCTATGTCTTTACTGCGGAGCCTCGGGGCACTTCATCCAAAAGTGTCCTTCTCGTCCCCCATGGCCAGCGGTGAGTACCCTCCATATCGAACCTGAAATATCCATATTACCTTTGATGACAGTACGACTACTCACCCCTCATCATTCCGTTACAGTATCCACCCTCGTGGAATCCGGCTCCTCAGGGAATTTCATCTCCCAAAACCTCTTAACACGTCTCGACCTACCCCGCAAGCTCAGGAGCTCAAGATAGAAACCATACAAGGAAAACCGCTTGGGCACGGGCGTATCAAGTATCGATCTCCCCCTGTCACTCTGCAGGTTGGTTGCTTCCACCGTGAAACCATCTTCTTTCTGGTACTGGAGGGACCCACCGTCGAAATAATCCCGTCGAATCCTGTTTCCAGAACTGTATCTCTAACGTTCCAGTACCTCCGGCACTTCCTTCCAGTCTCCAAGTTAACTCCACCCTCGTTGAGAGCCCCGAACCCCTCAAGAAACATGCGATCCCATCTGACTATGCGGCGTTCCAGGATGTGTTCAGCAAACAGGCAGCCACTCAGTTACCCCCCTCACCGGCCATGGGACTGCGCTATAGACCTGCTGCCTTGGGCCACACTCCCCAAGGGTCGAGTGTACCCTTTGTTCATCCCGGAGCGCAAGGCAATGGAGGACTACATCAAGGAGGCTCTCCAACAAGGATTCATCCGCCCTTCCCCCTTTGCCGGCTGCCTCAAGCTTCTTCTTCGTGGGCAAGAAAGACGGAGGCCTGCGACCCTGCATCGATTACCGGACCCTCAATGATCACACCGTCAAACTCCCGTATCCACTTCCTCTGGTCACGGCCGCCCTCGAGGAGCTCCGTGGGGTCCGCATCTTCTCGAACCTGGACCTGCGGAGTGCGTACAACCTCTTTCATATCCGGGAGGGCAAGGAGTGGAAGACGGCATTCATAACCCCATCAGGCTACTACTAATATCACATTATGCCGTATGGCCTTTCGAACTCACCGTCCGTCTTCCAGAGGTTTATGAACGAGGTGTTCCGGGAGTTTCTCAACTGATTTGTCATAGTGTACATCGATGACATCCTTATATACTCCCGGAACCTGGCCAAACATCGCCACCGTGTCATGCAGTTCCACGGGTACATCCTCAGTGCCGATGGCATCCAAATAGACTAGGGGAAGGTCCAATTCATCCGGGACTGGCCCCAACCACAGTCAGTCAAGGAACTCCAACGCTTCCTAGGATTCGCCAACTTTTACCGCAGATTCATCCAAGGCTTCAGTCTTTTCTCGGCCCCCTCACTTCCATGCTCCGTAAAAAGCCCAAGTCTCTGTCTTGGAACCCCTTAAAAAAGCTTGAGCGGCCTACAAGAAGCTCCAGGAAGCCTTCTGTGTGCTGTCCCAACTCCACGGAGAGCCTCCCCTTCTCCACCCTTGCGCCTACTACTCCAGGAAGCTTTCCCCGGCGGAGCATAACTACGACATCGGAAACAGGGAACTGCTCGCCATCAAGTTGGCTTTGGAGGAGTAGCGACATTAGCTGGAGGGAGCACAACACCCCTTTTCCGTGATTACGGATCACAAGAAATGAGTGCCAAAAGGCTAAACCCCCACCAGGCCCACTGGGCTCTCTTCTTTACTCGATTTCAATTTCATTTTCCACGTCTGGAAGGCCTTCCTCAAACTCCTGGGCATCTCAGTTAGCCTCTCCTCCAGATATCACCCCCAGACTTTAGTAGGAGAGAAGAAAATCTAAATATTGAGGTATACTGGATCGATGGATTCGTTCATATTGAAGTTTGTTTTGCCATTTTCATTGCAATCACATACTGGGGAGAGCACGTTTATTAAGGGAATAGGACTGAATGTTCTGTCTGTGCCTCTTCATAAGGTAAGACTTCAGTCTGAGTTGATTCAAGGTGAAGTTGTAATGGGAGTACGACAAGCCTTGCCAATTGAAGGAGTTCAATTGGTGGGCGTGTATGGGCTGATAGTTCAATGTTTCCTATAGTTACTGCTAATAATAAAATGAAACAAAACCCAGTTACGATGCCACCTGTGTAGTGACTCGTCCAATGAAGCAACGAGAGGATGAATTGATTAATCAAAAGGAAACTCAGTTTAAAAAAGCTTGTCCAAATTAGTTTGTTCCTGATTTGTCTGCGTTGTCTTTTCCTGTATCAGCAGAGGAACTCAGAAAAGAACAGCGAGCGATTCCTCTTTGGATGTGCTTTTCCAGTGTGCTGTCACTCCAGCAGAGATGGGTAACCTTGCTCGTGGGTATGTTGTTAGTGATGGAGTGTTGCTGAGGAAATGGATTCCTCACAAGGGTGACTTTGTCGGAGATCCTGTTTTCCTGGTAGTGGTTCCGGTTAAGTTTTGTCGCACAATGAATGAAATTGCACATGATCAATCGGGTCATCAGGGCGTGTGTAAAACTATGATCGCTTGCTGCGATATTACTTTTGGCCGCGTCTAAAATGAGACATCTCTATTTATATCAAGAAATGTAAGACTTGTCAGCTAACTAGTAAGCCAAATTAAGTGTTGAAGCCTGCACATTTGAAACCAATTCAAGCTGCTGGTGAGCATTTTGAACATCTCCTTGTGGATTGTGTCGGACCGCTTCCTCGTTCTAAATCAGGAAGTAATTATTTGTTTACCGTGATGTGCTTGAACATGCATTGCAGCATTTCTCTGTTCATCTTAATTCCAGTGCACCAATTGTTATATATACAGATCACAATCCTTTGACTTTTTTGAATTCTTTACAGTGTCCGAATCAGAGACTGATCCGGTGGTCCGGTGGTTTCTGCAGTCTTTCTTTTTGGATATTCTTCATATTCGAGGATCGGAAAATGTAGTAGCGGATGTGCTGTCGCGCGTTCCAAATACACCATAATGTATTGGATTTCTGGTGTCCTACCCCCCTTTCCCCCGGTGTTGTGGGAGCTGTCTTTGGTGCTGATTTTGCATATGTCATGTGACTTGTATCCAATTGCGTTTTGTTACAGGTCTCTTTGTGGGAACCCCTGTCTTATGAGGAGGGGTGAGACGGTTCTCGTTACTGAATCTTTGATTGGCTGCTCCACCTATGATTCACTCCAATCGGCAGTTCATTGAGTGCACCTGCCGCTGTGGATCAGACGCCCTTTAAAAGAGGTTACTAGCAGAAACAAAGGTGCTCGTATTAGGACTTGGGATTTTGGGTTGTGTTTGGTTTGATTCGTATTATTTGAGCACTTTTACATTGCTACACCAGCACAGTACACTAGCAGCCAGGCACCCCGCTTTACACACTGATGATGCTGATGTTTTCAGGAATATTGTTATCTTTTCTGTTGTGCTTTTGTTCTATTATAGTGATTTACTTTTGAGCTTACTAAAACCTTTTCTTATTGAGCTTATTGAGCGTGCGTCCCTCCTTTTGTTGCTTCCCTTTGAGCCAGGGGTTGTAACAGTGCATATTACGTAAGCATGCTGACATCATCCATGGCAACGAGGTCAACCCCGCCCTTACTCTTAGCAACGAGGTCAACCCCGCCCTTACTCTTAGCTTAATACTTCGCTCTATTCCTTAGTAAAAGTTTGTTTCAGCAGCTTTGTGAATATGTTTTAAGAGAAAACTCTTAGCTAAAAACTTTTACTGCTATGTAGGAGAACTCTTAGAGGTAAGATAAAGTGTTTTGTGAATACGGGCCCTGAACTATATTCTTTGGTTTTACTCCTTGTGATGGATGATTAAGGTCTCTGTGAGGAAGAATTTGGCCGTTGCATTCCTCATATTAATAATCCTGGAAGGAAACAGGAAGCCATGGCAGGACAATGCTCCATTCATGCTCCTAGTCACCCTGGTGTGCTAAAACATATAAATATGAATGGGAATATACTTATATATATATATATTGTCAGAGATACACGACAAGTATAATATACACACAAAAACAGGTTGATTGTTCCCTCTGTGCTCTCTCCTTGGTCCTTGTGCATCCTTCATAGGTTGCCTCAATGAGAGAGAGAGAGAGAGAGAGTTATAAAACTAAAGGTTTCATAATGTAGGAACGCAAACACTTTTTGCCTCCGTTTCCATTTAAAAATAAAAAATATATATATATATATATATATAAACACATTGGACATTAAATTACCATAATGTAGGAAAGCTATAAAAAAAGGACACTATATTACCACTATATGGCTGCAGAGACTCATAGGCTTATTAGACATTTCCACTCCCTATATATATATATATATCAAATTATATTTAGACATTATGAATGACGGTAATAAAAGTACATTTTATCTGCATCTCATCTACCCAGACAGCACAAGTAAATCTGTAAGACATCTGCTAAAGATCTGGAAAACATCTGCCTTGTAATCTGATAAATGTTTAGTTTTACATGCATTCTAATAAATGTCTATTTGACATCTGACAGGACATGTCTTAGGGACGTATAGCAGATGAGCAAACACACTAAAATATACGTCTTGCATATGTAAATGCAGACATCAAATAGACGTCTCGATTGGGCGATTAGGATGAGTGCTTTACTGTAGAACTTAATGGCACTGGTGTCCTCAAATGTTAGTCTGGAGCCCTACGATGGTTCTCGAAGTCAGAAAAGTTATAACAATGTGAGAAGAATGTAGTCCGTGGTATATTGTTACTGCAAATAAATAAGAAATGCAACAAATATCACCACAAATTTGTGAGAAAAGCCGCAGCAAAATCGGTCATTTTAGGCCGCAGAAATCTGAAAAAAGTCCCGCAAAATCCTGTAGGGACTGCTAATAATCCCCATACACTTGATTGGCTCTATGACTCGCTCTCCTGTCCACCTGTAGCTGGTGTGTGGTGAGCACATACACTTGATTGTCTCTATGACTCGCTCTCCTGTCCACCTGTAGCTGGTGTGTGGTGAGCGCATGCACTTGATTGGCTCTATGACTCACTCTCCTGTCCACCTGTAGCTGGTGTGTGGTGAGCGCATACACTTGATTGGCTCTTCTCTCTCTCCTCTCCACCTGTAGCTGGTGTGTGGTGAGTGCATACACTTGATTGTCTCTATGACTCTCCCTCCTCTCCACCTGTAGCTGGTGTGTGGTGAGAGCATACACTTGATTGGCTCTATGACTCTCTCTCCTCTCCACCTGTAGCTGGTGTGTGGTGAGTGCATACACTTGATTGTCTCTATGTCTCTCTCTCCTCTCCACCTGTAGCTGGTGTGTGGTGAGGGCATACACTTGATTGTCTCTATGACTCTCTCTCCTCTCCACCTGTAGCTGGTGTGTGGTGAGCGCATACACTTGATTGGCTCTATGACTCGCTCTCCTGTCCACCTGTAGCTGGTGTGTGGTGAGCGCACTGGCACCATTGTCCTGTGGCTGATGTTGTATCATCCAAGTGGATGCTGCACACTGGTGGTGGTTGAGGAGAGACCCGCTATATGATTGTAAAGCGCTTTGGGTGAATAGCAATGAGGGCTGCACGATATGTCGCATGCGATATTTAATGCACATCTTGTCAGTAAAGCCGGTAATGGACGTGATGGAAATTACCGCTGATTAGAGGACCGGCTTTACTGACAAGATGCGCATTAAATATCGCATGCGACATATCGTGCAGCCCTAAAAGCAATACACAATAAAAATGCTATATAAATCATTCATTCATTCAAAATGTGTTAAATCATGATTACAGCAGGCTATAATATGTTAACACCCACGTCTGTTTTGGTTTTCTTTAGCTCAGTGACATTGTGGCACTGTGGCAGAACCTGTCTGAGTTCGACAAACAGCAGTCGAGCTCCACAGCCTCCCCCGTGCAGTGGCCTAATCACTGCCGCCTCATGGACGCCATTCTACTCAGGCTGTGTAAGATCCACAGGGGTCCAGGCGAGGAGGAGACCGCATGGTGTCTAATTTTACAGGATTACAGCAAGATACGGGAGCTGATCCTGGCTAACGCTAACCTGCAGCTGGTGAATGTGAGTCAGAGCAGTCTGATGCAGTGGCGTAACCAAACCTGCTCTGCCACAGATAAACAAGCTACGCTGAAGACACCGCCAGCAGATATAGCCAAATTTCCAGCTGCCAGATCCAAAATGCAAGCAAGACAAATGCAGCCTGTGAGGAATTTGGTGACCTTCAACCCTTGCCCAGCCTCGACCCTCACTGTGGTTGCGATCCCACAGCACCTAGTTCCTCCAAACCCGGCCACGCTCGTGTTCGTCCCCTCAACTGCTCACATCCTCCAATATTCAAGCACCCCTGGTCCTCAGCGTCCCGCTGCCTCGCGCTCCTACAAAAGGAAGGTAGATGCCAACACCTGCAAGAAGTGCAAGGCATTCAGGACGGCCGCGACCGGACACAGTCAGTTTAGAGGCACTATCTACTGCCCCGCCACCGAAACCCTGTCCAAAGAGCAGTGGCTTGAGAAAATGAGAGGAAAGTAGATTCACAGTGTGTTTTTTGTGTTTATCCTTTGCATATGTGTTCATATTGTTCGTGTGTGTGGTTTTATTACAGCCAGTGACTGGTTAATTTGAATAAAAAATCATTTTGTAGTTCACAGAGCAGCCTTTTCAAATTATTTTATTGTTTTTTTTTTTTAAGTAATATCTATGTTCTATTATCACAGTTACATTTATTAATTTAGCATTATTTATTATTTACACATTAAGTACATTTAAAACCAAAAATACTGACAATATATTGTGAAATACATCATAAAAATATGCTTAATGTGTAATAACTTTAGAATCAACAATCTTTTTGTAGACCAGCAAGCAGTTATTTATCTTCAACATTCAATCTATTTATTACTTCAACATGTCAACCTGTCCACAACAAAAAAAAATCATGTTTATCACTTAGCTTATCATATGCTAAAATGTGCTATCAAGTCATGCTATCAGTGTGATAAACATGTTAACGTAGTAAAACATACTAGGCTAGCAATGTGCTAAAGCAGGATAGAAACATGCTGATGATGTGTCACACATGTTAACATATGCAACACTCAGCAACATATTAAAATATGCTAACAAAACCTAAGAACATGCAAGCAACATGTCTAACAACCCCAGCAGAGGACGCTTAGGTTTTTTTGTGTGTGTGTGGTTTTTGGCAGATTTATTATGTCTAATGTGTTCTGGAAAAATAATCTAATAATCTATGAGTAAAACTTTTACAATCTATGTTAAGCTTTCAGACAAGGCTTTGTCAAACCTTGCCATCAAACTTTAACTCATCTAGTTTGTTCTATTATCTGTGTTAGTCTGCGCTGCCATCTAGTGGGCATTCTACAAAGCCATCACAACTGCTGTAACACGTTGAATAAATTCAAGACAGACATACAATACAACCGTTTCTTAATAGCAATGGGTTTACAGAAGCAGATCTTTTAGAAGTGGTGAACACCTCACTTCTTTCTGGGACGTTTCCAAAATCCCTGAAAACTGCAGTTGTTCAGCCCCTTCTGAAAAATAGCAATCTTGAAAGTACCCTATTGAGCAACAATTGACCAATATAAAATCCTCCTTTTTATAGGCAAATTTATTGAAAAGGTAGCTTTTAATCAGCTGAACAAATACTTAAACTCAAATGGATACCTGGACAATACCTGGACAACACGTAAGCTCGGCAAAGATGGCTGCATAGTGTGACAGCTCTCTACAACTTCGCACAACAACTACCCTTTAACTTCTACAAACCTGGCCGTCAACTTGGGCTTGATTAAGTCTAAACCCCTGTCAGTGAAGGAATGTGATATTTTTACAAAAGCACGAAAGACAAGCACACGGACTGTGTAAACAGCACTGTTGACAGAGAGAGTGGAGGCTGGCAACATGGCAGACTTAGGCGAGGTGCTGCTTGAGCTATAAGCGCTCCGATCTGAATTCGGTTCAAAGTTAGACGGCATAAACAATCGCTTGGGAGTAATGGCAACTCTATCTCCGCTTTGGAGAGCAATCTGACTGGCATTTAATGCGAGATGTCAGCCAATAAAAAAAAGGATTGAGGAAGCCGAGGCCCGCATTTCTGATATACAGCAATATACGTGTTTAGACAGACTTGATAAAACCGAGTCTGCATTAATAATAATAATAGTAATAATAATTAGTTACATTTATATAGCGCTTTTCTAGACACCCAAAGCGCTTTACATAGAAGGGGGGGGAATCTCCTCAACCACCACCAGTGTGCAGCATCCACTTGGATGATGCGACGGCAGCCATGATCTGCGCCAGAACGCTCACCACACACCAGCTTATTTGTGGAGAAGAGAGAGAGTGATGAAGCCAATCAGTGTATGGGGATGATTAGGAGGCCATGGTCAAAGAATGGAGGATGCTGGGGATATACCCCTACTCTTTTTCGAAGAACATCCTGGGATTAAACCCCTACAGAGAGTCTTTAATGTCTCATCCGAAAAACTGCTTTTTTATGCCCCGTCACAGACATGCTTTCCCACACAGACCAATGGCACCCCCTGGGCCTTAAACTCTTCCCGATAAATCCTTTTTACGTCCAGGAAAGAGTCCCCGCACAGGTACAGGGGTGTTAGGACTCAACAGACCACAGGGTGAGCCTGCTGGCCTCAGCATCATGGGCAAACAGACCTGTTTTCCCAGGAGGTCTTATCCGGATTGACCAGGCTCAACCCTCTTGCTTCAGTGAAGACGGATTCAAAACATGGGAGGAGAAAGAACAAAGCGGAGATGAAGACGGATTAACAAAGAAGGAGCATGGGAGGAGAAAAGAATGTCTGTGTAAGAAAGCAGAAGGAATTGTTCATAAGTAAGAGAACCTTCCACTGGCTTTATCACCATCCATGCAAGCTGAGGGTGCTTCATGATGGGAAGATACAGCTGTTCTCCTCACCACGCGAGGCTGAGGAGTTCCATCGCAGTATGAGCACCAGATAAACCATGGACGCAGGGGCGCCATGACGAGTTTTAAAGGGAGTATGCAAGACAGAAATGTGGGCCCCCTTCTTCCTGGTGTGTGTGTGTGTGTGTGTGTGTGTGCGTTTGCGTGTGTGTGTGTGTGTGTGTGTGTTGGTGTGTGTGTGTGTGTGTGTGTGTGTGTGTGTGTGTGTGTGTGTGTGTGTGTGTGTGTGTGTGTGTGTGTGTGTGTGTGTGTGTGGTGAGTGCGTGTGCGTGCGTGCGTGCGTGCGTGCGTGCGTGCGTGTGCGTGCGTGCGTGCGTGCGTGCGTGCGCGTGCGTGCGTGCGCGCGCGCGTGTTTGACGTTTAATAAGAAATTGAAAGACACCAAATAAGAAAATTAAATAGTTTATTACTTAACATTTATATTATTTCAAATAACATTGAAATATTTTATTTCAAGTAACGAAAATGTTTTTAAGATTTTAGTTTAAGTTTTAGCTAACTTTAACACATATCTAACCGTGCTTGCAGTTTTAACTAGTCTTCTATATGTACAACCCTTATTATTTATTTCATTGTTTTTTAATCATCATTACAAAAATAATTTTTAACAGTTAAAATTATTTGTAACAGGTTTCCTTTCTATTCTTAGTACGATATTACAATCTAACAATAAAGAAATTTAAAAACCCATAAAAGCGGCTATAAACACCGCAACAAGATTAACTGAATAGCGGAACAGAAGTTTTAACTCTGCAGTATTATAGGCTACATTAAAAAGGAGCTGGTAGCCAGAAAAATTAAGAGTTTCTTCTCCTAAACTTTTCAGATATAAAGGTAACACACAATTCAATTTGAACACGGCTTGTTTTCATGCTTGCTCATTTTTCTAACATTTCATCAAAGGGTGTGGATCGTGCAACTGCGTGCTCTATTGATATGAGTGCCAGATGCACTAATTATGCACTAATAATTATAATTTTGTATAAGTTTTAGTTTACTGAATGACCTCTCTGCAGAGGCCACGGTGACAGGCATGGTAAGGAACACTCTTAATGCAACAACCAAATTCGGGAATAATGAATCAAGGTTTCTCTGAAGAATGAAGTTAAGTTTAGTCAATTGCGGTTTTGCACGCAGAAGGGCGCTTGCACTACAGACTTCTTGAATTAGTTCGTTTGACACATCCCGCGACATTGCTTCATAACACCTTGCGGATTCTTACATTTATTCATTTAGCAGACGCTTTTATCCAAAGCGACTTACAATTGAGGAATACAATAAGAGATACATTATAAAGAGGCAAACAGACAAAGGAAGAGCTTGTAATACACATTTTTTTTAGGCATTGTTCAGAGCAAATTCTAGCCAGACGTGAGAGTTTAGGGAAAAGAGAGCAAAGTTAAGGACATTTTTTTTAAGATTAAGTCAAGTGATGACGGATTCTTCTAAATACTCCTTTGACATTTCACTCATTTGCGAAATTAAACGAAATTTCTCTGAAATCTGCCCCAGATTTTCAGATCTTGTGTTGAGTTCACTGCTTATGGTGTCAACGATTACATAAAACACAGTTTGTTTGAAATGAAGTTGGGCGTCTTGATGCCCTGGTTGTCCAGCGTTCACTTCATCATGAAATGTTTTGCGCTTCTGTGCAAACTCTGTAGAGCATCACATTCATTCGCTTAAAGACGTGCATCTGTCACAGCCTTTTCAAACCCATCCTCTCTGTACTGGGAAAATAACTTGTTCAGGTTGTCAATCAACAAAACAGCTGTATCCAGCGAAATGTCGGCAGACTTCATGGCTGTACTGGCGCGTGTGATTTCGGTCAGTATGTCATTCAAAATAACAAGACAAGTCATAAATTTCAAAGTCTGTATTTCTTTAGACAGCGCATGTGCCTCTGAAGAAATTTTCTGATGAGAGCGTGCTCACGTTCACTTCTCACTTTCTATTATTTTTATATTTAATTTAATTTTACTGCAATATTATTAGATAACGTGTTCTTGTATGTAAAAAATATATTTATAATTATAAAAAAAAAAATATTGACCAAAGTTGTGATTTTGGGGCCCCCTAGCGTCCTGGGCCCATATGCCCAGCATACTCTGCATCCCCCATAATGGCGCCCCTGGGTCAGACTTAACTGCTTCATATGAATGGGGAAGCCGTGAATGTTTTGTTTGTAAAAGCTTATCATTCCAAACCTTACAAGACTTAAACTCGAACCAGTCCATTTACCAGCCGTGAACAATACTTATAACACTATTTCAGGACAGGTTGGAGGGCGTTTCTTTTTTTACTTTTGTTATATATAAAAAAATATGAGTTTTCTTTGCTCATATAAATAACGTGAGTTAAAGGGGTCATATAATGCCCATTTTCACAAGGTGATATTATTATTTAGAGTCTTAATGCAAAGTCTGTAACATCGTTTGGTAATTTTGTTTCATTGCTAGTGTAAAAAACATATTTTTTATCCTGTTAAAAACAGCTGTTTTCAGAGCAAGCCGTATTGTGTGCTTCTCCTTTAAATATTAATGAGCTCTGCTGACTCTGCCCCTCTCTTCCTGAGGGACTGTTTACTTTAGCCACACTCATCTGAAACTTGCTAATTAGCACATTATTAGGAAAGGCGATTTGCAAATATTAATTTAAAAAACCTTGAACTCACTACTTCTGTAGGTGAAGCTGGATCACGAATGATTCCCGCGAACATAGATGCTTTACCTGTTTCACTCTTATTCTCCAGAGCGAATAAATAAATAACTCTCCGACAACTACTAAGTATCCGTGACTCTGCATTTACTGAGAGGGTCCGTGATACAACATGAGTCAAATAATCACATTGTTACATCCTTCCTTTTTTCAGTTACAAGCTTGCATATTTATCTTTATATATGAACACAGTGAATTGAATGTTTCAAGCCCGCTCGCCAGACTGCTCAACAGCTTTTTCCCCAGGCTGTGAGAGCCCTGAACTCAGATCACCCCGCCCCCCTTTGACCCCCATACAAATCCCTCCCTCCTGAAACATGGACCCCCCCCCCCCCCCCCCCCCCCCCCCAACCACCTCCACACCTCCCCCACACCAAAGAAAAAGCTGTGAACTTTTTTTGTGCAATTCAAGTGTGCTACACACAGGTGAGTGGGTTGTACAACCACCTGTAGCAGCACACTCTCCTCTATGCACTGAACACTTTTTCCAAACACTGCTATGTGTACACAATCCCACAAAAGACTCGGCAATATATGTATGGTTTACATGGCTCATGCACTACCACAAATCATTTTGTACTGTTCCTCAGCTAGCTGCTTGACTCACAATGTTTCTCTCTGCACATGTACAGTATTTATGTGAAGCTTCGCATAGTTTGTATAGTTTGTTATTTTTTATCTTTATCTTTAGTTGTATAGGTAAAACAATATATATAGTATACTTAGTCAAAATCTGTCAGTAGGTTAGTTCGTGTATAGGTTTATAGTGTTTTACTTCATTGTTGTATGTCTGTATTTATGTCTGTATTTATGTAGCACCGTGGACCCGTGAGGCACGACATTTCGTTCCACTGTATGTCCCCACATGTAGCGGAATGACAATAAAGCTCAACTTGAACTTGAACTTGATTATTTAGAGTCTTAATGCAAAGTCAGTAACATCGTTTGGTAATTTTTTCATTGCTAGTGTAAAAAGCATATTTAAAAACAGCTGTTTTCAGAGCAAGCCGTATTGTGTGCTTCTCCTTTAAATATTAATGAGCTCTGCTGACTCCGCCCCTCTCTTCCTGAGGGACTGTTTACTTTAGCCGCACTCATCGTGAAATTAACTAATTTTTAGGAAAGGCGATTTGCAAATATTAATAAAAAAAAAACCTTCTGTAGGTGAAGCTGGATCACGAATGATTCCCGCGAACATAGATGCTTTACCTGTTTCACTCTTATTCTCCAGAGCGAATAAATAAATAACTCTCCGACAACTACTATGTATCCGTGACTCTGCATTTACTGAGAGGGTCCGTGATACAACATGAGTCAAATAATCACATTGTTACATCCTTCCTTTTTTCAGTTACAAGCTTGCATATTTATCTTTATATATGAACACAGTGAATTGAATGTTGCAAAACATATTTTCATTCCCCCCCCCCTCTCTCTTTTTTTTCTCTCTGACTTAAAACACAGTCTGCCAAAACATTGCTTCTTCTATCAAGAACAGAGGGTGAAAAAGAAAGAGAAAAACAGTCTATATTTAACTAAGTTACATAGTCTTTCAAATACTGATGTCTAACACTAATCCGACCTGCTCTGGCAGTGACAATTGGTTTTGTGTCCCCATTTGACTGAACACATTGCTCCTTTGGTCTGATGTTATTTGCTGGCGGTCCCACCTTGGTGGCTTGTTCTTGACAAGCAGTGTGTCTGAGGTGCCTTCTGTTCCTCCTTAAATCACCACCATTGTCCAGTTCAACCTTGTGTGACCGGTTATTGACTGATTCCAATACTGTTGCTTTCTGCCAAATCTTTTGTGCCATTGCTGGTTGCACTCTCACTTGATCCCCTGGTTTCAAGATGTCCATGTCTTTTGCATGTTTGTTGTAATACCTTTTCTGTCGTCTTTGAACCCTCAACCTCCTTGGGGTCTAAGCCCCAATCGTTTTTTTAATAAATACAATTGGTTCTTGTCTGGAATAAAAAATTTTGTGACTTTCCCTAAAAATGCTATACACACACAAAAAAACTGGGCTTGATTCGGTTGTTCTGAAGGTATGTAAAAAAAATTTTTACTTTGGTTTCAATTGAAAATGAATGGAAAATGTGATTTTTCATCTTTTTTTTTTTATTTATTTGATTGCTGTAAATCTAAAAATTTTCACACAGAGTTGGGAGGAGTCACTACACACACACAAAACACACACACAAACAAGTGCATGTCAAAGAAATCTCACAAATCCGAACAAAGATGCTTAGCACACAACACCCACACACACACACACACACCCACACACCCACACACACCCACACACCACACACCCACCCCCACACACACACACACACAACACACACAGTTTCTCACTCTCACTCTCTCTCTCTCTCTCTCTCTCTCTCTCTCTCTCACACACAGAGCACACACACACACACACACACACACACACACACACACACACAGACACAGACACAGACACAGACACATGGGCTTCACTCTCTCACTCTTCTCTTCTCTCTCTCTCTCTCACCACCCACACACACCACACACACACACCACACAGCATTTAAATAGAATTTGGTAAATAAAATCAGAGTGTTTAGGAATGTGTTTGTAAAAAATGGTTTGTTATTTTGCCCTCTTCAATCATGTGACGGATTTACATTATTATTTATTTAATTTATTTTGTGTTTTATGATTTTTTTTACTTAAAATCAATAATATGTGATCTCTTGTCCTTTAGGTGCGTCTTAAGTCAAATTTCTGGGTTAAAAAAAGGCAGCTCAAAAACTACAAAAATTCTACTATTTGGTTAGAGTTATATATATATATAATTCACAAAATGCTTGTGATAGAGCCGTCAGTTTCATTGCCTCTGTGGTCCCATCATATCTGTTTTCAGGGACACTTCTACACCTACCACCTATATCAATATCCATGCAACTTAAATTCAATTTAGCACAATTTAACCGTTTTTTTCATAAAAAATTAATATTTCACATGACAAAAATAGTAAATAGGTTACAAAAGTACTTTACAAAACACAGCATTAATGTATAGATGAGAAGTAAACAAGAAATATTATTTGTATTATTAAAAATGTATATATTTTTTACCACTCTATAAATTGGAGCCCAAAGACATTACAGCTGAGTTTCAGTCCTTCACTTTTATTTTTAGAACAGACAGTTGTTTTCCTTCTGCCAGCTGGGCTTGCACTGTTTTTCGCTATGTGAAGGCATTTCAATGAGGGAGCGCAGTTTGGACAGCATGAAGTTGGGGCACTGTTTTCGCTATTTTTCAATTGAAGCATAAACATTTCAATTGAATAAACGATGCTTGCATGGGAAATGATGAGCTGGTGTAATTTTGAGATAATTAGCAAAAGCTACAAAGAATGCACTGGTGCTGCCTCACATGAGGGGAATCCACATTCGATGGCAATCGGAGGTTGCGCTACAGACGTTCGATGTTTTTTCCAAGGAAGATTTGCTCAGGACTTCAGTGCAAAACGGGTCTCCACCAGCTGGAACAAAACATGAAGAATGCATCCAGACGGCACAGCAGCTCGAGCTGGTGAAAACCTTCACCAAACAACTACTGCTGACTGATTTTAACAAACAGCAACTAATGAAGCTGTAAAGGCTAAACGAGCTAGGAAAGCTGTGTCTTACATACTAAGAGAGGCGTACGCGTTACATTTATCAGACGCTTTTATCCAAAGTGACTTGCAGTGCATTCCGGCTTTACATTTATTGTAAGTGTGTTCCCTGGGAATTGAACCCACAACCTTCTGCACTGCTAACGCAACACTCTACCACTGAGCCACAGGAACACCTATGTACAATGGCCGATATAAATCCATAATAATTATATTATAGTGTCTGGAGTTTTTCAGTGAGTTTTTGTACTAAAAAAAAAAAAATTATGAATATATGTTAAATTGTATTTTCAAACTCTGAAGTTCATACAACTCTTTGTGTTTTTCTCCAGATATTTACATTCTACAGAACATTTCTGTGTTTTTCCTCATTTGTTCCTCGAATTTGATTTACTTGGTCTTAAAAAGGTCTTAACTATACCTTCATAAAACCTGCAGAAACTGTTTTCTTACACATTAAACTAAATATTAAATTGTTGCAGATGCCAGAGTTACACTGCCTGTGCCTTCACTGTCCTCATATCATGTGGAGCCTCAATCAGAATTTTCAGAATGCAGAAATTAATTAACCCCCCCCCCCCCCCCACTGTGTAGGAAGTTATAAATGCCACCTCTGCCTGTGCTGGCCTGCAACCCATAATGGACCTGTGAAGACTGGAGGCAGGGTCTTTGTACTGGACCACAAATGTTGATCCCATTGAAAACTTGCCTAATAAACACCATGTGAAGACTCAGGAGTATGCAGCATTGGTCCACAATTCCTCAACTGATCCAAGCAGCATGCTCCATTCGACCACAAACCTGCACATTTCACGGTATGTCAAGCACTTGGCCAAACTGCTCATTACAGTTCTTCATTAAACAACTCCAGAGAAAGTCTTGAAAGCGGGTAGTATAACAACCAGTGTGCCAGTGGTAGCAATGAAGCCACCAGCACCTGCTCTGACCACATTCCTAACTCATGACACCATTGAGAGAAGTGTATTATGGAGCGGCAGCAGCAACTTGAGCAGGAGAAGAAGATGCAAATAAAGACTTGTCTTGCTTGTGGACAGCCAAAGATGGTTCCTCTATCCACTTTTTTAATCAGCAAGGCCCTGTGCAGATTTCGTAAAATGGACCTGAAGCAGGGTCCAAACAGTCCTCACACACACACAGGCTTTTCTGGCGTAGCAGGAAAATATGTTCATTGCGATCATGCAGAACGAGATGACCTGGAGAGAGTTTAAAGAGTCTGCATTTTACGAGATGGAAAGACAGATATGTGTGGTAGAAAAAAAAATGATATTTCTTAATCTTTTACCCCTTAATAATATTTAACTCATGTATATACTGTGTATTTTGCTTTGTTAATTGTCAGTGTGAGATTGCAATATGTATAAATTGTCAGAATTAATTTTTTTCTTTATACTCTATTATTTTGGATCAGTATTTAAAAATCTTAAAAAGTGCTAATAGCATTTAAGAAAAACTATTAAAAATTAAAAAAGGGCTTCACGAGTGCTGTGTTCTTTTTCATAGACAAATATTTTACAGTTTCTATGGTTTTGGAGACACTTAATTGAATTTGAGTTAACTTAAGTGTGACTTAAATTATTCCATCAATCAATGTTTAAATGTGAACGCGTGTCCCTGGTGTTGTGTAGATAGCATTTCATACTTATATATATATATATATATATATATGTGTGTGTGTGTATGTGTGTGTGTGTGTATATATATATTCACTGATTTCTGTCATTTAAAAAAATATATATATATATCCTTTATATTTAGACCACATTGGTCAAACAATGAATATGTACATACATCATTATTTGATGATCCACTGCACATTTTAAAATGCATTTAAATGAAATGACAGATGTAATAGGTAACTAGAGCACATATGCACGCCACTTCAGAATAGGTCTACACCAATCAGACACCCAATTTAGTTCTTGCAGTCTCTACTAATGAGCTGATGAGTGGAATCAGGTGTGTTAGATAAGGGAGACATACAAAAGGTGCAGGGCAGGGAGACCTCCATACAGGTTTGGGAAGCACTGGTCTACACCAAAAATACCAATACCAATATCCATAAACTTCAAGTACATTTGGAAGGCCACACGACTAGCCGAGGTGAGATAAAGTGCCTGCCATCAGTACACTCGGCTCACATCTTCAGCGAAAATACTGGGAAGCGAAGTTAATGCACTTGTACTTGCACTTTCATTGTCTTTTGTGTTATTTTTGACAGAACGTGTCATGTTATCTCTACCAGATTTAGTTTGAAAACGAATGCACAGATGAGAAGGAAAACACTAAAATTTGAAATAATACAATGAGATCTTGTTTTCTGGTGTGTACGTGTAGCTATTAAGTCTAGTATTTAAACAGAATATGTGTGAATTGTGGTTCTAGTGTTGCTTTAGTTTTCAGCTGTAAAGTAGTTGTGCATTTGTCACATGATTGGCTATAGCATTTACAATTAAAATATAGATAACAAATAATGACCATAAGAGTGTTAACATTGTCTAAAGGTCACAATGAGGGATTAAAAATAAATTAGCTAAACCCCAAAACACACATCATATAGAGAAACAAGAAAATGTAGATTTGAGTAATGTAGCATATACAGTATATTAGGTAACTATGTTACACTCTGGGGTTTGGATTAAAGCACTTGCATGAATGATTATGGAACAAATTCATGCTGTTTTGGAAAATTCTGAAGTATCTGGTTTTATTTTCTAGTTGGAAATGGATTTAACACGCTATCAGTTGATAACATCTTAATTTTACTTGTACCTCCATGAAAATAAATGTCCTATCTATAATATATTCACTCATCTGCCTTTGCTTTGAAATTTGTTTGCTTGCTTCATTTGCACATTGTTTTGCCATGTCCCTTAACTTTTTATTTTATTAAGCTAAAAATCTGCCATGCAGTCTTGTAAAAGTGTGTATGTTGTGAAGGTCTGGCTGTTTCCAGTTAATGTTATGATTTAATTTATAGGCTACTCCTTTTAATGCTTGGGAACTCTAGGTTGAGAAATGGACTGCTTTCATGTGACCATCCGAACCTCTGCATCTCCGCTGTCAGGAACGTATGGCAGTGTTTGGATCTCTTTGATTGGTTCTCTGTGTGAGAGTCCTCCAGTCAGAGTGGAGCACTTGCTCTTGCCAGGCTCAGTAAGACAATCACCTATTTTGAGAAGACCTCACATGACTCTGAACACAGATTAAATGAAGTCATTTAACCGTTTTTACAGGTTTAACGGATTACAAATAAATTTCAGTCATCAGAACAGAAGCCCATACACAAATAACTTTTTATTAAGGAACAATATTTGTCTCCTACTTTGAAGGAATATTTTTGACCCACATTAAAAAGCAACCTTGCGCCTATTTGAGTCATACTAATAAATATCAAATATGAGTACAATTGTAGCCTAAATAATGCACAATATATAACCCGAACATGAAATTGTTTACCACTATTCAATAGATTTATAAGAATCTAAGATTTGTTTTAAATAAAAATGATAACTCTAAAATGCTATTTTTTTTGGTGAGAAGTTCCAAAGAACAGCATTTATTTTAAATGGAAATCTTTTGTAACATAATAAATTTTGGAAACGCTTTACTTGAAGGGGTGTGCATAAGACCGACATATCATGACCCGTCACAGCATTAAAAATTACATAACTGACAGTTGTCCTAAAAATGCATTAATCCTCATGTCATGATTATGAAGATGTAATGCGAGTCTTATACACACCCATTCATGTAAAGTGTAACCTAAAATGTCTTCACTTCTGATCTGAATTTAACGTGTCCTTAAAGTGTTTTGTCAAAACATATTGCCCTTGAACAGTAGTGCACTTTACATAGACGTGTCACAATGTTCAGCAAGCACTTAACAACATTAAACCTTAAACCAATGCAATTATACCCCCACACACAGAGGAGAGAACTTGATTTTACTCACTGCACTTCTCTTCATTCACAGCATACAGCCTCTAAGAGCTACAGGACACTACAGTGTTTGCTGAGGCACTTTAACCCATTCTAAACCTGCCTAGGATATAATATATCTGTTGACCGTTAGATGACATAAAAACTGAGTAGTCACTATGGCAGCATTCTTATTGACCATGACCCCATCTTGCAGTTACACATGCAAATGTGTGGTTTTTATTTTTGGGACAGGCCTATACAGTTGTCATCGAGCCTAAAGAGGAAGTTGGCATATTGGTTCTGTTAAGACTCCGTCTTGAGGCTCGGCCTGGCTTTCCGGATCTGGATTGGCACTGTCAGGATCTGCAGGTGAGACGGAGTTCTGAGGATCCCGAGGTGGAGGTTTTTCCTTGTCATAAATGGATCCAGACTGCAGATGGTTTTGTTGAGCTTCGGAATGAGAAAGGTGAGCTGTTTTTGTTTTACCGTTCCTTCACACTTGTTAATTACGTAATAATATCCTTATTTTCTGGACTTCATATAAAAATGTCATGATGTTTCCCTTCTCTAGCATGTCTGAAAAAGAAGGAAACATTAGAGATCCTACTCAATCACAGGGAGAGGGATCTCCAACATAAACGACAGTTTATCAGGTAAAACTTTTTGTACACTAAATTGTTTCTTTTTTACTCTGGAAGCCTATGGCAGCCCATAGAACCGCTTGTGGGAAAGTTGTGAAATTTGGCACACCGATAGAGGATAGTCTCAATATTAACCATAGTAAGTCTTTAACTCAAACTGCTTATGAGTCAAGAGGTTTCACAATTTTGAATTATGTGAACAATCTACTTTCGTGCGACCTAGACGGTTTGTCTGATTTTCATCAAAATTAGCTCGGATCATCTGCAGACAATGCTTGCAAAAAGTTCTGACCAAACTTGGTATGTGTTATAACCAGCATGACCTGAGGACACATGAGTAGTGTTGGCACAGTGCCACCTGCTGGTCAAAAGATATAAAGAATTGACATTTCTGCTTAACTTCTGAGCACTTGGGCCAAAAATAGTCAAATTATATCTGGAACAACAAACTGAATCGAATGATGCTTTTTTTTTTTTTTCGGCCATTTTAAATTGGTGGTAAACTGCTATATCAACAAATGTCTTTAGCAATGGTCTCCACCCGAGGGCTACCGTACTGCAGAGTTCAGCTTCAGGCCTAATCACATAGAGCTGAACTAGCTAATCAAGGTGTTCAGGGCTACTTGATTACAGACAGGTGTGTTGAAGCAGGATTGGAACCTAAGTCTGCAGGAAGGTAGCCTACAGGATCATGGTCGGAGAACCCTTGTCTTTACAGAGTAATTAAAGATGGCTTCTTGGCTTTCCATTTTACCTCTGTTGTGCTTGACCCATTAATTGCTGCTTGCAGCTTTATTTAGCGTATTGTTTTTGTCCATCTTTTTTTCAATAGTTAAGGATATTTTTTTCTGTAGGTGGGGCACATTTGTTGAAGGTGGTCCTCACTGTGTAGACATGACCAGTGTTACAGCTCTTGGACCAAACTTGAGTTACACCCGTGAACGGTAGTGATTTAGCTTTTTCTAAACTTCCATGACAAACTAAATGATTTCATATGGACTGAATTTGACAATGAAATGTTGTCACTCTTGTCTTTTAGCCCAGTTAAAAATGTGCACTACATAAAGGGTTTACTTGAAAGAAGAACATCTTGGCGCAGCCTAGAGGACCTTGAGACATTCTTCCTTTTCTATGGAAGGGAGACCACTATTTCCAGTATGATAAACAAATACAATTTAATTTACTATAAATTATGATCATGTAATATTTTAATAGTGGTGTTTTTTTCTTATAGAATATGTTCAGGCTCATTGGGAAGAGGATGCGTTCTTCGGATATCAGTGCCTCAATGGTTGCAATCCTCTCTGTATCAGACAGATCCATAACCTGCCACCTAACCTGTCGGTCACTTCAGAGATGGTCAGACCTTTTTTACCAGAGGACTCATCACTGGAACAGGAGATGGAGGTACGAACAACTGTGAGATTACAGGAATTTTAATAACCAGAACATAATTATGTAACTACGTAATGTCCATTGCACAGAGAGGACATGTGTATCTTTTGGATTATGAAGTACTGGATCAGCTGCCGGCTAATACTATCAATGACAAACGGACCTACTTGGTTGCTCCTTTATGCCTGCTGCATTACAGCCGACAAGGAGAACTAAAGCCCATTGCCATACAAGTACTATTTGTTTTAAATCACTTTTTAATTGTAATAGTCAATCTGATTAGTTACATACAAAATATCTTTGAATGCTGAATTCAAGACCCAAATCTTAATATTTCAGCTTCAACAGGCTCCTGGTCCACAGAATCCTGTTTTCTTTCCCTCTGATTCTGCACCGGATTGGTTGTTGGCAAAGATGTGGGTCCGTAATTCAGATTTCCAGGTTTATCAGCTGCTTTCCCATTTCTTGCGCACTCATCTTTTAGGAGAGGTGTGCTGTACCGCGACGCTCAGACAGCTGCCCGAGATTCATCCTCTACACCAGGTAGAAACCAAGTTCAGCTCGGATACAGAACCATGCAGTGTTGACTTTAACCGTTAGGGACACCATCTACGTATTGTTGTTCTTGTGGTGTAAGCAGTCCTGTAGGACAAGGGTGTTTATTTATTATTTTTCTATTTGAGAAGGAAAATATGGAAGCCAAAAAAATCATGCTTTGGTAAATAGTAATTCCGCTCACACTTTATTTTAAGCCATTTGCCATTAACTGACTATTGCCTCAACTCCTAATTTTCCTGCATATTAGTAAGGTAGTTAAGCTTAGGTATTGGGAAGGATTAGGGGTCACAAGTTTATAAGAACTAATAATCAGCCTATTTGTTAATAATAGACCTGCTAACAAGCAACTAGTTAACAGTGATAATTGGTACTGTAGTTATGAGATGTCATAATTATCACATTAAAAAGACATTTCATGATTATGAAATACCATTTCAACAGTGTATATTTGGTCAACTTTTTATTACATAAATATGAAAGCCACATAAGGAAAATGATCATGCTTTGGTAAATCACAATGGTGAAGTCATAATTATGCAATAAAAAGACACAAATTGAATTGAAATAAGGATGAAAGTCGTTAATTTGAACCTTCATAATTACAACGTTTTTTTTTTGGTCAATTTAAACTTGTCATGTGTTATAGTTTAGGCTTTTTACCTCTTATTTATGACTTAACATATCATTAAGTTTTTTTTTTTTTTAAATGGGCTTCCATATCATTTTAACTTTGTATTATAATTTTGGGCTTCAATAGTAAACCCAAAACAATTAAATGTTTTTCTCATTATAGACGTTTAATATATTAGATGGGAACTACAGTTTAAAAACATTTCACACTAATAGTTATTTAGTTTGCTTTAAGGGCTTCCGTGGTTCATTGATTTTGCTTCTTTTAAGGAGTTGGGTATCATTTAGTAGATTGAATTGCACTACTGTTTTTCAGCTCCTGATGCCTCATATCCAGAGCACTCTTCAGATTAACATTACAGCTAGAGGCACTCTTCTGGCCACAAACGGGGCTTTTGACAAGGTTGTTTTGTCTGTAAAGGAAGCGGAGGACTGAATATATTTTGTCATTGTGATTTAGTCTAATTTTAAATGGGTTTTGTTTCTGTTCTCAAGTCAATAGCCTGTGGTCTGGAGGCATTACCACTGCTGATTGCACGAGGAACACAACGTCTCCGCTACAGTTCAATGTGTGTGCCAGATGATATAATAGAGCGTGGACTGGATGCACTACCTATCTGCTACTATGCACAAGATGCACTCCGGGTCTGGGAAGCTCTACATAGGTATCATCAGCTTTATCTGAATCAGTCCGCTATAGGTTTGAAGAGAGTACATGATTTGCGTTTGCCATGCAGGTTTGTTGCAGGTTGGATTCGTTTGTATTACTGTAATGACGAGGACGTCCAGCATGATGATGAACTACAAAACTGGATTAGAGAGATCTTCACCGAAGGATTCCTCGGCCTCAGTCACATAGGTTCTCACTAATTTTGTTCTTCTGCTTAAGGGTCAATTGCATGACACTCATTTTTGTCATGTCTTTTAATTTATACAAAAAACACCTGTTTTTACTTTTTTTTTTTTTTTTTTTTTAAAAATAATTTTGGATATTTTTTTAGGGCCCATAAAATCAGAAATGTTAGGCTGATTATGTCCTGATATCATCATGAAAACAAAAAGCCACGTTAAAAAAAACCTATTCTTACGAAAATATTTTTCAACCATTTGGAAATCTGTTATTTCTTAAATGATCAAATAATTTGACTTGTTTGACAAAGCAAGGTAAGTTTGGTTTGTCATAAGGTGTGACTCCCCAAAAACATAATTATGAATTAATAATTTTGGGAGGGCGTAAAGTAAAAAATGTCAGTGTAATTCTAACTGAAAATAATGAGAGTAGTTTGTAGTGATGGCGAAGTTAAGCGTTCTGAACCAATGAAGCTTTCAACCCAATTGTATTGGAAAATGGTTCATTACTCGACGCTTTTTTTTAAACGGTTCATGCGGTGTCCATCTAGTGGTCATGAAAACGAGTAACATTTTCCAAAGTGCTGTGATTCATTACAGCTGCTGGTTCTACAACTGATTCCTTGTTTTATTTTATTGTATAAAAAAAATTGGCCATTGTCAGTCATTCATTTTTTTATTTCGGTGTACATCCACTAAAATAAATCAAACACAACCTCCTGAATTAAATGTGATCTGTGAATGTTAACTCTGCCTCAGTCCTTAGACAGTTATTTAATGGGCAAAGTTAATTTGACCTTCATATGAAACCATGGAAACGCATTATAATGTAAAGGAAGCTGCTCTGTGGTTCGCTCGGGTGTCGAACGTCACATCACTAGTAGTTTGCATAATATTTTGTTTGCTTAGGAAACATCTCTGGAGAAAAATCTGTTCATTTGACTTTTTTTTTTTTTTTTATGGCAAGGCTAGTTCGGGTTTTAAAATGTCATGTGGCATATCACCCTAATAATATAACCAATTATACCTTCAAGTATATATTTTTTTTTAATTACATTTAAGGTGTAAGGAAGATATTTCTCACATGTGTGGTGTGTAAGCAAATCTTTTACTTCATGGTTGTACCACATTTTTAGAGTCATTTACATTTAAGTTTATAAAGTTTCTTCCAAGAAAATGCGTCATCATTGACCCATACAATTTCTGTCTCAACGACTTGCTTTATTCTTCATGGAGAAATAAAATGCTTTCCCTTCATATAATTTTCTCCAGGAGCTCCACAGTCATTTCAGACCTCAGCCGAAATGTGCAAGTTTGTTACAATGGTGATATTTTCCTGCTCTGCACTTCATTCAGCTGTGAACTTCTCTCAGGTATGTCCAGTTACTAATAATTTTGACGGCTGTGCTCAGGAATAGCAAATTATATTGGTTTGTCTCATGCAAATTCACTAAACTCATCTCCACATTTAGCTGGATTTTAACCTTTGGATACCGAACGGTCCAGCGGCCATGTCATGTCCTCCTCCTCAGACCAAAGGCTCGGTGTCAGGGGAGGATATTCTCTCCTCCTTTCCTGAAGTGAACTCCTCTTGCCACGTCCTTAGTGTCCTTTCTCTACTGTCAGAGCCTGCCATTGACTTTGTAAGTGATGAGACAATCTCGGACTTTACACTGAGTATTTAATATAGGACACAGACGTGATGTTCATCTATCCTTTGCTTTTCTCTTCAGGTACCCTTGTGCCATTATAATGAGTGGTACTTCAGCAGTGGTGCGATCGTCAAGCTTGTGGAGGAGGTCCGGAGAGAGCTGAAAATGATAGCAAAAGACATCGCAGACAGGAACAGCACGTTGGAGTTGCCCTATCCTTACCTGTCTCCAGACCTGATTGAGAACAGTGTGACTATTTGAGTTCAATGCTGAATTGAATCCTTAAGAAAAATAAAATATAAATTGCATTTGAAAAGTAACGATTGTAGTTCATGCAAATTTTTTCTTACAGAGTTTATCCTACTCAAATGAGCACATAAGATTTTTATTTTATGCAATGTTCTAAAATGCACTTTTTTTTTTATTGATTGGACATGCATCTACTGTCTTACAATAGCCGGGTTTCCATCTAAAGTTGTGTGGTGGTCAGTAACGAAGTAAAAGTAATTCGTTACTGTACTTAAGTAAATTTTCAAGTATCTGTACTTTACTGGAGTAGTTTTATTTTGAGTAACTTTTACTTCACTACATTCCAAAGCATAAGATCGTACTTTTTACTTCACTACATTTCATAAAACATATCGTTACTCCTTATAATACATCACGTGCTCCGAACGCAGAAGCCGTGTTTATTCATGAACAAACTGATTCTTTTCAATGAACCTGTTCAATCGGTTCGCAGATCGCAACAAACGATTCATTCACGAATTGGAAAGATCCGATTGCAGCTGTTCTCGAGTCGAAAACTCACTGATTCAAATGAACCGTTTAGAGCGAGTCTTCAGTGAACTGAACTCACAAGTAAAGAACCGGGCGCGCGTGCGCAACTGATGCTGCGAAAGTAAGTTACTAATGTCGAATTTTAGGATTAATTATTGTAACTGAAAATCACATTTAGCTCAAAACTGTCAGTTGTTTGTGAACTAAATCTGCTGTAAAGGGTGATCTATTTAAGCCCAATGAAATGCTTGAATGCAGACAGATCAACGTCAGTGTCTGTTTTAGGTCAAAAAACGAAACATTAAAATAACAGATTAAATAAAATAACTCATGCACGTTCATATTCCCCACTGCTGTAACGTTAGCAGTTGTATTAAAATGCTACGCATTTAGCCCTATGTGATGTCTATTTTTATATTGTTTATCAACAGTATAATTTTTTTATATTGTTTAGATAAACTAGCCGAGTAGACAGATATGAATGTTTATTCATAACCATACTGAAAATAAGTAAATATTGTTACCTGATGCTAACAAGCTTGCTGGTGCTAAGTTGAGGAAATTTTTAGATATAAAGTCCAAATATTTTTATTCAACCACCTAGATAGATTACATCTGAGGTAAAAAGAAAGCATGTGATGTTCAGAACATGCTAACTACAGTAATTATCAGAGTGGGAAGTGATGCCCTCTGGGGGCATTTGGCCAGGAGTGTTTTTACATCACAGACAAGGTTTGAGAAGAAAAAAATCATTATGAAACTATAATTATATTTTCCTTAAAATGTTCTTCCTAACTTCAGGCCTAATTCTCATTTCATATATAACTGACGTTCTGCAAAACAACAAGCTTTAAAACACTTTCTTACTGGTGTAAATTAGATGGTCAAATCTGTTTTCTCTCAGGTACATCGCAGTGTAAGCTTCACAGTGAACATTACTACATCACTCTCATCAACGTAGTCCATATCAACAACAATATATATCTTGACTCCATATAGTGGTTATTTTGGGAAAATCCCAGGTATTTTGGGTAGTAGGATTATAAAAATATGTGCTAATATAAAATTAAATAAAGTAGTCTATATAAAATTGGAAAATAAATCTATCTATCAGTACTTTTTTACTTAAGTACATAAAAAATCTAGTACTTTTGTACTTTCACTCGAGTAAAATTGAAAAAGCAGTACTTTCACTTTTACTGGAGTAATATTTTATTATACGTATCTGTACTTTTACTCAAGTACTTGATTTGTGTACTTCGTCCACCACTGTAAAGTTGTGAATTTAACTTGTGCAAAATTGGAATATCGCATAAAAGATTTTTCGAAAGAGCACAGTTTCCATCCAACGAGTCAAAGAGAACAAAATTGTCAATTCCTGGTGAACTGGTACTAAATATCCTATAGAAGATTAGGATAAGCTACTGAATATAATAATTTTTTGCGCGCAGACAAAACGCAATAAATACTGTCCTTGATTTCAGAGGTAAATGCTGTTTGGCAACACAGCTGTGTGAGACAATTATACATATAAATACTTTGCTCAGGCGTTTCAGAATGACCATAACAATTCAGATGCTTTGGAACGAGATCGGTTCGCTGCTAGTCAAGTTATCCCGTCTCCTAGCATTGTCACATTACATTTTTTTTGGTGGGCTTGGTAGAAGTTATTCGCAAAATTAGTTTTCATCTCCCTTTATTCGCCAAGTCAAAAACCACCTGAAGTGAATATAAATGTTTTTTTGTTTTTTTTTGTAATTTTCAATTGCTCGTTTCTCATGTGATTACTTCAAAGTGCGCATTAACATGGGGTGATGGAAACCCAGCTATTACAGCTGCAGTGAAAACCTTGTCCCACAATGTTCTTGAACAATTCTAGACACAGAAGGCCACCAAATGTTCTTATCAATTCACCAATTCTTACTATCCTCAACTAAAGTTCTAAAATCTTCTCTGTCAGCCTAAGTATTTCCCTGCATTTATCACATGTGAATCCCTCATCGCCGACAGAGAGAGAGAAACTATACATGTGGCAAACAGTGCAAAAAACAATAGCAGGAGGAGAAGCCATTACTCGCCGTGATTGATGAATGATTCCAACTTAACTTACCACCATGTACCCCTGTTGTTTGATGAACTTGTGAAAAATGGAGCGAGAGCGGAATGAAACAGATAGAAAAAGAAAACAAAACAGAAATAGACGGGAGTAGAAACACAAATGACAAGCTAACCGGCTAACAAATGCTAATGCGCTACACTCGTTTTAGATTAAAAGTGAACAATCAAATTAGTCAGATTAGCTTGATAGATAATATCAAAAATATGGTGGGAATTAAGTTATATTTTACTACTTCAACAGAGAGTGAAAGTAAGATTCAACAGAAAAGCTAAGCTACACGGAGCTACAAACGCAAACCTCTCAGCAGCACGGCCAAACAGGAAGTGAGGAAACAGCAAGATATTGTCTCTTGAGTATGTTGCTAAAATAGTAGCAGGAACCATTAACTCTCTTTTAGCATAAAGTCCACAACAGTTTGCTCGTTCTTTGTTGAGCTGCTCAAGGACGGGAGAGAGCTTTTTTTTCTGGAATGCAACAGAGAAACGGTAGGTGTCCTAAGGTCATGGGAATGTCATTTCCATGGAGATCTGTTGAGCGTCTGCATCAACGTATATCCCTCGTTGTTGATTAAATCATAAATTTAGGCGTTAAACGATCAGGGGATCCTGGGAGTGTCTGTCGATGTAACATTTTCCATTTGCACCGTTCTTTGTACTGTTGCTTACTCTAACGTTATTTATGGTAAGCCAGTCAGGAACAACATTGAAGTTTTGTTTCTAAGTGGATCTGGGAGCAAAGGTCAGTTATTAGGTCGCTCGAGGAGGTGGCTCTTTTACAGAGATTAGCAAAGGGGTCCTCCAGATGGAGCATCGCCCTTATTAGAGTGGGTTGATTTTTATGACTTGCAAATGTTAAACAAAATAATCTTATCGTGTTCCTTTGATGTTTACACATACGTCCCCAGCAACGGGACAGGACACAGACAACAAAATAACAATATACAATATACAAATAGGCAATATACAAAATTGCACTGTGTGTACAGGTCTGAGTGCTGAAATGGAAAAAAATTAAATACAAATATTATATATGTATGTGTGGTGGTGAATAGATAGTTGTAAAATAGTGTTGTGTGTTCAGATGCTTGAGGCTTTCCTGTGTCTGGTCGTTCTGGTGCTCAGACCTTCAGAATGATATGTGCGGGGTCCATAGTTTGTCAAGATTAATTTTGTCCCGTTTCATTTAATCTATTTATAAACGATGACAAGTGCAAACAAAGAGCGTTCAGGACGCCAGTGTCCTCCTGCAGGTTAACAGGTTAATGCACTTGAAGAATGCAGAATCGAATTGTTAATCGAATCGAATTTTATTGTGAATTGAAGGGAGAAGAGCAGTGGGGAGAGAACGAATTGACGGGTGCTGGATCGTTCTGCCTGTCTGTCAATTTGCAAAAATAGGGACGGAGAGCTGTTCTTGAATTGAATGGTGTTAAAAGCGAAAACCTATGTCCCTGGTCTGTCCAATCGTGAATAGAATCATCATCCACAGATTCGCTGTCTACCTAAAGATTCACAGCCCTAGGTGATAGTGAAACTGTGATCCTACTTTGTTATAAACATCATTCAGATTCTTGCTTTCTTCTTTTGTTCTTTATGTCAGTGGGGGGGGGGGGGGGAATTATTAAGAGCTTGGGGGGGAGGGGGGTTTTACTGATATTTTAGGTTGTGGAGGGGGGTGGGGCATATATGTTGGGTTTAGATCGTTTTTTTTGTTGTGTTGTGATTTTGAGTTGGCTGGTGGGTGGGGATAATTTGTAAAGTTTTATGGTCTCTGTTACTTGGAGAATATGATAGCAAATAGCTGTACCTTTTGTGTATTTGGCACAGGCTGTAACATCTTCTTTGATGTCTTGTTTTGGCTGTGACTTGATTGTTGTAGGTTAAACAAAATACCATATCTTCACAGGTTGCTAAACAGTTCATAAACTCTCCAATCAGATGATGCAGCATCCATCTTTTAACAGGTTTTTAATACAGCTCAGACTTTTGTAGGCCTTCTTTTTTGTTGTCATTTTTTAAATAAATAAAAATGTACTCATTACTATCGTAACCTCAGTTCCCTGAGATATGGGAACAAGTGCTGCGTCGTATTCGACGCTATATGGGAAAAATTTTTACTATATTTTACATATATCATTTTGTATTTCTCTTCAACTGAAGCCTATTTCAATCCTTCTTTTTGTTGTCATTTTTTAAATAAATAAAAATTTACTCATTACTATCGCAGTTATAACTGCATGTTGATTGGTTCATCTAGGATCAAAAAATGAACCAAACCCCGGCGGTGGCGAGCGAGCCAATGGCTATTCAGCCCGCCAAAATGGGAGGAGAGTCTGGCTATATAATCAGCTGCTCTATCCACCGCATCTCAGATTTCTTCGAAGGAAGCAACCGAGGCGTGCAGTTCATAGCATGGCCAGGAACGCAGTACTCGTTCCCATATGCACCCGATCTGGTCCTTATCCAGCCCAGATAATCACTGCAGTCACCAGATCCAGTCCGTATCCAGATCAGATCATCACTGCAGTCACCAGATCCAGTCCGTATCCAGATCAGATGATCACTGCAGTCACCAGATCCAGATCAGATGATCACTGCAGTCACCAGATCCAGTCCGTATCCAGATCAGATGATCACTGCAGTCACCAGATCCAGTCCGTATCCAGATCAGATGATCACTGCAGTCACCAGATCCAGTCCGTATCCAGATCAGATGATCACTGCAGTCACCAGATCCAGTCCGTATCCAGATCAGATGATCACTGCAGTCACGAGATCAGTCCAGTCCGTATCCAGATCAGATGATCACTGCAGTCACCAGATCCAGTCCGTATCCAGATCAGATGATCACTGCAGTCACCAGATCCAGTCCGTATCCAGATCAGATGATCCTGCAGACCAGATCCAGATCCAGATCAGATGATCACTGCAGTCACCAGATCCAGTCCGTATCCAGATCAGATGATCACTGCAGTCACCAGATCCAGTCCGTATCCAGATCAGATGATCACTGCAGTCACCAGATCCAGATCCAGCAGATGATCCTGCAGAGACCAGATCCAGATCAGATGGTGGATCAGCACCTAGAGACGACCTCTACAGCTCTGAACGTCAGCAGAGTCCAGGAAACCTAGATGAGCCCCAGAGACAGATCTCCAGTGAGGACCTCGTCACCTAGACAGCCATCGGGAAAAGACCACTGGAACCAGTGGAGCCCTTACAATCTGACTTTGCTGCAGTTGGAACAAACTACTGGTTCATCTGGCCAGAGGAGAACTGCCCCCCGACTGAGCCTGGTTTCTCCCAAGGTTTTTTTCTCTGTTCTGTCACCGATGGAGTTTAGGTTCCTCTGGCTTGTTTAGTTGGGGACACTTCATTTCCAGCGATATCATCGACTTGATTGCACAGATACTATTTAAACTGAACTGAGCTGGACGATGACATCACTGAATTCAATAATGAAATGCCAAAACTTCACGGTATGTCAAGCACTTGGCCAAACTGCTCAAGACCAGTTCTTCATTAAACAACTCCAGAGAAAGTCTTGAAAGCAGGTAGTATAACAACCAGTGTGCCAGTGGTAGAAATTAATCCACCAGCACCTGTTCTGACCACATTCCTAACTCATGACACCATTGAGAGAAGTGTATAATGGAGCGGCAGCAGCAACTTGAGCAGGAGAAGAAGATGCAAATAAAGACTTGTCTTGCTTGTGGACAGCCAAAGATGGTTCCTCTGTCCACTTTTCTTAATCAGCAAGGCCCTGTCAGAGTGGCTTGTGCAGATTTTGTAAAATGGACCTGAAGCAGGGTCCAAACAGTCCTCACATACACACAGGCTTTCCTGGCGTAGCAGGAAAATATGCTCATTGCTCTCCAATTATCGACCTCAGATCATGCAGAACGTGATGACCTGGAGAGAGTTTAAAGAGTCTGCATTTTACAAGATGGAAAGACAGATATGTGTGGCAGAAAAAATAAATAAATGATATTTCTTGATATTTTACCCCTTATATTAACTGTATATACTGTATATCTTGATTTGTTTATTGTTAGTGTGAGATTGTAATATGTATATCAGAATTCTATTTTTCTTTATACTGTATTATTTTTGGATCAGTATTTACAAATCTTAAAAAGTGCTTATAGCATTTAAGAAAAACTACTGAAAATTACAAACTGATTCACGAATGCTGTGTTCTTTTTCATAGACAAATATTTGACAGTTTCTATGGTTTTGGATACACTTAACTTAAGTGTGACTTAAATTATTCCATCACTCAATGTTTCAATGTGCACATGTGTCCCCGGTGTTGTGTAGATAGCATTTCATACTTATATATATATATATATGTGTGTGTGTGTGTGTGTATAATATATAATATTCACTGATTTCTGTCATTTAAAAAAATATATATATATATCCTTTATATTTAGCCCACATTGGTCAAAAAATGAATATGTACATACATCATTATTTGATGATCCACTGCATATTTTAAAATGCATTTAAATGAAATGACAGATGTAATAGGTAACTAGAGCACATATGCACGCCACTTCAGAATAGGTCTACACCAATCAGACACCCAATTTAGTTCTTGCAGTCTCTACTAATGAGCTGATGAGTGGAATCAGGTGTGTTAGATAAGGGAGACATACAAAAGGTGCAGGGCAGGGAGACCTCCATACAGGTTTGGGAACCACTGGTCTACACCAAAAATACCAATAACCAATAACCATAAACTCCCAATCTGGAAGGCCACACGACTAGCCGAGGTGAGATAAAGTGATAAACTGCCTGCCATCAGTACACTCGGCTCACTTCTTCAGTGAAAATACTGGGAAGCTAAGTTAATTCACTTTCATTGTCTTTCGTGTTTTTTGACAGAACGTGTCATGCTATCTCTGCCAGATTTAGTTTGTAAACGAATGCACAGATGAGAAGGAAAGCACTAAAATTTGAAATAATCCAATGAGATCTTGTTTTCTGGTGTGTACGTGTAGCTATTAAGTCTAGTATTTAAACAGAATATGTGTGAATTGTGGTTCTAGTGTTGCTTTAGTTTTCAGCTGTAAAGTAGTTGTGCATTTGTCACATGATTGGCTATAGCATTTACAATTCAAATATAGATAACAAATAATGACCATAAGAGTGTTAACATTGTCTAAAGGTCACAATGAGAGATAAAAAAAAAATAGCTAAACCTCAAAACACATCCTATAGAGAAATGAGAATGTAGATTTGATTAATGTAGCATATACAGTATATTAGGTAACTATGTTACACTCTGGGGTTTGGATTCAAGCACTTGCATGAATGATTATGGAACAAATACCTGCTGTTTTGGAAAATTATGTGAAGTATCTGGTTTTATTTTCTAGTTGGAAATGGATTTAACACGCTATCAGTTTATAACATCTTAATTTTACTTGTACCTCCATAAAAATAATTTTCCTATTGTAATATATTCGCGCATCTGCCTTTACTTTGCAATTTGTTTGCTTGCTTCATTTGCACATTGTTATGCCATGTGCCTTTCCTAAAAATGCCATGTCCCTTAACTTTGGTGTTTTTTTTAAGCTAAATATCTATCATGCCATGCATTCATTTCAGCGGTCTTGTAAAAGTGTATATTGTCACGGTCTGGCTATTTCCAGTTAACATTATGATTTTAATGCTTGGGAACTCTAGGTTGAGAAATGGACTGCTTTCATGTGACCATCCGAACCTCTGCGTCTCCGCTGTCAGGAACGTATGGCAGTGTTTGGATCTCTTTGATTGGTTCTCTGTGTGAGAGTCCTCCAGTCAGAGTGGAGCACTTGCTCTTGCCAGGCTCAGTAAGACAATCACCTATTTTGAGAAGACCTCACATGACTCTGAACACAGATTAAATGAAGTCATATAACAGTTTTTACAGGTTTAACTTTTATATAATATAAAATATTATAATAACTTTTTATTAAAGAACATTATTTGTCTTCTACTTGGTGAAGGAATATTTTTGAACCACATTAAAAAGCAGCCTTGCGCCTATTTGAGTCAAACTAATAAATATCAAATATGAAACTACAATTGTAGCCTAAATAATGCACAGGATATAACCCGGAAATGAAATTGTTCACCACTATTCAATAGATTTATGAAAAACTAAGGTTTGTTTTAAATAAAAACGATAACCATCTAAAATGCTGTTTTCTTTTTTTGGTGAAAAGTTAAAAAGAACAGCATTTATTTTAAATGGAAATCTTTTGTAACATTATAAATGTCGGTAACGCTTTACTTGAAGGGGTGTGCATAAGACTGACTTGACACGTCTCCGTATTAAAAATGACATAACTGAGCGAATGACAGTTGTCATAAAATGTATAAATCATCCTCATGCCATGAATCTGAAGATGTAATGCGAGTCTTATGCACACCCATTCATGTAAAGTGTAACCTAAAATGTCTTTACTTTCACTTCTGATCTGAATTTAACGCGTCCTTAAAGTGTTTTGTCAAAACATATTACCCTTGAACAGTAGTGCACTTTACATAGACATGTCACAATGTTCAGCAAGCACTTAACAACATTAAACCCTAAACCAATGCAATTATACCCCCACACACAGAGAGGAGAACTTGATTTTATTCACTGCACTTCTCTTCATTCACAGCATACAGCCTCTAAGAGCTACAGGACACTACAGTGTTTGCTGAGGCACTTTAACCCATTCTAAACCTGCCTAGGATATAATATATCTGTTGACCGTTAGATGACATAAAAACTGAGTAGTCACTATGGCAGCATTTTTATTGACCATGACTCCATCTTGCAGTTACACATGCAAATGTGCGGTTTTTATTTTTGGGACAGGCCTATACAGTTGTCATCGAGCCTAAAGAGGAAGTTGGCATAGTGGTTCTGTTAAGACTCCGTCTTGAGGCTCGGCCTGGCTTTCCGGATCTGGATTGGCACTGTCAGGATCTGCAGGTGAGACGGAGTTCTGAGGATCCCGAGGTGGAGGTTTTTCCTTGTCATAAATGGATCCAGACTGCAGATGGTTTTGTTGAGCTTCGGAATGAGAAAGGTGAGCTGTTTTTGTTTTACTGTTCCTTCACACTTGTTAATTACGTAATAATATCCTTATTTTCTGGACTTCATATAAAAAAGTCATGATGTTTCCCTTCTCTAGCATGTCTGAAAAAGAAGGAAACATTAGAGATCCTACTCAATCACAGGGAGAGGGATCTCCAAAATAAACGACAGTTTATCAGGTAAAAAATTGTGCACCGAATTATTTCTTTTTTACTCTGGAAGCCTATGGCAGCCCATAGAACCGCTTGTGGGAAAGTTGTGAAATTTGGCACACCAATAGAGGATAGTCTCAATATTAACCATAGCAAGTCTCTAACTCAAACTGCTTACGAGTCAAGAGGTTTCACAATTTTGAATTATGTGAACAATCTACTTTCGTGCGACCTAGACGGTTTGTCTGATTTTCATCAAAATTTGCTCGGATCATCTGCAGACAATGCTGGCAAAAAGTTCTGACCAAACTTGGTATGTTATAACAAGCATGACCTGAGGACACATGAGTAGTGTTGGCACAGTGCCACCTGTTGGTCAAAAGATATAAAGAATTGACATTTCTGTTTCACTTGGGCCAAAAATAGTCAACTTATATCTGGAACGACATACTGAATCGAATGATGCTTTGTTTTTTTTGTCGGCCATTTTAAATTGGTGGTAAACTGCTATATCAACAAATGTCATTAGCAATGGTCTCCACCCGAGAGCTATCATACAGCAGAGTTCAGCTTCAGGCCTAATCACATATAGCTGAACTAGCTAATCAAGGTGTTCAGGGCTACTTGATTACAGACAGGTGTTGAAGCAGGATTGGAACCTAAGTCTGCAGGAAGGTAGCCTACAGGATCATGGTCGGAGAACCCTTGTCTTTACAGAGTAATTAAAGATGGCTTCTTGGCTCTCCATTTTACCTCTGTTGTGCTTGACCCATTAATTGCTGCTTGCAGCTTTATTTAGCGTATTGTTTTTGTCCATCTTTTTTTCAATAGTTAAGGATATTTTTTTCTGTAGGTGGGGCACATTTGTTGAAGGTGGTCCTCACTGTGTAGACATGACCAGTGTTACAGCTCTTGGACCAAACTTGAGTTACACCCGTGAACGGTAGTGATTTAGCTTTTTCTAAACTTCCATGACAAACTAAATGATTTCATATGGACTGAATTTGACAATGAAATGTTGTCACTCTTGTCTTTTAGCCCAGTTAAAAATGTGCACTACATAAAGGGTTTACTTGAAAGAAGAACATCTTGGCGCAGCCTAGAGGACCTTGAGACATTCTTCCTTTTCTATGGAAGGGAGACCACTATTTCCAGTATGATAAACAAATACAATTTAATTTACTATAAATTATGATCATGTAATATTTTAATAGTGGTGTTTTTTTTCTTATAGAATATGTTCAGGCTCATTGGGAAGAGGATGCGTTCTTCGGATATCAGTGCCTCAATGGTTGCAATCCTCTCTGTATCAGACAGATCCATAACCTGCCACCTAACCTGTCGGTCACTTCAGAGATGGTCAGACCTTTTTTACCAGAGGACTCATCACTGGAACAGGAGATGGAGGTACGAACAACTGTGAGATTACAGGAATTTTAATAACCAGAACATAATTATGTAACTACGTAATGTCCATTGCACAGAGAGGACATGTGTATCTTTTGGATTATGAAGTACTGGATCAGCTGCCGGCTAATACTATCAATGACAAACGGACCTACTTGGTTGCTCCTTTATGCCTGCTGTATTACAGCCAACAAGGAGAACTAAAGCCTATTGCCATACAAGTACTATTTGTTTTAAATCACTTTTTAATTGTAATAGTCAATCTGATTAGTTACATACAAAATATCTTTGAATGCTGAATTCAAGACCCAAATCTTAATATTTCAGCTTCAACAGGCTCCTGGTCCACAGAATCCTGTTTTCTTTCCCTCTGATTCTGCACCGGATTGGTTGTTGGCAAAGATGTGGGTCCGTAATTCAGATTTCCAGGTTTATCAGCTGCTTTCCCATTTCTTGCGCACTCATCTTTTAGGAGAGGTGTGCTGTACCGCGACGCTCAGACAGCTGCCCGAGATTCATCCTCTACACCAGGTAGAAACCAAGTTCAGCTCGGATACAGAACCATGCAGTGTTGACTTTAACCGTTAGGGACACCATCTACGTATTGTTGTTCTTGTGGTGTAAGCAGTCCTGTAGGACAAGGGTGTGTATTTATTATTTTTCTATTTGAGAAGGAAAATATGGAAGCCAAAAAAATCATGCTTTGGTAAATAGTAATTCCGCTCACACTTTATTTTAAGCCATTAAATTAAGCCATTTGCCATTAACTGACTATTGCCTCAACTCCTAATTTTCCTGCATATTAGTAAGGTAGTTAAGCTTAGGTATTGGGAAGGATTAGGGGTCACAAGTTTATAAGAACTAATAATCAGCCTATTTGTTAATAATAGACCTGCTAACAAGCAACTAGTTAACAGTGATAATTGGTACTGTAGTTGAGATGTCATAATTATCACATTAAAAAGACATTTCATAATTATGAAATACCATTTCAACAGTGTATATTTGGTCAACTTTTTATTACATAAATATGAAAGCCACATAAGGAAAATGATCATGCTTTGGTAAATCACAATGGTGAAGTCATAATTATGCAATAAAAATACACGAATTGAAATAAGGATCAAAGTCGTTAATTTGAACCTTCATAATTACAACGTTTTTTTTTTTGGTCAATTTAAACTTGTCATGTGTTATAGTTTAGGCTTTTTACCTCTTATTTATGACTTAACATATCATTAAGTTTTTTTTTTAAATGGGCTTCCATATCATTTTAACTTTGTATTATAATTTTGGGCTTCAATAGTAAACCCAAAACAATTAAATGTTTTTCTCATTATAGACGTTTAATATATTAGATGGGAACTACAGTTTAAAAACATTTCACACTAATAGTTATTTAGTTTGCTTTAAGGGCTTCCGTGGTTCATTGATTTTGCTTCTTTTAAGGAGTTGGGTATCATTTAGTAGATTGAATTGCACTACTGTTTTTCAGCTCCTGATGCCTCATATCCAGAGCACTCTTCAGATTAACATTACGGCTAGAGGCACTCTTCTGGCCACAAACGGGGCTTTTGACAAGGTTGTTTTGTCTGTAAAGGAAGCGGAGGACTGAATATATTTTGTCATTGTGATTTAGTCTAATTTTAAATGGGTTTTGTTTCTGTTCTCAAGTCAATAGCCTGTGGTCTGGAGGCATTACCACTGCTGATTGCACGAGGAACACAACGTCTCCGCTACAGTTCAATGTGTGTGCCAGATGATATAATAGAGCGTGGACTGGATGCACTACCTATCTGCTACTATGCACAAGATGCACTCCGGGTCTGGGAAGCTCTACATAGGTATCATCAGCTTTATCTGAATCAGTCCTCTATAGGTTTGAAGAGAGTACATGATTTGCGTTTGCCATACAGGTTTGTTGCAGGTTGGATTCGTTTGTATTACTGTAATGACGAGGACGTCCAGCATGATGATGAACTACAAAACTGGATTAGAGAGATCTTCACCGAAGGATTCCTCGGCCTCAGTCACATAGGTTCTCACTAATTTTGTTCTTCTGCTTAAGGGTCAATTGCATGACACTCATTTTTGTCATGTCTTTTAATTTATACAAAAAACACCTGTTTTTACTTTTTTTTTTAATTTAAAAATAATTTTGGATATTTTTTTAGGGCCCATAAAATCAGAAATGTTAGGCTGATTATGTCCTGATATCATCATGAAAACAAAAAGCCACGTTAAAAAAAAAACGTATTCTTACGAAAATATTTTTCAACCATTTGGAAATCTGTTATTTCTTAAATGATCAAATAATTTGACTTGTTTGACAAAGCAAGGTAAGTTTGGTTTGTCATAAGGTGTGACTCCCCAAAAACATAATTATGAATTAATAATTTTGGGAGGGCGTAAAGTAAAAAATGTCAGTGTAATTCTAACTGAAAATAATGAGAGTAGTTTGTAGTGATGGCGAAGTTAAGCGTTCTGAACCAATGAAGCTTTCAACCCAATTGTATTGGAAAAAGGTTCATTACTCGACGCTTTTTTTAAAACGGTTCATGCGGTGTCCATCTAGTGGTCATGAAAACGAGTAACATTTTCCAAAGTGCTGTGATTCATTACAGCTGCTGGTTCTACAACTGATTCCTTGTTTTATTTTATTGTATAAAAATAATGGTCAAAGTCATTCATTTTTTTATTTCGGTGTACATCCACTAAAATAAATCAAACACAACCTCCTGAATTAAATGTGATCTGTGAATGTTAACTCTGCCTCAGTCCTTAGACTGTTATTTCATGGGCAAAGTTAATTTGACCTTCATATAAAACCATGGAAACGCATTATAATGTAAAGGAAGCTGCGCTGTGGTTCGCTCGGGTGTCGAACGTCACATCACTAGTAGTTTGCATAATATTTTGTTTGCTTAGGAAACATCTCTGGAGAAAAATCTGTTCATTTGACTTTTTTTTTTTTTTTTTTTTTTTTTATGGCAAGGCTAGTTCGGGTTTTAAAATGTCATGTGGCATATCACCCTAATAATATAACCAATTATACCTTCAAGTATATATTTTTTTTAAATTACATTTAAGGTGTAAGGAAGATATTTCTCACATGTGTGGTGTGTAAGCAAATCTTTTACTTCATGGTTGTACCACATTTTTAGAGTCATTTACATTTAAGTTTATAAAGTTTCTTCCAAGAAAATGCGTCATCATTGACCCTTGAACATGTCATTGACCCATACAATTTCTGTCTCAACGACTTGCTTTATTCTTCATGGAGAAATAAAATGCTTTCCCTTCATATAATTTTCTCCAGGAGCTCCACAGTCATTTCAGACCTCAGCCGAAATGTGCAAGTTTGTTACAATGGTGATATTTTCCTGCTCTGCACTTCATTCAGCTGTGAACTTCTCTCAGGTATGTCCAGTTACTAATAATTTTGACGGCTGTGCTCAGGAATAGCAAATTATATTGGTTTGTCTCATGCAAATTCACTAAACTCATCTCCACATTTAGCTGGATTTTAACCTTTGGATACCGAACGGTCCAGCGGCCATGTCATGTCCTCCTCCTCAGACCAAAGGCTCGGTGTCAGGGGAGGATATTCTCTCCTCCTTTCCTGAAGTGAACTCCTCTTGCCACGTCCTTAGTGTCCTTTCTCTACTGTCAGAGCCTGCCATTGACTTTGTAAGTGATGAGACAATCTCGGACTTTACACTGAGTATTTAATATAGGACACAGACGTGATGTTCATCTATCCTTTGCTTTTCTCTTCAGGTACCCTTGTGCCATTATAATGAGTGGTACTTCAGCAGTGGTGCGATCGTCAAGCTTGTGGAGGAGGTCCGGAGAGAGCTGAAAATGATAGCAAAAGACATCGCAGACAGGAACAGCACGTTGGAGTTGCCCTATCCTTACCTGTCTCCAGACCTGATTGAGAACAGTGTGACTATTTGAGTTCAATGCTGAATTGAATCCTTAAGAAAAATAAAATATAAATTGCATTTGAAAAGTAACGATTGTAGTTCATGCACATTTTTTCTTACAGAGTTTATCCTACTCAAATGAGCACATAAGATTTTTATTTTATGCAATGTTCTAAAATGCACTTTTTTTTTATTGATTGGACATGCATCTACTGTCTTACAATAGCCGGGTTTCCATCTAAAGTTGTGAATTTAACTTGTGCAAAATTGGAATATCGCATAAAAGATTTTTCGAAAGAGCACAGTTTCCATCCAACGAGTCAAAGAGAACAAAATTGTCAATTCCTGGTGAACTGGTACTAAATATCCTATAGAAGATTAGGATAAGCTACTGAATATAATTTTTTGCGTGCAGACAAAACGCAATAAATACTGTCCTTGATTTCAGAGGTAAATGCTGTTTGGCAACACAGCTGTGTGAGACAATTATACATATAAATACTTTGCTCAGGCGTTTCAGAATGACCATAACAATTCAGATGCTTTGGAACGAGATCGGTTCGCTGCTAGTCAAGTTATCCCGTCTCCTAGCATTGTCACATTACATTTTTTTTTTTGGTGGGCTTGGTAGAAGTTATTCGCAAAATTAGTTTTCATCTCCCTTTATTCGCCAAGTCAAAAACCACCTGAAGTGAATATAAATGTTTTTTTTTTGTAATTTTCAATTGCTCGTTTCTCATGTGATTACTTCAAAGTGCGCATTAACATGGGGTGATGGAAACCCAGCTATTACAGCTGCAGTGAAAACCTTGTCCCACAATGTTCTTGAACAATTCTAGACACAGAAGGCCACCAAATGTTCTTATCAATTCACCAATTCTTACTATCCTCAACTAAAGTTCTAAAATCTTCTCTGTCAGCATAAGTATTTCCCTGCATTTATCACATGTGAATCCCTCATCGCCGACAGAGAGAGAGAAACTATACATGTGGCAAACAGTGCAAAAAACAATAGCAGGAGGAGAAGCCATTACTCGCCGTGATTGATGAATGATTCCAACTTAACTTACCACCATGTACCCCTGTTGTTTGATGAACTTGTGAAAAATGGAGCGAGAGCGGAATGAAACAGATAGAAAAAGAAAACAGAAATAGACGGGAGTAGAAACACAAATGACAAGCTAACCGGCTAACAAATGCTAATGCGCTACACAAGTTTTAGATTAAAAGTGAACAATCAAATTAGTCAGATTAGCTTGATAGATAATATCAAAAATATGGTGGGAATTAAGTTATATTTTACTACTTCAACAGAGAGTGAAAGTAAGATTCAACAGAAAAGCTAAGCTACACGGAGCTACAAACGCAAACCTCTCAGCAGCACGGCCAAACAGGAAGTGAGGAAACAGCAAGATATTGTCTCTTGAGTATGTTGCTAAAATAGTAGCAGGAACCATTAACTCTCTTTTAGCATAAAGTCCACAACAGTTTGCTCGTTCTTTGTCTGCTCAAGGACGGGAGAGAGCTTTTTTTTCTGGAATGCAACAGAGAAACGGTAGGTGTCCTAAGGTCATGGGAATGTCATTTCCATGGAGATCTGTTGAGCGTCTGCATCAACGTATATCCCTCGTTGTTGATTAAATCATAAATTTAGGCGTTAAACGATCAGGGGATCCTGGGAGTGTCTGTCGATGTAACATTTTCCATTTGCACCGTTCTTTGTACTGTTGCTTACTCTAACGTTATTTATGGTAAGCCAGTCAGGAACAACATTGAAGTTTTGTTTCTAAGTGGATCTGGGAGCAAAGGTCAGTTATTAGGTCGCTCGAGGAGGTGGCTCTTTTACAGAGATTAGCAAAGGGGTCCTCCAGATGGAGCATCGCCCTTATTAGAGTGGGTTGATTTTTATGACTTGCAAATGTTAAACAAAATAATCTTATCAGAATCAGAATCAGAATCAGAATGAGCTTTATTGGCCAGGTATGTTTACACATACGAGGAATTTGTTAAAGTGACAAAGCTCCACAGTGCAACAGAATGACAGCAACGGGACAGGACACAGACAACAAAATAACAATATACAAATATACAAATAGGCAATATACAAAATTGCAAAAACACTATGCAATACAGACATTCATGTGTGTACAGGTCTGACGTGCAAATTTGAAATGGAAAAAAATTAAATACTAAATATTATATATGTATGTGTGGTGGTGAATAGATAGTTGTAAAATAGTGTTGTGTGTTCCACGTTAATATCAGGTGTTCATGAGATGGATTGCTTGGGGGAAGAAACTGTTCCTGTGTCTGGTCGTTCTGGTGCTCAGAGCTCTGTAGCGTCGGCCAGACGGCAGCAGTTCAAAGAGGGAGTGTGCTGGATGTGCGGGGTCCAGAGTGATTTTGCCAGCCCTTTTGCTCACTCTGGATAAGTACAGTTCTTGGAGAGTAGGGAGGGTTGTACCAACGATTCGCTCAGCAGTCCGGACTACCCTCCGTAGTCTTCTGAGGTCAGATTTGGTAGCTGAGCTGAACCAGACAGTTAATGATGTGCAGAGGACGGATTCGATGATGGCAGAGTAGAACTGTTTCAGCAGCTCCTGTGGTAGGTTGAACTTCCTCAGCTGGCGAAGGAAGTACAACCTCTGCTGGGCCTTTCTCACAATGGAGTCTATGTGAATGTCCCACTTCAGGTCCTGGGAGATGGTGGTGCCCAGGAACCTGAATGACTCCACTGCAGTCACCGTGCTGTTCATGATGGTGAGTGGGGGGAGAGCAGGGGGGTTTCTCCTGAAGTCCACGATCATCTCCACTGTTTTGAGCGTGTTAAGCTCCAGGTTGTTAAGACTGCACCAGACAGCCAGCTCCTTAACCTCCTGTCTGTAGGCAGACTCGTCGCCGTCCTGAATGAGGCCGATCAGTGTGGTGTCGTCTGCAAACTTCAGGAGCTTGACAGAGGGGTCTTTAGATGTGCAGTCATTCGTGTAGAGGGAGAAGAGCAGTGGGGAGAGAACGCAGCCCTGAGGGGCTCCAGTGCTGGTGGTACGGGTGCTGGATGAGAATTTTCCCAGCCTCACAAGCTGCTGCCTGTCTGTCAGGAAGCTGTTGATCCACTGACAGATGGAGGTAGGGACGGAGAGCTGTGTCAGTTTATTCTGAAGGATGTCCGGGATGATGGTGTTAAAAGCAGAGCTGAAGTCTACAAACAGGATCCTCACATAAGTCCCTGGTCTGTCCAGATGCTGCAGGGTGAAGTGCAGTCCCATGTTAACTGCATCATCCACAGACCTGTTTGCTCTGTAGGCAAACTGCAGGGGGTCCAGTAAGGGTCCAGTGGAGGCCTTCAGATAAGCCAAAACCAGTCTTTCAAATGATTTCATGACCACAGACGTTAGAGCCACAGGTCTGTAGTCATTAAGTCCAGTAATTTTGGGTTTCTTTGGGACAGGGATGATGGTGGAACGTTTGAAGCATGAGGGGACTTCGCACAGCTCCAGTGATCTGTTGAAGATCAGTGTGAAAATGGGGGCCAGCTGATCAGCACAGGATTTAAGGCAGGCTGGTGACACACCGTCTGGGCCTGGTGCTTTCCTTCTTTTGTTCTTTATGAAGACCTGCCGCACGTCATCTTCACTTATTTTCAGTGCAGGTGTGGGGGAGAGGGGGGTTGCTGGAGGTGTTAATGGTTGTGTGGAGAGGTGTTCAGGGCGGGTGTGGGGTGTTTTTTCAAACCTGCAGCAAAAGACATTCAAGTCGTCTGCCAGTTGTTGATTCTCCACAGTGCTGGGGGATGGTGTCTTGTAATTTGTAAAGTCTTTCATACCTTTCCACACTGAAGCAGAATCACTGGAAGAGAACTGAATCCTTAGCTTGTCAGAATAATTCCTCTTAGCCACCCTGATCTCCTTTTCCAGTGTGTATTTGGCCTGTTTATACAAGACTTTATCCCCCATCCTGTAAGCATCTTCTTTGGCCTGACGGAGCTGTCTGAGTTTTGCTGTGAACCATGGTTTGTCATTGTTGTAGGTTAAACGAGTCCTGGTAGGAATACACATATCTTCACAGAAACTGATATATGATGTTACAGTCTCTGTGAGTTCGTCCAAATCGGTGGCAGCAGCTTCAAAAACACTCCAATCAGTGAGGTCAAAACAAGCTTTTAAGTCTTGCTCTGCTTCAGCAGTCCATCTTTTAACAGTTTTTAATACAGGTTTTTCAGATTTGAGTTTCTGCCTGTAGGTTGGTATAAGATGAACTAAACAGTGATCAGATAGTCCCAAAGCTGCTCGAGGGACAGAGTGATATGCATCATTTATCGCTGTGTAACAGTGATCCAATATATTACTGTCTCTGGTGGGACATGTGATGTGCTGTCTGTATTTTGGCAGTTCGCGTGAGAGATTTGCTTTATTAAAGTCACCGAGAATGATTAAAACAGAATCCGGGTGTTGTTGCTCAGTCTCTGTGATCAGATCAGCGAGTTTCTGTACAGCTGATCTCGCGTTTGCATGCGGTGGAATGTACACACTCACGAGAATGAACGAACAGAACTCCCGCGGCGAATAGAACGGCTTGCAGTTAATGAAGAGCGTTTCTAGATCATAACAGCACATCTTCTTTAACACAGTTACATCTGTACACCACCTCTCATTGATGTAGAAGCACGTCCCGCCGCCGCGCGATTTCCCCGTTGATTCAGCCTCGCGATCTGCTCTGATCAGCTGGAAGTTGGGAAGATGTAACGCGCTGTCCGGTATGGTATCCTTCAGCCAGGTTTCCGTGAAACACAGAGCAGCAGAGTTTGAGAAATCCTTATTTGACCGGGAGAGCAGGAGAAGTTCGTTCGTTTTGTTGGGTAGAGAGCGGAGATTCGCGAGATGGATGCTAGGCAACGGCGTTCTTAATCCGCGCTGACGAAGCTTCACGAGCGCGCCGCTCGCTTCCCCCGACTGCGCGACCTGTAGCGTCTAAACAACACCGCAGCTCCGCCAACTATAATGTCCAGCAAAGCGTCCGAGTAATCAAAAACCGGTAAAAGATTGTGTGGTGTGTTCTGCCGAATGTTCAGCAGTTCATCCCTGGAAAAGCTGATCGTGCTGGAGAAACATAAAACAGGAAAAACAAACAAAAACAGTACAAACACTGGAGAGCAAAGCACAGTAGCTGCCATCTGCGGCGCCATCATGATGTAAGTTATCATGTAAATGTTATCATGTAAATGTTAAACAAATCACTAAATATCTTTGAAGAAAAGATGCATGAACTACAACTACATCTTGTACAAACCATTCTTATGCATATTAGGCTATATGTTCAGAAATAATACAAGAAAAATGCTTAAACTCTAAATTATCCAAATTCAAAATGACTGAAGGTATAACACCTAGAGTGCTATTATTAACTATAAAGGCTCTGTAAAACAATGAACAGCAGTTTTCAGCCTGTCACCCTGGATGTAAACCTCAAATATCAGATATACAGTAGTAGTTCTTCGCAGGTTTTGTATTCAATTACGCTGCTGTTCCGTTGTTTTTTCTATATAGACATGGACGCGTTTGACTGTTGCGCTCGCGTCTCTTGCAGCGTCTCCTGCATGAAACGGCATTCTAAAAACACGGCACTCTAATTATTAAAAGATGTTTAACTCACATCTTCTTGTATTTTTCCTATTCCACTGCACGCGTCAACACAAAAACACACTCTGTGTGAATGGCACCTAGAGAGCATCACACGTGAGCGGTTAATCATGTGCATTGACATGCGTTTGGATTGTTCTTTTCTCTTTACTGTTATTATTAAAGTGTCTAATTCTAGAGTTTGGTAATATTTCTATTCAAAATCGCGATTCCTCAATTTATAAAAAATCTAATTGTGGCAAAACAGTAAATTCAAATGAATCTGATAAATCGCATAGCCATTGCCACAGTGTTTGCTTATTTTTTACTTTATTTAAATTGTGTAATTTATTTATTTTATTTTACATCCAGGTGTATTCCGTGCCCCCAGGCTTTATTCCTTTTTCTCTTATTCGTTATTTGTCTTAGTCATTTGTAGGGCTGTAGTACTCGAGACGTTTTTCTATCGTCTCGGACTTGTCTTGGACTCGGACTTGTCTCGGACTTGGTCATCGGACTCGCCAAATGTTCAAGTTGGTCTCGACCGAGTCCAGCAATATATGCTTTTTTTCTCTTTCAAAACAAAACCATTAATCTGGCTCGCTTGTTCCGCAAATGGGTAATGTAATTGCCATTGGTTTAACTCCATCTAGAACGGGCATTGTCATTGGTCGCCTGTTAAATGCACAGCTGCGTCATATGAGTGTGCGCCTGGCTCTGAGTGTGCGCGCTGCGTGGAGGCATAAATAATCTTTATTTTGGCCTCAGACACGCTGTCGGCAAGTTGCATAATACAGTTTGGTTTTACAAAGTTCGTTGGAGTTTTCCCTCTCACTTTCCTTCACTCTTAAATAGCTTATTAATGCCCGTGCGCATTTTGCTTTCACTTTCATTTCAGGTCAATTGCTTATCTATAACTTACAACGACACATTTTCTGCAATAAACATGGGACTTTAATTAACAAAACGAATTAAAATACACCATTGCCATGCTATAAGCCTAATATAAAATCACAAACGTACAACATTTTTAAATAAAAAAAAGAAACTGAAAATCAGCAAACGCTGTGGAACCAAATTAATAAGAAACCAAACGAATAAGAGCAAAACGAATAAAGCCCGGAGGCACGGAATACAACTGGATATAAAATAAATAAATTACACAAAAATGTAAATAAAGTAAAAAATAAGCAAACACTGTGGCAATGGCTGGGCGATTTATCAGATTGTTTCGATTAATTCGAATTTAATCATTTGCCACAATTAGATTTTTTATAAATCGAGGAACCGCTATGTTGAATAGAAATATTACCAAACGCTAGAATTAGACGCTTTAATAATAACAGTAAAGAGAAAAGAACAATCCAACCGCATGTCGGCGCACATGATTAACCGCTCACGTGTGATGCTCTCTAGGTGCCATTCACACAGAGTGTGTTTTTGTGTTGACGCGGGCAGTGGAATAGGAAAAATACAAGAAGGTGTGAGTTAAACCTCTTTTAATAACTAGAGCGCCGTGTTTTTAGAAAGCCGTTTCATGCACGAGACGCTGCAAGAGACGCGAGCGCAACAGTCAAACGAGTACATGCTTACATAGAAAAAACTATGGAAAAGCAGCGTAAACAAATACAAAACCTGTGAAGAACTACTACTGTATATCTGATATTTCAGGTTTGCATCAGGGTGACAGGCTGAAAACCACTGTTCATTGTTTTACAGAGCCTTTATAGTTAATAATAGCACTCTAGGTGTTATACCTTCAGTCATTTTGAATTGGAATTACTTGAGTTTTTTGGAGCATTTGTCTTGTATTATTTCAGAACATATAGCCTAATATGCATAATATAAGTTTGTACAAGATGTAGTTGTAGTTCATCTTTTCTGCAAAGATATTTAGTGATTTGTTTAACATTTACATCATGAAGACAACGTCATGTGTGGTGCACTTAGAATATACTTTTCTTTAACTAGAGGGTTAATAAAGAAAAAGTTGCTTGAATCATGTTGTAGTTACATTTTCAAGTTGACTATTTAAAATCTTACAAAATCGAGAATTGGTCAAATATTAGTGAAATTGCTAAACCTAAATATCCTCCTGAGACGCCCCCCCCCTACAATTTTTTTTTTCATGTCATTACATTGTTTAGACCATAAGAAAAACAAATATATATATATATTTTTTTTTTAATTTATTTGTAAAATTTCATTTTTGAAAAACTCTCTATTTTATTCATATTTGATTATATGTCCTCTGTAGAGGACACACGGACTAAAATTAAATGGCATGAATAGACATCAAAACGGCAAAATCAATGGGAGGTTTTTTAAATCACCAAATATTTTTTTTTAGGTTTCAGGATTGTTTTTATACTAAACTTTGTTTAAGGATGATTCTCAACTATGTTTTAAAATGTATAACAAAATTATTTGATATACCATTTAGTTTTATGCAATATGTGTGTAAAAAATTCCATAAACTGGTTTCCCATTAAACACAGTGTACCTATACACTGTATCTAATTTGCTTATTAATGTGTTGCTGTTGGGACAGAATGTTGAAAAATAATTTTCATAATGGGAGTAATACATGGCCAGATTTTCATAATAATATATAATATTTCATAAGCAAACTGATATATAATTTATTTCCCTATTAAATTGTTGTCTCCCAAAATGCATAATAAACATGCTTTTAGTCCTGGTGTCCTCTACATTGAACATGTATGAAATTATGTCCTGTTTCATAACAGGAAGTCATATTTGAAAACTCATAACATTTTCCTGAGATGTTGCTTTATGACAAACAATCTGAAAATGATTCAGATTTAAAAGACATTACAGAATATAATCATATTTCCATAAGGATGTACAATTTTTCACTAAATTAAATATAGCCATCTTTAAAGGCATAGGAGAGGGTTTAAAAAACATTTAGTATCTCTATAAAGCCCTGAATGTGCTCTGTACAGGACATCCAGGCTTATAACTGTGACATGTGAGGTCTCAGAGAAATACACTAAAATATAATGTCCACTACAGAGGCAAAAACTCCATAGCTGGGTCTCAGGAGGAGAAATAAAATAGCCTAATTTGATCCTACAGTGTTGCTGCACATGCTTTTAGATCATTACAAATAATAATGCAAAATTATTATCTTAGAATAGAAGATATGCTGTTTCTTGTATCACATAAATTATCAATAATTAAGTATGTGGTTTTGAAGATTATTTTTCTTTATCTGTTTTGACCGTCTCATTTGGACTTGGACTTGACTCGGACTCGAACCTCTTTGGACTCGGACTCGAACCTCTTTGGACTTGGACTTGTCTTGGACTCGACAAAGGTGGACTTGACTACAGCCCTAGTCATTTGGTGCCACGGCGTTTGATGATTGTCAGGTTTTTTTTTTTTTACATTTAAACATTTTGTAAGTTTGTTATTTTATATTAGGCTTATAGCATTGTAGTTGTGTATTTTTATTCCTTTTGTTAATTAAAGTCCCATGTTTATTGCAGAAAATGTGTCGTTGTATGTTAATAAGTAATTGACCTGAAATGAAAGTAAAAGAAAAAAAGCGCACAGGCATTAATAAGGTATTTAAAAGCGAAGGAAAGTGAGAGGGAAAACTCCAACGAACTTTGTAAAACCAAACTGTATTATGCAACTTGCTGACAGTGTGTCTGTGCCAAAATAAAAATAATTTATGCCTCTGCGTAGCGCTCACACTCGGAGCCAGGCATATGACGCAGCTGTGCATTTAACAGGCGACCAATGACAATGCCCGTTCTAGATGGAATTAAACCAATTACATTACCCATTTGCCGAACAAGCACGCCAGATTAATGTTTTGTTTTGAAAGAGAAAAAAAAGCATATATTGCTGGACTCGGTCGAGACCAACTAGAACATTTGGCGAGTCCGATGACCAAGTCCGAGACAAGTCCGAGTTCAATTGCCAACGAGTCCAAGACAAGTCCGAGACGATAGAAAAACGTCTCGAGTCCGGACTCGAGTACTACAGCCCTACTTCATCCTCGCCTTCATCGACTTGACACAGTAATATCATGTGTTTGGTCTTCCCCGAATCCCTTGTCTTCTTCATCCTCGCCTTCATCGACTTGACACAGTAATATCATGTGTTTGGTCTTCCCCGAATCCCTCGTCTTCTTCATCGACTTGACACAGTAATATCATGTGTTTGGTCTTCCCCGAAACCCTCGTCTTCTTCATCCTCACCTTCATCGACTTGACACAGTAATATCATGTTTTTGGTCTTCCCCGAAACCCTCGTCTTCTTCATCGACTTGACACAGCAATATCATGTGTTTGGTCTTCTCCGAATCCCTCGTCTTCTTCATCGACTTGACACAGCAATATCATGTGTTTGGTCTTCCCCGAAACCCTCGTCTTCTTCATCGACTTGACACAGTAATATCATGTGTTTGGTCTTCCACGAAACCCTCGTCTTCTTCATCCTCACCTTCATCGACTTGACACAGCAATATCATGTGTTTGGTCTTCCCCGAATCCCTCGTCTTCTTCATCCTCGCCTTCATCGACTTGACACAGTAATATCATGTGTTTGGTCTTCCCCGAATCCCTCGTCGTCTTCATCCTCGCCTTCATCGACTTAACACAGTAATATCATGTGTTTGGTCTTCCCCGAATCCCTCGTCTTCTTCATCCTCGCCTTCATCGACTTGACACAGTAATATCATGTGTTTGGTCTTCCCCGAATCCGTCTTCATCCTCTCCTTCATCGACTTGACAGTAATAGCATGTTTTTGGTCTTCCCCGAATCCCTCGTCGTCTTCATCCTCACCTTCATCGACTTGACACAGCAATATCATGTGTTTGGTCTTCCCCGAATCCCTCGTCTTCTTCATCCTCACCTTCATCAACTTGCCACAGTAATATCATGTGTTTGGTCTTCCCCGAAGCCCTCGTCTTCTTCATCCTCACCTTCATCGACTTGACACAGTAATATCATGTTTTTGGTCTTCCCCGAAACTCTCAAAATGTCCGCCCAATAGAGACAAGTTTTGCTCGTTAAGAATAAAAAATTAGAGGGAACATTGCTCATCAGACACATTATCTCCCTCTCCAACATATCCACTTCTAAGCTTCTCACAGAAAATGGAGCAACTGGTGAATGCTGGGACCAAACTTTCCCACTCTTTTGCTGCAAGCCCCCATATATCAACTAAAAACGCCAGGCCCCCCAACCACCAAAATACCACCAAATACTGTCCAGTGAGAGCTCTCCGACCGCTGCCACAACGCAGGGCCCAAACCCTCCTCAGTGATATGTGTCGGGTCCCCGCTATATTAGCAGCAACATTCACTAATGTTCACAGAGCAAGTGGGAACCCAGTGTGCCTGTAGCCTCCTCTATCTCTGTTTTATCACGTGATAGAAAGTCTTAGGCCTTCTCAAGCCGTACGGCTGACCCATCAAATCTGTGGCCTGTAATGCATCAGTCTAAGATTGCTGTAGAGACTAATGCAAGATAGCATTTTTAAACATTCGCTCACTAAAAAATAAAACATTTCTGATCAATGATTTAATAATCACAAACAACCTGTATTTTATGTTTCTTAATGAAACATGGCTAGAAGACACCTGCAGTGCAACAGTCCTAAATGAAGCAGCCCCCCTAACTTCAATTTTACAAGTGTTTGCAGGACTGTTAGGAGAGGTGGAGATGGAGCTGCTCTTTTTAAAGATGTTTACCAATGCAAGCGTCATTTGGTCAGTACTTGTCTTTTGAATACCTAGGTAATGTGCTGAAAGGTGCTCCACACATTCTGTTTATCATTATTTACAGGCCTCCAAAATACTCTCCAGCCTTTGTTGAAGAGTTCACAGAACTGTTATCAATGATTTCCTCACAGTTTGGCTGTTTTACTATTGCCGGAGATTTTAATATTCACATAGATTATGCATAAATCAAAACTACAAAATAAATTATAACCGTTTTAAACACTTTTGACCTGATTCAGCATGTGCGTGGACCAACACACAATCGAGGACACTCTAGATTTACATTTACGCATTTAGCCGACGCTTTTATCCAAAGCGACTTACAGAGCATTCAGGCTATACATTTTTTTTAACAGTATGTGTGTTCCCTGGGAATTGAACCCACAACCTTTGCGCTGCTAACGCAATGCTCTACCACTGAGCCACAGAAACACTCATCAGTAGAGGTCGAAACATTTCATCCATTGTTATTAAGGATGGAGCATTATCTAATCACTTCTGCATTGATCTCTGTAACCACTGAATCTAGATCGGTCTCTGTCAGAAAGAGATGCATTAAATTCATTGACACATCTGTGTGTGGTGGCTCTTGATGCCTTGACCCCAGCCTCAGTCCATTCCTTGTGAAGTTCACCCAAATTCTTGAATCGGTTTTGCTTGACAATCCTCATAAGGCTGCGGTTCTCTCGGTTGGTTGTGCATCTTTTTCCTTCCACTCAACTTTCTGTTAACATGCTTGGATACAGCACTCTGTGAACAGCCAGCTTCTTTGGCAGTGAATGTTTGTGGCTTAGCCTCCTTGTGAAGGGTGTCAATGATTGTCTTCTGGACAACTGTCAGATCAGCAGTCTTCCCCATGATTGTATAGCCTAGTGAACCAAACCGAGAGACCATTTTGAAGGCTCAGGAAACCTTTGCAGGTGTTTTGAGTTGATTAGATGATTGTCACCATATTCTAATTTATTGAGATTGGTGTTTTTTTTGTTAAATGTGAGCCAAAATCATCACAATTAAAAGAACCAAAGACTTAAACTACTTCAGTCTGTGTGCATTTGAATTTATTTAATACACGAGTTTCACAATTTGAGTTGAATGACTGAAATAAACGAACTTTTCCACGACATTATAATTATTGAGATGCACCTGTAGTTGTAAAGCAATGCAGTTTTTCTTTGGGTGCGATGAATGAGGCTGAAGTACTAGACGCTGTAGAATCTACATTTGTTATTATATTTCTGATATTATCTATTTTTTTCAGTGAATAAAATCATTACTGTTAAACTGTGAGGGAATATTTAGATCGGGTGACATTTGTTAATCTAGTCACTGTGCTAAATAAAAACCTTGGATTGTTTTGGTGATTATCTATGAGTTTGTGGATATGCTCGGTCCTGGCAGTTTTTAGAGCCTGTTTATAGCTGGACATACTGTTTTTCCACGCAATTCTTAAGACGTTTTTCTCCATTTGCACTCAAGAATACGAGTTTCTTTCTTGAGAGAATGGGTATAACTGTTGTACCATGGCGCAGCACTTTTTTCTCTAACCTTTTTTAATTTGATGCGGGCAACAGTTTCTAACATATTAGAGAAGATAGTTCCCATGTTGCTAGTAATTGTGTCTAGTTCATCTGTATTTATGGGTACACAGAGCAGTTGAGATAAATCCAGCAGGTTATTGGTGAATCTGTCTTTAGTGGCTGGAACAATAGTTCTGCCTGGACGATAACGTGGAGCCGTATAGTTAATATCAGTAATATGCAGCATGCACGATACAAGGAAATGGTCAGTAACATCGTCACTTTGAGGTACGATATCTATATCAGTAAGATCAATTTCATGCGATATTATTAAATCTAGTGTATGAGTAAAACGATGTGTCAGCCCGTTGACATTTCGCTTGACACTAAAAGAGTTTATTAGGTCATTAAACGCAAGTCATAACGCATCATTTGTATTATCAACGTGAATGTTAAAATCTCTTTATCAACATATCTGTATATGGCCCTGACGGTCTGTACACAGTAGCCAGATCAAGAGATAGGACAGCTTTATTTTGCATATCTGTTACATTACGCATAAGTATTTCCAATGAGTTAAACCAGTAAGATTGAGTATATCACTATATCTTGTTGCGACACCGCCGCCACGACCAGTCTGACGCGGCTCATGCGTATAACAGTAGTTATAAGTTACTCAACTTTTTATTTAAGCAAGAATTTCGTTCTTTCTAAGTATAAACAATTAGCCTGGCTTATTGTACAACTCACATGAAGCTAAAAAAATGGCAAATGTCACTTTATATCGCCTTGATGTATAAAGATATAAAAACTGTCAAAATGATTTATGCAATAAATAAACAAAATTCTACCACTACTACTAAACTATGTACATTGCATGTAGCTCATTATTTGCATTAAAACAATCATCAATACAATAATCAACAAGGATTAAAAAGGTACAGAAATTATTACAGTAATGGGTTTGTTCACTGCAGTTGCACAATACCTGATTATAATGCGTTGATATTGTTAATGTTTTTGCAATAGTAAATAGTAGTTTCTGTCAGCATCTATCTGATGTCGGCAGGTCGGAGCTGTCGTTCTCCTTCAGCCAAAAAGATCTGCATCGCCCTGTATAACAAGTGAACGCCTAACTCCCGTTTTCTCCGCACAGCCCAAGTTGACACCACACCGTAGTAGTCTCCTCTTTTCTGGTTTGTGAGCATCTTCAGCCCTATTAAAAGATCAACAGGTGAACTGGTGGAAATGTGTGCTGTGAAGAATGCTTATAACTATCCAAGCGGAGCGTCTCTTTACCGATGGCATCCACCATACAGGCCTCACGTGTGTAGGCTTCCACAGCAATCACATTTTGGAAACAGTGCAGGGATATCACTCCGTGCCCAGCATCCCAGACCTGCATGATGTGCTGCACTTTAGCGCCGAGTTTCTGGAGGCATAAAGAGAAAAATACCATGCATTTATTATTTACAGCATCATATTAAGACGCATGAGCGACAGTGCTACTAACAGTGACAGTGAGATGCAAGGATTTGATTCTTTACTCCACTATGTTTCAGGAAAATATGCAGTTATTTAGAAGTGAAGAAATAACGATCAAATTAATCTTTTGAGTTGATTGTTTTCCAAGCTCCACTGGATGCTGTTACAAACCCATATCATCAGGTATGAATCTAGCGGAGTGCATCAAATTTACATTTTTATTATTATTTTGGCCATTTTTAGATACATCATAAAGACACGACACAAATTTGGTAATGATTTGTGAAACGTAGGGTTAAAAAAAAAAGCCATGTAGTATTGCAAAGTATTTTTTATTCAGTAATTAGTACAGTTAGTAATATTTGCATCATTAAAACTGACTTATTAAATAATAATCTGCTGTTGTGAATAATTGTATAATTTAAACATACAGTGGTATGTATAATGACTAAAGTAGTTTAATAGTTTGTAAAGCTCTTCAATACATATTTTTCCCCAAACGTGGGGGGGGGTTATCAGAAGTGGAAAGTACTTAATTACGTTTACTCGCGTTACTGTAATTGAGTAGCTTTTTTTGTGTACTTCTACTTAAGATTCAGTTCAGTCTCAGTGATTCGTTCCTGAATGATTCAATCGTTTAAATGATTCGGTTCAGTCGCAGTGATTCACTTATTAACAGTGACGTGCTGCCACCTGCTGGCGGTTTAATTTCACATTTAAAGTCTATTTTCTTTTTTTTTTATAATTTTCAATCTCAGTATTCAATGTTTTATGTTTAAAACGTCAAATGATGCATTTGTAACTGGTTAAAGCACTCCATGTCCCTCTGAGCTGCATTAAGTGAATACATCTAAACACTTCTGCAGAGATTAATGTTAATAATACTGGTTTCATTTGTTTGGGAGCAGACTAAATGTGTATTATCTTAATTTACTGGTTAAATGTAACAATTTGACTCAAACGATGTACACTTTTAGAAACAAAAATGCTTTATTAAAAGGTAAAAATCTAATTTAATTAATCACTGATGTGAACTGAGCACACAGAATATGAAGAATATCATAAACTTTTATTTTTATAATTTTTTATCACAGAATAAGGCAGAAAACATTTGTGTCCCTGGAGCACAGAAGCAGTCTTAAGTGTAGCAATAGCCAAAAATACATTGTATGGGTCAAAATGATCGATTTATCTTTTATAGCCAAAAATCAGATATTAAGATCATGTTCCATGAAGATATTTTGTACTGTAAATATATCAAAACTTTCAGGGTCACGAACACTGACGAGGGCACGCTCGTGCACACTGGTGATGAGAGGTGGGCGCGGTCACGAACACTGACGAGGGCGCGCTCGTGTACACTGGTGATGAGAGGTGGGCGTGCTCGTGAACACTGACGAGGGCGCGCTCGTGCACACTGATGATCAGAGGTAGGCGCGGTCACGAACACTGACGAGGACGCGCTCATGCACACTGGTGATGAGAGGTGGGCACGCTCGCGAACACTGACGAGGGCGCGCTTGTGCACACTGGTGAAGAGAGGTGGGCGCGGTCACGAACACTGACGAGGGCACGCTCGTGCACACTGGTGAAGAGAGGTGGGCGCGGTCACGAACACTGATGAGGGTGCGCTCGTGTACACTGGTGATGAGAGGTGGGCGCGCTCGCGAACACTGACGAGGGCGCGCTCGTGCACACTGGTGATGAGAGGTGGGCGCTCTCACGAACACTGACGAGGGCGCGCTCGTGCACACTGGTGATGAGAGGTAGGCGCGGTCACGAACACTGACGAGGGCGCGCTCGTGCACACTGGTGATGAGAGGTGGGCGCGGTCACGAACACTGACGAGGGCGCGCTCGTGCACACTGGTGATGAGAGGTGGGCGCGGTCACGAACACTGACGAGGGCGCGCTCGTGCACACTGGTGATGAGAGGTGGGCGCGGTCACGAACACTGACGAGGGCGCGCTCGTGCACACTGGTGATGAGAGGTGGGCGCGGTCACGAACACTGACGAGGGCGCGCTCGTGCACACTGGTGATGAGAGGTGGGCGCGGTCACGAACACTGACGAGGGCGCGCTCGTGCACACTGGTGATGAGAGGTGGGCGCGGTCACGAACACTGACGAGGGCGCGCTCGTGCACACTGGTGATGAGAGGTGGGCGCGGTCACGAACACTGACGAGGGCGCGCTCGTGCACACTGGTGATGAGAGGTGGGCGCGGTCACGAACACTGACGAGGGCGCGCTCGTGCACACTGGTGATGAGAGGTGGGCGCGCTCACGAACACTGACGAGGGCGCGCTCGTGCACACTGGTGATGAGAGGTGGGCGCGCTCACGAACACTGACGAGGGCGCGCTCGTGCACACTGGTGATGAGAGGTGGGCGCGCTCACGAACACTGACGAGGACGCGCTCGTGCACACTGGCGATGAGAGGTGGGCGCGCTCACGAACACTGACGAGGGCGCGCTCGTGCACACTGGTGATGAGAGGTGGGCGCGCTCACGAACACTGACGAGGGCGCGCTCGTGCACACTGGTGATGAGAGGTGGGCACGGTCATGAACACTGACGAGGGCACGCTCGTGCACACTGATGATGAGAGGTGGGCGCGGTCACGAACACTGAGGGCGCGCTCGTGCACACTGGTGATGAGAGGTGGGCGCGCTCACGAACACTGACGAGGGCGCGCTCGTGCACACTGGTGATGAGAGGTAGGCGCGGTCACGAACACTGACGAGGACGCGCTCGTGCACACTGGTGATGAGAGGTGGGCGCGGTCACGAACACTGACGAGGGCACGCTCGTGCACACTGGTGATGAGAGGTGGGCGCGGTCACGAACACTGACGAGGGCGCACTCGTGCACACTGATGATGAGAGGTAGGCGCGGTCACGAACACTGACGAGGGCGCGCTCATGTACACTGGCGATGAGAGGTGGGCGCGCTCACGAACACTGACGAGGGCGCGCTCGTGTACACTGGCGATGAGAGGTGGGCGCGCTCATGAACACTGACGAGGGCGCGCTCGTGCACACTGGCGATGAGAGGCGGGCGCGCTCACGAACACTGACGAGAGCGCGCTCGTGCACACTGGTGATGAGAGGTGGGTGCACTCGCGAACACTGACGAGCTGTTGCCAATTTAGCAATTTTGTTGCTAGATTTAGCAACTTTTCTATGGAGGCAGAATGATCTGATTAATAATTCACGCAAAAGACCCGATGCACACTTGAATAACCCAATTCACATGCATGAGAAATAATTCACGTGCACGAAATAAGAATATATATCCTTAAAATACGTTTCACAAATGTACAACTGTGTACAACATTTTTGAATGTTTAAAGTTCACGAGTGTATCATGGACTGTGTGTGTGTGTGTGTGAGAGAGTGAGTGAGTGAGTGAATGAGTGTGTGTGTGTTAGTAATAGCGTGTGTGTGTGTGTGTGTGTGTGTGTTAGTAATAGTGTGTGCGTGTGTGTGTTTCTGTGTGTGTGTGTTCGTGTTCGTGTGTGTGTGTGTGTTCGTTAGTGTGTGTGTGTGTCGTTAGTGTGTGTGTGTGTGTGTGTGTGTGTAGTGTGTGTGTGTGTGTGTGTGTGTGTGTGTGTTAGTGATAGTGAGTGAGTGTGTGTGTGTTCGTGTGTGTGTGTGTGTGTGTGTGTGTGTGTGTGTGTGTGTGTTAGTTAGTGTTCATGTGTGTGTGTGTGTGTGTATTTGAGACTGTCCTGGCAGCGACAGTTCACTCGTGAACTTTAAACATTAAAAAATGTTGTACACAGTTGTACATTTGTGAATTGTGTTTCAGGGATATATATATATATTCTTATTTTGTGCACGTGAATTATTTCTCATGCATGTGAATTGGGTTATTCATGCGTCTTTAGAATGAATTATTGATCAGATCATTCTGCCTCCATAGTTTTCTGACAACCCTATCAACGTTTTCTTCAAAAAAGCATCAACAAATTTAGCAATTAAAAAAAATTATTTGGCAACTTTTAACAACTGCAATTCGATGATAAAAGGCACAAATTTCCCTCTAAATCACACAAAAAGAGTTAACCAAAGGAGTCTAGCAGTACACAGGCAGCGGCTATTTACACTAAGTGCAAATCCTAACCCTCTAATATGAACAATAATAAACAGATCTAACCTTCGAGGTCTTATCTCCTCTGAAGTACTGCAGAGCTTCATAGAGGTGACTGTAGGGTCTAGAACGCTTGCCCTTCCCAACATAGAAAACAGCGCTGATGAACGTCTGAAGACATTCTTTAGGATTCATGGACTGACTTCGATACGGTAGATTCTTGGTCACGCTGTAAAGCAGCAGTGAATGTGTTAGTAAACAATAACAGACACAAATAAAAGGTGAGAGAGAGACCGTGTACCGTGGGTCAAGCAGCAGGTAGTTAAAGCAGGATTTAATGAAGCCCTCACGCCATCTCTTCTTGTGATCGGGCTTATCAAACTGCTCACACAGAGCGAACTCATCTGCTTGACAATTAGGGAGAGCGAATCTGTGAAGCACGTTATCCAGTTCTGGGCTGTAACCTGCAGCGGAGAAAGACACGGTCCTCTTTAAACACAAGCATGATGTTTGGGACGTGCAGATGAGCCGCTTTTCAACATTACTCAAAAGTGCTCCTCTCAGACGAATAGCAAGTCAATTACATTATTATAATTAACATGAACAAAACGGTAACCAATCACTCAAAAGTCCTGTTTATGGTTACAATTTAGTTTCCTCATCAATAATCACAAAATCTGGCGTCATTTAATTAAAAATCCATATTGCATAATTCATCAAGTTCAAATTTCATTGGACAGTAATGTAATTTTCCGTTCTTATTCATAAATCTGAACCATTTGCCTCGTTTAATAGATCAAATTACAAACGGATGCTTAATGACTACAAAAGCACTAATGCAATAATTATAATCACGATACAAGCATAGTTAACGAAGCCCAAGCGCCACCTACAGGCCTGTTATGTGAAGTGTAGGCTGGCGAAATGGTGGCTTTTAATTAGTATAATATAATATATTCATATTAATAAGAGATCGGGGAATAACTATAGAATGTATGTGTGTTTTATTATATTATTTTTACTATTTTAGCCGTTTGTTGATGGCACTTTAATGTTACAATGACAATAACGTACCGTTTTTGACCAGCATTATGGGTTATGCTCATCAAGCCTGCGTTTATCTGATCATAAATACAGAGAAACTGTAATATTGGAAACATTATTACTATTTAAAAAAGTTTTTCTATTTTAATATACATTAAAATATTTATTTCTGTGATCAAAGCTGTATTTTCAGCATCATTACTCCAGTATTTAGTGCATGATCTTCAGAAATCATAATAATATGCTGATTTATTATCAATGTTTGAAACAGTTGTGCTGCTTATTTTATTTATTTGGATCTGTGATACCTTTTTGGGGGGGTTCATTGATCAATTAAAATGTAAAAAGAAAAATGTTCTAACAAAATCAATCTTTAATATCACTTTTTCTATCAATTTAACAAATCCTTGCTGAATAAAATACTGACCTCAAGCTTTTGAAATGTAGGGAATATTTTTTATATTTTAAATAAAAGCTGTTCTTTTTTTTTTTATAAATGCAGTCTTGATGACCATAAGTGAGTCAAACATATAAAATATTAAAGTATCCAGACTTTTGTCCTATTATATATATATATATATATATATATATATACATACACACACACCTTTCAGAATCTGCCAAATGTTGATTATTTGACCAAGTAAGAGGGATCATATAATATGCATGCTATTGTTTATTTAGTACTGAATAAAGTAGTCCACAAGAGATAATAATAGTTGAATTTATAAAAATGACCTGATTCTTAATCCTAGCCTGGTAATACCAAACCCTGCTACTTCACTTTGCTTCGTCGACAGAGTCTGGAAGGGCATAATTGACAAGCGTTTACTTTCTCGTGGGGTGGGGGGGGCTGTACATTGGTGTACCCGTAAGCCAATCACATGACCTTTGGTTATGACGTATGTTATGCGTCTCGAGCTTCCGCTGTAAACACAGATATGTGGCGAAAACAAAACCATCGAGCGACATACCGGAGTAAAGATGGCTGTGAACGACTTTCACAGATTATGTGAAGTAAATCTACACATCCACGGCACAATTAGTGCATCTAAACTAATATTTGACAGTAGAGACAAACAAGAAAATATTTGCAGCCTGTCAAAGTTAGGATTAGTTCTGTTAAACACAGCTCTTCGTTCGGAAATGCTGCAACTTAATTGCAAGAGTACAGCATGACATGGCAATATTCAAGGACTGGAGAAGAAAGGAGACATTGACCGGTCAAAAGAGCTGCCAGTTCGAGCTCGACAGATAAAAGAGACTGAGATACACCCTCTAAAACTCCAAGAACCATGAAAAAGCCCATGGACTTGCCATCACAGAGCAGTGTCACCGCGGTGGGTTAAACACTACAACGCTAGTTTGGACATAGATCCAACATCAGAGCGAATAGCATCCCGTATCTCCGTGTCCGCTGTTGTTTTAGATTTCAATCTCAGCGCTTAGCGTCTACGTCACGGCTCTGTTCGCTGGTTGGACGGCTGCTGCGGAGCAGGAGAAAATCTGGGAGCTGGTTTGCTGGAGTACACAAGCCAACTGGAATTGAGCGGAAGTACGATCTTAACACTGTGTTGTTGTCTGAATGATCCACGACTGTGTTTATTAGTTTAGTGATAGTTGTTCATGAGTCCTGAACAGTTAAACTGTCTGCTGTGAATCCTTCAGCTCACACTAATTCTGTGGTTTTACAGCATTTTTGTGTATTTGAACCGTTTCCAACGATGACTGTATGATTTAGAGATCCATCTTTTCACTCCGAGGACGACTGAGAGACTCATACGCAGATATTACAGAAGATTCAAACACTCACTGATGCTCCAGAAGGAGAAACCATGCATTAAGAGCCGGGCGTGAACACTTTTGAAATTGAAGATCAGGGTAAATTTTACTTATTGTGTCTTCTGGAAAACATGTAACTATCTTCTGTAGCTTCTTATAAGTGCAGTACTAAATTAAAAAATATGATATTTAGGCAAAACAAGAAAAATATACACATCTTCATTCTGTTCAAAAGTGTTCACGCCCGGCTGTTAATGCATGGTTTCTCCTTCTGGAGCATCAGAGAGTGTCTGAATCTTCTGAAATATCTGCGTATGAGTCTCTCAGTTGTCCTCGATGTGAAAAGATGCATCTCAATATCATACAGTCATTGTCGGAAAGGGTTCAAATACACAAAAATGCTGTAAAACCAAAGAATTAGTGTGAGCTGAAGGATTCACAGCAGACAGTTTAACTGTTCAGGAAAAACGCAGGACTCATGAACAACTATCACTAAACTAATAAACACAGCCGTGGATCATTCAGACAACAACACAGTGTTAAGTATTTTGAACGAGGTCATTTTTATAAATTCAACTATTATTATCTCTTGTGGCCTACATGTAAACATCTTATTCAGGTCAGTACTGAATAAACAATAGCATGTATATTATATGATCCCTCTTACTTGGTCAAATAATCAACATTTTGCAGATTCTGAAAGGTTTATGTAAACTTTTGACTTCAACTGTGTGTATATATATATATATATATATATATATATATATATATATATGTTGTCATCATCAAATACGATACTAAATATTATGCCCGTCTGACATTCATTTTCATGATAAATAGTTAATGCTGTAAATGAGAATGTCAACTAGCCATACACAAAATAAAAATTATTGTGTCATGTGGCTTTTGAAGGCCAATTATATAACTACACATTGCCAGTGGACCAAGCTAATGGCCACCTACGGAGTACCTTGTCTTTATGTAATTCACGAATGCTTTATGTTTGGGCATACATACCACTGGGGCTCACTGCGACTGATTTATGGCGGTGTGGCGTATTCTGCAGGGATCTCTTTAACTTCTGTATGTACAGTGGGCGGGTTTGGCTGTTTATCGGTCCTGGATTTTCTCCCAGTTCAATTAACTTGCTTCTGAGGTCCTTATCAGTCAGGCCACTTAATCCAACATCGCTCTCCTGTTTGGGACGATAGCTTTCAGTGCTGCGGTCTGGACTTGTAGAGGCGAGCTGAAGCGAGCGCCAGTCATAAAGCAGCGTGTCTTCAGAGTTACTGGTGCTAGAGCTGAAGGAGGTGTTGGCCGTTGGGGGAACATGGGTCTCAATGAGCTCGTGGCCCTCTTCGGTGTCCGTATAAAGGTATTCCACAGGCTCATCCATGTCAGTAGTTAAGGGCTGTGCAGCAGGTCGCGAGCGGCCGGATAGTTGGCTCATGCTATACCGAGGAGTACATCCAGAGCGCCCTGGACTCTTGTGTGCTTTTGGGGATTCGTACATCAAGCTGAGGGCAGAATCGACCTGAAATGGCGAAGACCCTTGAGAGGCAACATTGGACTCTTTGTCAGAGGGGAAGATCTGTGGCGTTCCTGACGCGGCTTGCATATCAGTAAAGCGTTCAGCCTCACTCGTTACCAACTTTGATTCAACAATCCTTTCAGAAACTAACAAGCCGTTGGATAAGATTAGCGTGTCAGCTTGGCGTTGACCATCAGAGCTTACAGATAACTTGAGAGCGCTCAACTCTGCGTCAACATCGTCTAATATCTCTTCATCAAGACTGTGCTTTTGCGCGTTACGGCGCAAACGTGGCAAGAGGCGGCAAGAGTTGGTTTGAAAGGGAGCCTTTCTCTCCGAATGGTGACTCAATCTGGACCTAGTTCTCCCGGTGACAAATGGACTTGTAATACAATTAGTATTGGTCAGCTTAAGCTTTCCAGCATCACGGCCAGTTGCGGATACACTCGATTGTTTAACAAGACTCCCGAGTTCTTCTTTTAGCAGTCGGTTTCCATCAACACTGAAGCCTACGGTCAAATCTGATTTGTGGGCACATGGTTGGGTCAAAGGTGGACTTGCACTGTTTTCAGAGCTGGGGCTCTGGTACGGGTCACTGCAACAGCTGTTGTACACGCTGGATCCACTGCTGATGGAAATGCTCTTAAATGCATCATCATCAAGCCCCATGACAGTCTTATCAAAGTCATCCACCATTGTGTCGACATCTTTGGAAAATATAAACACATCATCGGGAAACGTGACATCGATTCCCTGACTCTGTGACACAGTTGCCATACGCTTAGTGTCTAGGAATTCTGGGTACTGAGAAAGATCCAATGTAGGATGATCTCGAACGCACTGCTGATAATCAATACACCCCTTGAAGCTGACACTCCTCCGGTTTTCCGCTCCAGACAAAACAGGGATATTCTGAGAGTCACTATCTGCGGCTTGATGCTGATTTCTCAACACTACCTCTGGATTGTTCGTATTGTCCACAACAGAGAGACAAGTACTATATGGCATTGGTAACTCATCATCTTTATTCCAAACAGACTCCAGATCTGGCGTATCTGAGAGCCAGAAGGCCTGACTGTCTCGGTCCGATGGGTTTCCACCGACTCCACTGGAGAACGAGGACAGACGTGTGCTGCTCAACGGCTCTGGTCCTGGGGGAATAAACAGTGAGGTTTCTGGACTGAACGTACGGTCGCTCAAGGACTGTCCGGAGAGGATTGCTAGGGGAAGAAAAGACGACGGTGTAATTAGTTCTCCTTCCATAAATGATGGATAAAACACTGTATTTAACCCATTTAATCCCACCACTCACAATAGTGACTGTAAAAAAGGTTTTCATATATAAACCGTACTGACTGATGTTTTAGTGCACTACCTGCAAATATTGAATAAATAAAGCGTCTCAGTTAAATATGCACCGTGTCACATGACCAGATCAGAATCTGGAGAAGATGGCGACTGCATCAAAGCTCCGAAACGAAAGGTTAGTAAAGTGTATTAACAAAGCTGTTTGGTACACGTTATCTTTAAGGCGTCTAGTATTAATATAGTAATTCACATATATTCAGTTTTGCTGCGTTTGGTCGTAGAGTGAGTGAACGTGTTGTGACCATAAGATAACAGTGAACAATATAAATCCAGTTGCTAGTGAAAATTACACTAAAATGTTGCAATGACAAAATATTGCACTTAAACGTACAATAATGATGTTGTAATAATCAAAGCAAATTGAAATATATTTTACAAAGAAGTAACAATGTGGTGATTGTTGAAAATGTGTTTCTATCAAGGTTTATTTATGCATAATAGTATCCTGTGATCAAATAGCTGAGCTAAGATATATATTTTTTAATATGGTATTTCAGTACACACACTATTGTGACCGAACATAAAACGTAGTTTTTCACACATTTTTCCCAAAATAATTATTGATTATTCCAATAAATGACACATAAATTGGATTTTTTGAGTGTGAATAATTTGGGATTGAATAGGTTAACGGCACACTTCTGTTAGAGCATGAGGCCTGATAATTAACCCAAATAATAACAACAAAATCCTTACAATACTGGAATTTGGGCAAGTCTTGCTCTTCATTGGATGAATGGGATTCATACTCTTGAAGAAGACTTGCACATTTACTGTTCTCCTCCTGCTCTGCCAGATCAGATGGTTTATTCCCATCCTAGAAATAAAGCAGTTAACACTTTAACATTTATAACGATTGATATAGAAAACACAGACTTAAAGGGACAGTACACCTAAAATTTTAAATCCTGTCATCATTGACTCAAGTGTTTGTTCTGAACACGACATTTTGAAGACATTTTGTAATCAGGCTGTTTTGGGGCACCATTGACTGGAAAAAAAATACTGCTGAATAAAATTATATTTTTTGGGGTGTACTGTCTCTTTAAATCCGGATCCCTACAGCAGGTCACAGTACTGGAGATGGTAATACGCTGAATGTTTTACTTGATCTGTGAGGTTCGGGTTTCCGCCGCTCCTTAAGAGTAATCTGAGATTCTGTAAACACCCCCAAGATGCAGCAATATGTACAGGAGTCAGATCATCCGTAGTCCTAAAACAACAACAACAGCACGGTCAGAGAAACACCTTGACGGACCAACATCAGAGATCTCACTTACCAAACAATATGGATATTATCTTTCAAATTCTAATAACTAAACAATATGGTACACATACAGTGCAGCGCATGCAACGACGGTAGCAATTATAAAATCCGAAAGGATACCTATTTTCTATTAATATATGATTGACCTGAAGAATGAAAGCTATATTATACACATGGAAAATTATGAGCTGTGTCATTTGGACATTTTAACTTGCGACAATATATGGTTTGTCTGTGTTCTTGGGTATTTGTTTGTGATCTGATGCTGAACGAAGGTCTTACGGGTTATGAACGACATGAGGGCGAGTAATTAATGACATAATTTAAATGTTTGGGTGAAGTGTCCCTTTAAGTCAAGTCAAGTCACACATTTATTTATATAGCGCTTTTAACAATACAAATTGTGACAAAGCAACTGCACAATAGCAAAAAGAGAAAATAGTGTCAATAATGTAAAATGACAAGATTAAACACTTAAACACCTTTAAGACACTGAAGACTAAGAGGAGAAAATACTGCAAACATGATGCGTGAAATATTGCAAGAAAATCTTAAATAGTGAACTGTGGGATTATCTGAATTTCTGAGAGGAACTAACTGTCTTCAGAAAAGGTGATATGGTATTTAATGCACATCAATGTGGTATTTGCATCGTGATTCAAAGGCAGTGGTTATGCAACCGCTCCATATGCATTCTGATTCATATAAACGGCACAGTCCTAATAATAAACAATACAGACGTCTGGTCAAATCTAACCATAACTATTCACTTCAAAAACTATGTCTAATATGTGATGCATTTGAGGTCTGAGATGTGTGAACGGTGAAGAAAGAGAGTATTTTAGCTCAGCATCGTCGTCTAATCAAACAATATTGTCTTAAATATCCGGCATAGGACTTCATATTTAATAACATGGGATTTTGAATATATTCAATCGTTGAATCTATATTCAAGTTTGTTAAAAATATAGTTTTTTTTTCAGTTTTGGACACAAATACCTTAAAGTAACTATAAATGAGCATAAATACCTTGTGAAGGAATCCCTTACCTGTTTGCATCTCTGCTTATGTATAGTCAGAATGTTATATTAAATAAAATATGGTAACATTATGCGGAAAAACAATTAAAAATAAACCAGACATTTCGCGTATTTCAACAGGGCATGTTGAATTCATAATATTCGTAATTAATTTTATATTCTCAGATGCCAAAACTTTAACAGATCCCTGAGATGACGCTTGAGAGATTATTCTAATATCCAATTAATAACTTTCCTTAAATTCCCCTGTCCTCGTTTTCTTCCCTAACGACACGCGATAAAAGGTATTTTTCCCATGCTAATCAGAGTTTGTGTTCTAACTAGCCTAATTTATAAACAGTTTATATTTCCGCAACATCATAAACTATAACGACAGTAGATAATCATGTGCTTTATTCAAAGTTAATATGATCTAGAAAATATCTTAACGCAGGAGCGAAGCCAGAAATATATAAGTATAGCGTTTAAATAAAATGCATGGCAACAGAAAATACAGCACAACGGATCAACACACAATACCTATAAAGCATTGATTAACGTTACATTTTAATTTCAACATTTACTAATTAAAATTATTATATATATACACACATTCGTATCGGAGCGAACACAAACAGTGGTATTTTTACTGATGCTTGTATCGCTATTGTATCGTCACGGCAACATAACTGTGGGCGGGGCTAACAGAAACGGACTAATCGTCAAGCGTGTGATTTGCACCTATAGGAAGAGGGATAATTAAAGTGCTCTTATTATGGATTTCTGAAGATGATATTTCACGCATAAGTGAATGAAAACATCCAGCAACGTGTTAAATCTGAAAGTGCACCATGTATAAAATTATCATCGACTCATTGAAACGAGTCGTTTTTAAAACCAACCCCTGCTTGGCGTCACATTAGCATATTCCCCGCCCACTTGTTGCCACTTTTGTAGCATTGACAATATCTGTTTCCACGGTAACGCTGTACACAAAGTAGCACTGCGCTCTGAAATCGACCAATCAGCGCAGATCAGCGTCACGCAGAGGCGGGGCTTAAAAAAATATATTGTTTGGGAGCCGTTGAGCAAATATGATAAAATAATAAATGCATATTATAATTAAATTAAGTGCTTTTTGACCTTGCATGCATGTTGACCTGTTGATTTGACCAAAATATGAACTTTCATAAATCATAGAAGAATCACTTTAAGAAACTCCTCGTATTTGACCATGAAAACAAGTGTTAAATATATAGTTTTTAAATAAAGTCGTTTAATAAATTACCAAATGACTTAACAGACTTTAAATATTGATTATTGACATCGGTGTAGGAAACACTAGAGCTGCACGATAAATCGATTATGAACGTGATATTATTATTGAATTATCTTCGTTTTAATACTCACAGCTAGGGCTGCACGATTATGGCAAAAATCATAATCAGGATTATTTTGGTTAATATCCAGAGGTGCAAAGTAACGAATTACATTTACTCGCGTTACTGTAATTGAGTAGCTTTTTTGTGTACTTGTACTTTTTAAAGTAATTTTTTTAATCTGTAATTTTACTTTTACTTAAGTATATTTTGTGTGAAGTATTGTACTTCGCTACATTTTAAAACACATTAATTACTGAGTAAAAAAAAAATCGCTCCGTGGAAACAACTGCAGTAAATAATGGGCAAAAGAAGAAACTGGCGCTAAAAATCCCAAGAAAGATGCAGACAGACTAGACAGGCGTTATTGGTGCAGACCCAGCTGAAAACCAAACCCCGTCGTACTCTGCTGAAGTTGAACTCGAAGGAAATGAAGTGAACCCCTGACCATATATTCATGCTCTATTATGCAGTGTAAGCTGTGTTTTCCTCGGGAGACCGAACTAGCAGCTTATAAAATCTCGACATCAACCCTTCGCAAGCATGTAGAGGTAACGTAAGGTAAATACTTGCATCGTTGCATTGGTGGTTAAAATGAAGCTTTAACAGTTTAACAAAAGGTTTTGCACAAATGAGCCAAAAAGACAGTGGTGCAGGGTGTGCAATATTGTCTGCGATAATATAGTAATTGTTGTTTTAACGATGTGCGATTTGACATTATCAGTATTTTGCCAAAAACCAAACAAATCACTCTAAACAGTGTGCCGTGAAATCTAGTAGATTAGACTAATCCGCGTGCATTTGGAGTGCTTTCTTTCACTGCGTGATTCAGTCTGTTAACATGCGTTTCGAATGATCACAAAATTGAAGATATAGAAGCAGAAAATGTATATATTTATATAATTTAATATAGTAAGTCAATATCACATGAAGAATGCCGTTTTTCTCAAAAAATCACCATGATTACATAGGCCTGTAGTTTTTATTTTTACAACAGTTCAAAAAACAAGAAGTTAATTAAGAGACTTACGTTTTAGACACCATATTGCCTGTTTTTGCTCTATTTCGACAACAAAAATAATTCCAAACACAGCCACCATACACAGTTTTGCGTCTCTGACTCTGAGCAATGACGGTGTTTCATACCTTGAATTAACCGTTTAAATGATTCTGTTCAATCGCAATGACTCACTTATCAGTGACTTGCTGACACCTACTGGTGGTTCTAATTTAACATTTAAAATATCTTTTGATTTATTTATTTTTTAATTTCAAATGACTATTTAACATTTGTGACCCTGGCATGGAGCACAAAACCAGTCTTAAGTCGCTGGGGTATATTTGTAGCAATAGCCAACAATACATTGTATGGGTTAAAATTATAGATTTTTCTTTTATGCCAAAAATCATTAGCATATTAAGTAAAGATCATGTTCCATTAATATATTTTGTAAATTTCCTACTGTAAATATATCAAAACTAAGAGCTTAATTTGAACAACTTTAAAAGAGATTTTCTCAATATTTGGATTTTTTTGCACCCTCAGATTCCAGATTTTCAAATACTGTCCTATCATAACAAACCATACATCAATGGAAATATGATTTATTCAGCTTTCAGATGATGTATAAATCGCAATTTAGGAAAATGGACCCTTATGGTTTTGTGGTTCAGGGTCAAATTTTATGTCTTATTTATCAAAACATTATTTCTGCATTTGTAACTGCAGGCTAAATGCATTCATGTCAGTGTGTAAATACATCTATGCCACTTCAGATGAAGCTTCTGCGTTTCCTCTGCATTGCAAAGATGAATTTTGTTGATACTGATTTAATTTGCCTGGTAACAGCCCAAATGTCTTATTATTCTATTAACCGATTCCTTTAATTAAAAACACCTAGTTTGAGACATATATAGAGATCGACCGATATATCGGTTTACCGATATTTTTCCCGATATTTAAGCATTTTACCATAATCGGTTTTGTAAAAAAAAAATATCGGTTTTTATTTTTTTTTTTTTTTTTACATACATAATTATACAGAGTATAACCAGCAGTGAAATTTTGTTCTCTGCATTTGACCCATCCAAGTACACACACACCTGGAGCAGTGTTCACTCAGGAAATGCTCCAGCAGGACCACGCATGTAACTTTATACAAGATTAACTTGTTTGAAACACGTTGAATTATATTAACATTTACTATAGAACCATTATTTCGCCAATAAACATCTAAATAAATACATCTCTATCGAAATTAATTATTTATTTTCTCCACAAGCGATCGCAGTTTGAGTATAGTTCTGTGTAAATGCATAGATAAACCGCGCTGTCAGCAGTTATTTCATAATCTAGAATGACAAAAACATTTGAATAATTCTGATAAAACATGCCAGTTGAGAAATGCAATAAAATACAATGTTTTGTTTGTTATAGCTTATTTCAATATTCCAGAGAATATTATTCAGTGAATTAACATTATCCAGTGAATTATTATTATTCACTCTTTAGCCTATTAAACAGCTTATAAACCTAAAACTGTAGTTTAAAATGAAGTTGATATTTTGTTTGAGTTTTCCGTCTTTTCCTTATAGGTTTTAAATATGTAAGCGCCGTGCGCGTTTTACTTTGACTTTAATATCAGCAGCAATTCAAATCAAGCAGTGTTTAAAATAAAAAACAGCAAATACTGTGGAACCAAATAAATGAGAAACGAATGTTTGTTTTTTTAAACATTATCACTTAGATCAGGGGTAATAGATCGTATTCACCTCTCTACGTATTCTGTGTTTCGGAGGAGAAATACGGTTCTCATGGCGCTGTGAATACAGACTGAACGGCGGCTCAAAGCCGCTGTATGAGAACATGATACACAAACTACTGCTCTCGCTGGATAAAAGAAGCCAGTGTCACACTAGTACACACAAGTTTGGTTGGGCAAGTTTTGTAATCAAGGTAAAGCTGATCACAGTGACATGATCGTGCATTAGGTGTGCGTTATGTCCGTTATAAATGATGCGCAAACAAACTGTGTATGTGCGCTCTCGATCACAATAACATCATATTTCTGCTTGAATACAGCTCAGTATATAGTTGAATACAGCGACGTGAATAGTGAATAATAATAAAATACTATTTTATTTAACATTATTAAATTAATGCAACACAAAGATACATCACAACAAGCCTTTTTAATTATTTATTTAATATATATTTTATCATTTATTTACTTTTCACTTGGTAGATCTCGGTGAGTTTTCTCCTTGACCTAGATTAATGTCAGACTCAGAAGTCAAAACGGGCGCTTTTACATTTGGTTTCGAAACTCTTCCACATCGTGTTGTCTGTGTCACCTCACTCTTCTTGTCAGTCATCTCTCTTCACGTGATAAATGAAATCTGATCTGTGATGTAGAGGTCTGCGCGGGACTATTTTAGGTTTTATTCCGCACTCACCCGCTCCCGCGATATATTCTGTTTGTTCACATTTCTGCTGAAAGAAAGAGAGCTAGGCTAACAAATAAAAGTCTAGTCTGCACAAAAGTGTATTTATTTTATTTTTGTCTTGTCAAGAGTCTTGAATTTATTGACTGATAAATGTCAATAACATTTTGCTGCCAACACGGAATAAAGTTTCACAGAGAGGAAAAAAGTTATACAAAAATTGTAATCCCTATTATAATTTGTTTTGTCAGGATATAATTCGTTTATGCTAACATTCAGCCTACAACACAATAGGAAAAAATGTAGGTTTAGCCTAATAGCTATTTTATTCTTGTCAAAACACTAAATTCATTTAACATCTTGCTATTAACACAGTGAAAAGTGCAGCAGAGAAAAAATAAATAAATTCGACACAGTCTGTCATTTAAAATGATAGGATAAGCATAATACAAAAAAAGGAAAGAGAATTGCACGTCCTTCAAGGACAGCGGAGTAAGAAATCCCGCGGAGTAAGAAATCTGGTCGGGACAGCCGCGGCAATGCAGACCTAGACTGCTGTGATGCAAGACTCTCGTTCGTTCGTGCGTTGCATTTAGCAGCCGCGTTCAGTTTTAATTTTAGTGTCCTCTATCTGAACGAATTTATTTTTATTACTATAAAAACAATCTAAAGGACGGTGGGGGACGGTGCCATGGTGAGCAAGTGATGTAACAGTGTTGCGGCTTAACACCAGTATAACCGTCGTGCGGCAAGCCTACTTCACTCTGTTATTTATTTACTTTATAACAGTAAATAAATATCGGTTCTGAATATCGGTTATCGGTACATAAACGTATAAATAATCGGTATCGGTTATAAAAAATCAATATCGGTCGATCACTAGACGTATAGGCCCATATCCCAGGTGTGTCAAACTCAGTTCCTGGAGGGCCACAGTCCTAAAGAGTTTAGTTCCAAACCTGCTCCAACACACACACCATGTAGTTTTCAAATAAGCCTAAATGATTAGTTTAGCTGTATCAGATGTGTTTAATTAGGGTAATATCTACACTGTGTAGGGCTGTGGCCCTCCAGGAACTGAGTTTGACACCTTTGGTCTATCCCATTTTTTCCTCCCTCCCATTGTTAAAATGTAACTAAGTCATTTTTACTCTGAGTAAATTTTAAATGAGCTACTTTTTACTTTTACTTGAGTATATTTTTAGACTGGTACTTTTACTTGTACTTAAGTAAAATTTCAGTAATGTAATGGTACTTTTACTTGAGTAGAATATTTTTGTACTCTTTCCACCTCTGTTAATATCGTAATTAGGATTATTATTAGGCCATATGACCAAAGCTTTATATGAAATATGTATTTAAAGATAGTGATATATATATATATATATATATATATATTATGTAAATAAGGTTGCTATCTACATTTTAGAGACGATTTTCAGAGTAACTAATATTAGTAAGGTCTTCAAAATTATTGAAACTGATTTTTTTTATTACTTGCAGTTTAATTAAAGGAATAAAATATAAAAAGATACAAATGAAACCGGCTTTACTGACGAGCTTTGCATGCGATTAATCCTGCAGCCCTAGGAAACACTGTCAGTTATACAAGCATTGTTATGAAATATGATCAGACACGATCAGGAGATATCAGACCTGAGGTTGGGATCCGCTCCGTGCTGCAGGATGAGTTTGAGGCAGCGCAGGCCTTTCTCGGACTCTTTCCCCGCAGCTAAATGAACCGCTGCCACTCCGTCCAGAACCACGCTGTTCGGGTTCGCACCGCGACGCAGCAGAGACTCTACACACCTGCAGAACACCGACAGGATTATCATGAAACATGATGAGACGATACAAGGTGAACTCAAAACCAGTCATACGGGTCATTTTTATGAAATTGAGAGTTATGCATCATCTGAGAGCTGAATAAATCATATTTCCATTGATGTATGGTTTGGACAATATTTGAAAATCTGGAATCTGAGGGTGCGAAAACATCTGAATATTGAGTTTCAGTTTAATTTATTTATATAGCACATTTAAAAACGACAGCGCCGACCAAAGTGCTGCACAGAAAAGTCAAATTAAGCCAATAAGCAGAAAACAAAACTAATATTTGACTCAATAAAACTGCATACAGCAGTTAGCCCATAAGCCTTTTTAATCTTTAATGAAGACTTCATCCAATCATCCTAAGCTGAACAAATGCTGATTTGACAACTGAATTTATTGGTTTGTTTGGTCAAAAATAACTCACAGATTTCTTACGGAGCTAGTTATAGGAGCCATGGTCTTTGAAAGGGTATTTGCAAAATCTAAAGTAGGAATTTATCCGCCGTCCAACTTTTAACTTCACCCAAACAGTCAAATAACGGCTGGAGGGATGTTTTCTCATCAGACCTAACTGGGAGATAACGCTGTATGTCATCTGCGTAACAATGATACGGAGTCGAGAGAGATATAAGCCAAAGGAAGGAGATAAAGAGAAAACTAAAGAGGGCCTAACACGGATCCCTGTGGGACACCGCACGTACAATTCTACAGAAAACATTCTCCTCTCAAGATAGGACGCAGGACAGTTTAAAGCCGTTCCCCTGATGCCGAAATACTGCTCGAGACGCTTCAGAAAAATAGTGTGATCAATAGTGTCCAAGCCTGCACTTCAGTCCAACAGCATTCAACACGTTCGACTGATAATTAGTTAAGACCAGAGTATCTAAAAAAGCTCTGCATGTTTAAAACATAATGGGACACTGACACTAATAAAACTGCTGTTAATTATAGACCGGATACATGGGCCGATAGTGTCCAATACTTCCAAAATAAAAAATTAGGGAGATATTAATATTGAGAAAATCACCTTTAAAGTTGTTCTTAGCAATGCATATTAAGTTTTTATATATTTAGGGTACTAAATATCTTCATGGAACATGATCTTAATATCTAATTATTTTTGGCATTGAATAAAAATAATAATTTTGAGCCATACAATGTATTGTTGGCTATTGCTACAAATATACCTGTGCTCGTGCTCCAGCGACACATTAAGCTTTTATATGTATAACTTATTATTTAAAATCTATTAAAACGGACAGACTTGACTGAAGTACGTCCAGTACTGGTATCAATACCAGCAATAATTAAGTCAAAATCCGGACTTTAATAGTTAGCAGAGATGCCGCGCTGGTGATGATAATGTTCCGGTGGATAACTGGCGTTAAGGTTACGTTACCTGGCGTCTGCGTCACTGAGCGCGTCGAGCAGCGACGCCTCTAACCCCGCGCTGCTGCTCATAATTCACCGCGTCTCCGCGTGAGAGGCGTTCAGTGTCGCTAAAAGCGCTTTCTGAACAACAATATTTATCATGGTACTCTGTTGTCATCCAGAATAACAACATTTCCCTCCATTACGCCGTGTTCCGCTCCGGCCACACGCTGCAGCGCCACCTGCTGTCCCGGAGCGGAGGCGCGGCGCGGTACTGCAGGACGTCGTGCATTTTCACATGTTTTGAGGCTCATAAATTGACTGTTTAAAACCAAGTCAGTAAATCTTATAATCAGATTAAATAGTAGAGTTTTGCCCCAGAAGTCTGGGATCGGCTCTGAATGTCTGAAACAGCACATAAACGTGTTTTAAACAATATCAACACAGCGTTGTGCTTTTGTAAAATAAACAAGGTTCTTTAGTCTTGATCGGGAGCACTTCATAAAACACTCACTGATACATATATTTATAGAGCGCTATAAATGACTTCTTTAAAAGGAAATAATTAAAAACTCTTTCAATATGTAATCAGTAACAATCATTTCGATAATAAAGGAGATGGCGAGTCAGAATCGTTTGTTTTCTTCGGGCCGCTGTGTGCCAAGATTGTGTTCGCATGCATTTTAGTGACGAATAATACGATTAACGTCATTAAGAATAATTACGGCAATAAAACATAGGCGTATTGGTGTTTTTGAAACTCTGATTGATCATGAGGCATTCGTTTGTGTTAATTTATTCAGATTTTATTTCAATATGCATGAAATAATGTTTATATTAAAGAGGAAAATATTATTAATCCACAACCACCTATTGGTGAAATATCAGCATTCTTGGAACGACAGACCAAAAATATATGTATTCAATAATAGTTATTGGAAATTAACAAAAATCATAAATCTGTGTGGTAATTATATCACGATTGTATTAATGCTAATCCTGGGAACAGTGATGAGAAGATATGTTATAGTGGCTTTTTATCCTTGTAGGCAGCACCAAAGTAGATTTAATATGAGGTTATTATTTTCAAAATTTTGTTATTGGAAAAATACAGAGGTCCTCAATGGTGGGTACGGCCCTGAAGGGGTCATATAATGCTACATACACAATTGTTTGAACTGAAATGTGTACACAACCACCCTATAATGATAAAAATCCACCCAGTGTTTTTTTTTTATCTAATAAATCTTTACTCTTTCTCAAATCGAGCCGATCTCAGTGTGACGTCACACGGACCGAGGCCCCGCCCACGATAGTTTGATTGACAGCAGCGTTCCAGCACTGGTGTCTTACCTCAGACCCGTCCATCACGGCTTCACCGCCGGAGCAGATGTAGACAAGAATGACTCCTGAGCGATTGAGGGATGTACTCATGAACATAGCAGTCATCATCAGGTTTTTTAAATGAACCGTCTGTCCTAATTAGCAACTTTCACGACGAGCGCGGCTAAAGTAAACAGTCCCTCAGGAAGAGAGGGGGGCGGAGTCAGCAGAGCTCATTAACATTTAAAGGAGAAGCACACAATACTGATTGGCTCTTGCTCTCAAACAGGCATTATTATCATAAAACACAATTTTTTTCCCCCTCACACAGGGCCGGAGTGGGATCCATTTTCAGCCCGGGAGTGTAATGTTTAAGACCAGCCCACCACCTATCCCCATCCAACCCCCTCCCACCGTGGTGGAATCTGGATAAATTAAGTGACAGATCTGTTCTTTCTATCCTGTTATATTTATTTTTGACATGTTTCAATAAAAAAATATGAACTATGTAAATATGTCCATAAATATCAATAACAAATCACATACTGAGTTTTCTGCAACAAAGAGTCCAACTGTTACATTATGAAAAAATGGTTTGCATTCAAACAAAAATGAAGTAACAGTTAGTGCAGTAAGAAATATACTTTTTGCACTATTGTTTTTTATATCCATGTCAATGTAATTACAATGTTACTTACATTTAATTGAAACAGGCAATCAATACAAAAAAAACTAAACTGAATAAACAAAAGTCCTTCAATAAAAGTCACTTTGGATAAAAGCGTTTGCCAAATGCATAACTGTAAATGTTACTAGTCACTGTACCTTGAGTCGCCAGTTCACGTGCGCTCGTTTGTCTTCTTGGAAAAATATTTGTCAGTTTGGCACATTTGGCCGCGTCATCCTCCAATGCCTTTCTTTTTTTAACCTGGCTTTTTCAGCTCCTCCAGGCATCTTTTTTTACTATCCATTTTATTCTATTTTATTTATTATTCCTGTGATTAGCGCACTCTCGCTAACTCAGACCACAGCTTTAATGGTTTCGGTATGTCTCCATGGCAACGACCTGGGACACGTGCTTGTGTAGAGGAAGAGAGAGCGCGCATGCGCTCTGACAACAGAAAACGTCACATTTTAATGTTAAATTCAAATCTAGTGTTATTAGCTTAGTTATCAGTCACACAGTAACTTAAACAGATATACGTTATTCTGTGTATGTAAAAAAAAAAAAAAAAAAAGCAGGCGAGTCTGCCGGCCCAAATTATGAGCGAGGCAGAGTGGCCCACCGGGAATTCTCCCGGTTCTCCCGATGGCCACTCCGGGCCTGCCCTCACAAATGCTTAATTTGAAAAATTATAAATGTATTGCACACCTAAATACATTCATTTTTAATTTACCCGGTTTAGAAACAATGTTGTGTTGGTTTCATAACTTCTGAACAGTAACAGTCGTGTGCTTACCTATTTAAAATTTTAATTTTATACACCTGTCGAGGAGTATATGATGTTAATTAATGCATTCCCTCAGAGCTTATTAAATTTGTAGATGATACAGACAAAAAAAAGATTTTAGACTTAAATCGGAAGGTATAAATATAATTTTTTTTAATAATAACTATATTTATAATGATTTTTTAAGATCCTTGTATCACAAATAAAATTAGAGAGGTATAATTTAAGATTGATCATCATATTTATCATTGCAAAGTTTTGTGAAAACATTGTGTTTTCTGTTAATTATTGTATTTATGCTAAATTAATTTGTGTGTGATTTGGTATTTCAGTACGAATATTGAATTGCAACTGTTGAATTGTATACCGTAGACTTCAAAATTTGATATATATTGTGATTTTGCTCATTATAAACGAAATATTATTTATTGACAAATGTAAATGTGCAGTGAAAAAAACTGATTTTACTCATTTCAAAATAGAAATGGGTCACTACCTGTATAAGATCATTTTTTATTGTTTTTATTTATATGTTATTGCCCTTTTATGTTCTTTGTTTTAAAAACTGCATTAAAAAATGCACATTTGAACGCTGTTTGAAGAACAGCTTTAAATGAAGAACTTCATAACTATATCACCACGTGCACGTGCTCATTGCATGCTTTGATAGCGTGGCATATTTGTATTAAACAGGTCTGTTTGTGTTTATGAGCACGCCGCGCGCTGAAGTGATTTGTGTGGCGCCGCGCGCTAGATGGCAGCACCTCAGCTCCACCCGGAAAGCGCGCGAGGAAGAGCGCCGGCGTCCCAGAATGCACCGCGGCCCGTCTAGAATTGCCAGTCATCTTCGGCGTGAACTCGAGAGCTCCGGCGACGGCTTATTTACACGCGTGATTGTGGCGTGTGGCTAGCATCTGAGCGGCGACATGAAAGAAGCGACGGCTAAGCGACGCGAGAAACCCCGCGCGGAGAAAGAGAAGAGCGGCGCGGAGCCGCAGGATGTGGAGATGAAGGAGGAGGACCAGCGTGCGCCGCGAGAGCAGGACCAGCTGACGCTCGACGGTGTGGACAGCACACACACACACACAGTATTATCATATGTATCATTCACGACTCGAGCGGACGCAGCGGTCAAACCACTCCTCTCTGTAATCAATGTTACCGGACCATTGCTTTCCTATTGCGTAACATACAGGTCCAGAAAGTGAGCTGACGTGATTCAGAATTAGTCAAAATAACCGCTAGTGTCGTACACAGCACTTACTGGACCGCAGGTCCGAAATTCAGGCTATTAAAGGGGTCACCCGATGCCCATAACACTCTTTAGGGTCTCATGAAAACGAGGTTTGGTTAAAGTTTATCAAAGGTGGTGTAAAACAACACCTGTTACGCTGTCAAAATCGAGGCCTGTTCCTTTAAATGCTAATGAGCTCTGCTGACCCCGCCCCTCTCTTCCCTGACGTTCTCAAGAGACTGTTTACTTCAGCCGCGGAACTAGCGAACTAGCACATTATTAGGAAAGGCGATTTGCAAAGATTCATAAAAAAACGTATAGATGAAGCTGGATCATGAATGATTCGCACATTTATGCAGATCGAGGTTAATCCTCAGTGTCTTCAGCAGCTCAGATGACTGCTATATTCATCATTACACACCTCAATCGGAGACGGCGGTGAAACAATTAGCAAAAACCACGTCAGCGCAGGGTAAAGCTAGTTCCGTTACACGTCAGCGCCTATTCTATTAAGTCAGCCATTGTGTTAAAGCAGAAACTGAGTGTTGTGTTTGTGTCTGATGCAGATATCAAGGAGCACGTGAAGCAGATCGAGAAGGCGGTGCAGGGGAAGGAGCCGCGCTTCGTGCTCCGCGCGCTACGAGCTCTACCCTCCACCAGCCGCCGGCTCAATCCCAATGTGCTGCATAAAGCCGTGTCCGGATACTTCACGTCCAACGCTGCCAGCAAAGAGTTCCTGCTCGGCTTCCTGGACGAGGTACCAAACCCACACCTTTCTGTTCCATACAGCGGTCAATATTAAAGCAATAATGCGCGATTTGACATCATCGGGTGCTTTGCAAAAACCAAACAGGACACCTACATTATATAATGAAGTCTTCGATACTAAAATGCATTATGAAAAATGAAAATGTATATTTGCATGTAGTTAAAATCACACAAAGAGTGTCGTTTTGTCTTCAAAGATAAGCACGATTACAAATCTGATATTGATGTTCGAGTTAGTATTAAGAAACTTGCATTTTAAACGCCTGTTTTTGTCCAAAAATATTCCAAACAGCCACGGCATAGATTTGCATCTCGGAGCAACATGACGGTGATCTCCGAATACCTTTTCATTTTTTAAATAATTTAAAATATTAGTATGCAATGTTTAACCCCTTAACTGTCACCGCCCCACCTGTGCAGTGTTCATTTTGATCAGACATCTTGGAGAACAATCTGCTCGGTAAATTAGTATTAAAAGCAGAACTGAAGTCCAAGAACAACAGCCGTACATGCGTTCCTTGGTGTTCTAGATGGCACAGTACAGTGTGGAGGGCAATGGAGATGGCATCATATGTTGGCACTGTATGCATACTGGTGAGGGTCCAAGGTGGGTGGCAGAGCAGTCTTGATGTGATGCAGAACCAGTCTCTCCAGGCATTTCATGATTACAGGTGTCAATGCAATACTTAACGTTGAGCCCCGAGTTTATTGCTGATTTACTGTAACTGGTGTGTTTCTGCTTCAGCCGGTGGAGAGAGAAGGAGACGTGCAGTTCAGGCCTCGCACTGCAAAAGCTGCGGCCACGCCGCTCATCCCGGAGGTGGAGGCATATCTGCAGCTGCTGATGGTGGTGTACCTCACCAACAACAAACACTACACCGAGGTCAGCAGACTGTGTGTGTGTGTGTGGTGTGTGTGTGTGTGTGTTTGCGTGCGCCAGAGAGTGTGATGTCGTGCGCGAGGAGTAGTGTGCGTGCGCGAGAGAGTTGTGTGCGGCGCGAGAGAGTAAGTGTGCGTGCGCGAGAGAGTTTTGTGCGATCGTGAGAGAGGTGTGGTGTGCGTGCGAGAGAGAGTGTGTGTGCTTGCGCAGAGAGTGTGAGCTTGCGCGCGAGAGAGTGTGTTTTCGTGCGCGAGAGAGAGTGTGTGCGTGCGCGAGAGAGTGTGTGTGCGTGCGCGAGAGAGTGTGTGTGCGTGCGCGAGAGAGTGTGTGTGTGCTGCGCAGAGAGTGTTGTGTGCGAGCTCGAGAGAAGAGTTGTGAAGAGGTGGGAGTGTGTTTATTAATCACTCAACAGCTGAGTTTATTATCCAGACAATGCTTTCATCAGTGAACCTCTGTCCTGCTCAGGCCCAGAAAGTCTCTGATGATCTGCTGCAGAAGATCGGCTCTCAGAACCGCCGGGCTCTGGACTTAGTGGCTGCCAAGTGTTATTACTACCATTCCCGCGTGTACGAGTTCCTGAGCCAGCTGGATGTGGTGCGCAGGTGAGGCTGTTCTCCTCGTGACGGTTCACTGTAGGTTCAGCTGAGCGGTGGTGCTCACTCTCCTCTCTCTCGACCTTAGCTTCCTGCACACGCGTCTGAGGACGGCTACGCTGCGCCACGACGCCGACGGCCAGGCCACGCTGCTCAACCTGCTCCTGCGCAACTACATGCAGTACAATCTCTACGACCAGGCGGAGAAGCTGGTGTCCAAATCCATCTTCCCTGAGCTGGCCAACAACAATGAGTGGGCGCGCTATCTGTACTACACAGGTGAGTGAAGAGCTGTTTGTCCTTAGTCAACACTTCCGTCACATTTGGCTTCAAATCGACTGGAATGTCAGGGCTCTAGAGTGCGACCAATTGGTCGCACATGCGACATAATTTCTCAAGGGTGCGACTAAATAAATATCCTAGGTCGCACTGGTGCGTCCAGCATTCGAGAAAAAAAAAAACAAGTCTCTAGAGACTCTGAAAGTCTCTCTGTTGTTCAACAAGACACATACATTAGGCCATATGTGGTCTAAACCAATCAGAGATAGTGAGGGGGCGGGTCCCTCTGAATGGCGTGGTCAGATATTCCTGTTCAATGTGTGTGTGTGCGTTGAAAATGCTGTGTGCTGCTGCAGTCAGACGAGAGAGGTAAGTAATAAAGATGTTGCCAGTGTTGCAATTTCGCTTGAGGTAGAGCCTTTTTAGACCCCCATAGCGACTTATATTTAAAAAAAAAAAAAAAAACTAGTGACAAATTTAGCAACTTGGACAAACTTTAGTGAGTTCTGAGTTTTCGTTGGTACTGCCGCGGCGCGCGAAGATCAGCGCGCAGGAGCACGTTCACTGCAGAGGCTCTTTAAGTGAACGTGTGAGAGGAGCTAAAGAGATATTATTGCTTCTCTAGTTTGCATGCAAATATAGCTGAAATCACAGCTACAGGATTGTCTTGTCTATATGGCGATTATTTGATTTCATCAGCGAAAGGTCAGTAAAATGATAAATTATGATTTCTGTGCAGACTATCTTTGGGAGGGAGAGTGGTTAGTATTCGTTAAAGGGTGTGTTTCGTCACTATTTAATTTATCCGTTGACTGGCAACATAAACAGTAAAATATATAAAGTAAAATGTTTATTGAGAATTTGGCTGCATTAAAATACAGTATGTGTACAGAGAGACGATTAGACAGAACGTTATTTTTGCTTTACTTTTAGTCATTTAGCAGACACTTTTATCCAAGCGGCTTACAAATAAGAAAAAGTAACTAAAATTAAAAGTTAAAACTATAATATTTATACACATTTAAGAAGATAAAGACATGAAATAACATGACAAATGCATAAACATTTCAAAACTAAACTTTAAATGAAAATAAAGCTAAAAACAATCAAAATATTAAATCAAGAAAAGGTGTGAGTATAAAATGCTTCTAAATAACACTAAAGGCATAGTATACTTTTGCATAGTAAGAATTGGTTATAAAAACTGTAAATACTTTTTTTCCATTATGTTCAGTGCAATTATTTGGTATCTGTGGTGGGATCGGGTGCGGCGGATTGTTTTATGGGTTTAAAGGTGGGGGGGGGGATCCTTCGTGTAGCACAGTGGAAGATCTGATAAGACTCAGTGTAGAGGGGCAGTCTGGAAGATGTGATGCTAGTGAGAGTGGGCCAGCTGGTTTAGCCAAGGCCAAAGATCAGAAAGCTAAACTACAGGAGTTGGCATTCGAGGGGCATGTAACGCAATGGAGGATAGGCCATAATACATTGAGCCACGATATGTTCAGTTTGACGCCCTTAAACATTAAATTAGATTTTATTTATCTTGAGATGTTTTGTTTAAATCTCTGCTCAGTGAAGCACTTTAAGCACCAACACTTTTCAGTAAGTTACCTTTCCTGTAGAATTGTGCTTCAAATAAGAACTTTATGTTGACAGATTGTTAGTTAGTCGTTTACTAGTCAATATTGCCTATATAAAAATTTGGGTGCACCTAACTTTTGTGCTGGTGACCTAAGAAAAAAAGTTAGGCGCACCAGTGCACCAGTGCAAAAAGTTAGTCTGAGCCCTGCATGTGCTTTCAGGCTAAGCTTTGTGAGCGGCCGCGTTGTTCAACTCCTCAGTGATGCTAATTCTGTTGCATATGAGAAAGTCAGGGACTTTCAAGCAGTTCACACAACTATCTCCAGCACTACAAAGCTATAAAATGATCCAGAAGGTTATTTTATTAATAGGATGACCCGTTATATACTTTGCTAAACAGTTATGTAAAATCAAAAAATACATCAAATCATCATTATAACCAGTAGGAGCAGCACTTATTGGCTTATTAGTCATTCCAATGCTTATTATAAAATATCATCATCAAGAAATCAGACTTTTTTTGTTTATGAAGACTGAAAATCAAGCCGTGAATATCTCTGTGTGTATATGATATGAGGCTAGCTTTTGAACTTTTATTTTGACGGGTTCATATTTAAAGACACTTTTGCCGCTTAATATTTACAGATACTAGTCCTTATCGTGATTTGACATTCGTGACATTAAACTGTAAATTACGTGTTTATGACTGGATCCCGCGAAGGCCCTGGATGTAATATAATTAGTAACGTTTATGAAGCAATGGCTGTTTTTGCATATTTAACACTAGCAATCTGCATCCCAACTCATCACAATAAGTGTCTCCTCTTCAGGGCGGATCAAGGCCATCCAGCTGGAGTATTCGGAGGCGAGGAGGACTCTGACGAACGCCCTGCGTAAAGCGCCTCAGCACACGGCCGTGGGCTTCAAGCAGACGGTGAGTGTGGCTCTGTGTGTGTCTGGCTGCTGGTGTAGGGCCGTGTGTCTGAGTGTGGACGGTGTCTGCAGGTGCATAAGCTGCTGATCGTGGTGGAGCTGCTGCTGGGAGAGATCCCTGACCGCCTGCAGTTCCGCCAGCCGTCTCTTAAGAGGTCCCTCATGCCCTACTTCCTGCTGACCCAGGGTAACTCCGCCCCCACAAACACCTCCGCACTCCTCACATACATCGCATCGGAGACGAGAAACCTCTTAACTGACGCCGTACCACCTGTGCAACGCTTGGTTTTTGTCCTTTTTCTCTATTGGATATTTTAGTAATCATAATAAATTATAGATCACATTAATATTTTGAAATCAGACATTGCGTTATCATGAAAACTGTACTTTAGGAAGAGTGTGTGTGTGTGTGTGTGTGTGTGTGTGTGTGTGTGTGAGAGAGTAGAGAGTGTGTGTGTGTGAAGAGGAGGAAGAGAGTGTTTGTGTGTGTGTGATGAGAGGAAGAGAGTGTGTGTGTGTGTGAGGAGTGTGTGTGTGTGAGAGAGGAAGAGAGTGTGTGTGTGTGAGAGAGAGAGAAGAGAGTGTGTGTGTGTGTGAGAGAGAGGAGAGAGTGTGTGTGTGTGTGTGTGAGAGAGAGGAAGAGTGTGTGTGTGTGTAGAGGAGAGAGTGTGGTGTGTGAGAGTGAGGAGTGAAGAGAGTGTGTGGTGTGAGAGAGAGAGAGAAGAGAGTGTGTGTGTGTGTGTGTGTGAGAGGAAGAGAAGTGTGTGGTGTGAGTGTGAGAGGAGAGAGTGTGTGTGTGTGTGAGAGAGAGGAAGAGAGTGTGTGTGAGTGTGTGTGTGTGAGAGGAAGAGAGAGTGTGTGTGTGTGAGAGAGGAAGAGAGTGAGTGTGTGTGAGAGGGAAGCGAGTGTGTGGTGTGTGAGTGTGAGAGAGGAAGAGTGTGTGTGTAGAGAGTAAGTGAGAGTGTGAGAGGAGATGTGAGTGTGTGTGTGTGTGAGAGAGGAAGAGAGTGTGTGTGTGTGTGTGAGAGAGGAAAGAGAGTGTTGTGAGAGGGGAGTGTGAGAGTGTGTGAGAGGAAGAGGGAGTGTGAGAGTGTGTGAGAGAGAGGGAGAGGGGAGAGTGTGTGAGAGGAAGAGGGAGAGGGTGTAGAGGGAGATTGTGTGAGAGAGGAGAGAGTGTGTGAGTGGGGGTGTGTGTTGAGAAGGAAGAGAGGGAGTGTGTGTGAGAGAGGAAGAGAGAGTGTGTGTGTGTGTGTGTGAGTGAGAGGAAGAGAGTGTGATGTGGGTGTTGGAGAGTGTGTGTGTGTGTGTGAGAGAGAGGGAAAGAGAGTGTGTGTGTGAGAGAGGAGGAAGGTGTGTGTTTGTGTGTGGTGTGAGAGGAAGAGGGTGTGTGTGTGTGTGTGTGAGAGAGAGAGTGTGTGTGTGTGTGAGTGTGAGAGGTAGAGAGTGTGTTGTGTGTGTGTGTGTGTGTGAGAGGAAGAGCGAGTGGGTGTGTGTGAGAGAGGAAGAGGGAGAGTGTGTGAGAGAAGAGAGTGTCACTGTGTGTGTGTGAGAGAGGAAGAGAGTGGAGTGTGTGAGAGGAAGTGGGAGAGTGTGTGAGAGGAAGAGTGTGAGTATGTGTGAGAGGAAGAAATGTGTGAGTGTGGAGAGAGGAAGAGTGTGTGTGTGTGATGTGTCTAGTTTAGAGGAAGGGAGAGTGTGTGAGAGAAAGAGGGAGAGTGGTTGAGAGGAAGAGAGGGAGAGATGTGTGAAGAGGAGAGGAGAGTGAGTGTGTGAGTGTGAGAGAAGAGAGTGTGTGAGAGGAGATGAAGAAGGAGTGTGTGAGAGAGAGGAAGAGGGAGAGTGTGTGAGAGAGGAAGAGAGAGTGTGTGTGTGAGAGAGAGGAAGAGTGTGTGAGTGAGGAAGAGAGTGATGTGTGAGAGAGGAGAAGAGAGTGTGTGTGTGGAGAGTGAGGAGGAGGAGTGTGTGTGAGAGAGGTAGAGTGTGTGTGAGAGTGGAAGAGAGTGTGTGAGAGGGTGTGTGTGTGAGGAGGAGGAAGAGAGTGTGGTGAGAGAGGGGGGAGTGTGTGTGTTGTGTGGAGAGAAG